>CM022774.1:1383678-1433678 GCA_012411365.1 Ameiurus melas
TCACAGTATATACACACTGAACCGTCTCACTCTCACGCTGTATATACTCACTGAACTGTCTCACTCTCACGCTGTATATACACACTGAACCTGTCTCACTCACGCTGTATATACTCACTGAACCGTCTCACTCTCACGCTGTATATAAACACTGAACACGTCTCACGTCTTCCTTCCTTTCTATCTCCCTAACCTCACTTCTCCTTCAGCTTTTCTTTTCTTACTCAACACTGAACACGTCTCACTCTCACAGTATATACACACTGAACCGTCTCACTCTCACAGTATATACACACTGAACCGTCTCACTCTCACAGTATATACACACTGAACCGTCTCACTCTCACGCTGTATATACTCACTGAACCGTCTCAACTGTATATAAACACACACTGAACACGTCTCACTCTCGCTGTATATACTCACTGAACCGTCTCACTCTGTCACTGTATATACTCACTGAACCGTCTCACTCTCACAGTATATACACACTGAACAAGTCTCACTCTCACAGTATATACACACTGAACCGTCTCACTCTGTCACTGTATATACTCACTGAACCGTCTCACTCTCACAGTATATACACACTGAACACGTCTCACTCTCACAGTATATACACACTGAACCGTCTCACTCTCACGCTGTATATACTCACTGAACCGTCTCACTCTCACAGTATATACACACTGAACACGTCTCACTCTCACTGTATATACACAATGAACCGTCTCACTCTCACGCTGTATATACTCACTGAACACGTCTCACTCTCACGCTGTATATACCACTGAACCGTCTCACTCTCACTGTATATACACACTGAACCGTCTCTACTCTCACGCTGTATATACTCAATGAACCGTCTCACTCTCACGCTGTATATACTCACTGAACACGTCTCACTCTCACGCTGTATATACACACTGAACCGTCACCACTGTATATACACACTGAACCGTCTCACTCTCACGCTGTATATACCACCGAAACCGTCTCACTCTCAAGCTGTATATACTCACTCGAACCATCTCACTCACTGTATATACACACTGAACCGTCTCACTCTCACTGTATATACACACTGAACACGTCTCACTCTCACAGTATATACACACTGAACCGTCTCACTCATGCTGTATATACTACTGAACCGTCTCACTCTCATGCTGAATATACACACTGAACCGTCTCACTCTCACAGTATATACACACTGAACACGTCTCACTCTCACAGTATACATACTGAACCGTCTCACCTCCCACGCTGTATATAATCACCAAACCGTCTCACTCTCACAGTATATACACACTGAACACGTCTTCACTCACTGTATATACACACTGGAACCGTCTCACTCTCACGCTGTATATACTCACTGAACCGTCTCCCTCACTGTATATACACACTGAACACGTCTCACCTCACTGTATATACACACTGAACCGTCTCACCTCACGCTGTATATACTCACTGAACCGCTCACCTCACTGTATATACACACTGAACCGTCTCACTCTCACTGTATATACACACTGAACCGTCTCACTCTCACGCTGTATATACTCACTGAACCGTCTCACTCTGTCACTATATACTGACTGAACGTCTCACTCTCACAGTATATACACACTGAACACGTCTCACTCTCACAGTATATACACAATGAACCGTCTCACTCTCACGCTGTATATACTCACTGAACACGTCTCACTCTCACGCTGTATATACACACTGAACCGTCTCACTCTCACTGTATATACACACTGAACCGTCTCACTCTCATGCTGTATATACTCACTGAACTGTCTCACTCTCACGCTGTATATACACACTGAACCTGTCTCACTCACGCTGTATATACTCACTGAACCGTCTCACTCTCACAGTATATACACAGTGAACACGTCTCACTCTCACAGTATATACACACTGAACCGTCTCACTCTCACGTTGTATATACTCACTGAACCATCTCACTCTCGCTGTATATACTCACTGAACACGTCTCACTCTCATGCTGAATATACACACTGAACCGTCTCACTCTCACAGTATATACACACTGAACACGTCTCAATCTCACAGTATATACACACTGAACCGTCTCACTCCCACGCTGTATATAATCACTGAACCGTCTCACTCTCACAGTATATACACACTGAACACGTCTCACTCTCACTGTATATACACACTGAACCGTCTCACTCTCACGCTGTATATACTCACTGAACCGTCTCACTCTCACTGTATATACACACTGAACCGTCTCACTCTCACTGTATATACACACTGAACCGTCTCACTCTCACGCTGTATATACTCACTGAACCGTCTCACTCTCATGCTGTATATACTCACTGAACCGTCTCACTCTCACTGTATATACACACTGAACCGTCTCACTCTCACTGTATATACACACTGAACACGTCTCACTCTCACGCTGTATATACACACTGAACCTGTCTCACTCACGCTGTATATACTCACTGAACCGTCTCACTCTCACGCTGTATATACACACTGAAGACGTCTCACGTCTTCCTTCCTTTCTATCTCCCTAACCTCACTTCTCCTTCAGCTTTTCTTTTCTTACTCAACACTGAACCGTCTCAATCTCATGCTGTATATACACACTGAACCCGTCTCACTCACGCTGTATATACTCACTGAAACGTCTCACTCTCGCAGTATATACACACTGAACACGTCTCACTCTCGCTGTATATACTCACTGAACCGTCTCACTCTCACGCTGTCCATACTCTCTGAACCGTCTCACTGTCACGCTGTATATACACACACTGAATACGTCTTGCTCTCACGCTGTATATAAACACACACTGAACACGTCTCACTCTCACACTGTATACACACACTGAACAAGTCTCACACTGTATAAACACACACTGAACACGTCTCACTCTCACACTGTATATAAACACACACTGAACACGTCTCACTCTCACACTGTATACACACACTGAACACGTCTCACACTGTATACACACACTGAACACGTCTCACTCTCACACTGTATATAAACACACACTGAACACGTCGCACTCTCACACTGTATACACACACTGAACACGTCTCACTCTCACGCTGTATATACACACACTGAACACGTCTCACTCTCACACTGTATATAAACACACACTGAACACGTCTCACTCTCACACTGTATATACACACTCAACACGTCTCACTCTCGTGCTGTATATACACACTGAACACGTCTCGCTCTCACACTGTATATAGACACACTGAACCCGTCTCACTCACGCTGTATATACTCACTGAACCGTCTCACTCACGCTGTATATACTCACTGAACACGACTCACTCTCGCTGTATATACTCACTGAACCGTCTCACTCTGTCACTGTATATACTCACTGAACCGTCTCACTCACAGTATATACACACTGAAAACGTCTCACTCAGTATATACACACTAAACCGTCTCACTCTCACGCTGTATATACTCACTGAACCGTCTCACTCACAGTATATACACACTGAACACGTCTCACTCTCACTGTATATACACACTGAACCGTCTCACTCCCACGCTGTATATACTCACTGAACAAGTCTCACTCTCACGCTGTATATACACACTGAACCGTCTCACTCTCACTGTATATACACACTGAACCGTCTCACTCTCACGCTGTATATACTCACTGAACCGTCTCACTCTCAAGCTGTATATACTCACTGAACCATATCACTCTCACTGTATATACACACTGAACCATCTCACTCTCACTGTATATACACACTGAACACGTCTCACTCTCACAGTATATACACACTGAACCGTCTCACTCTCATGCTGTATATACTCACTGAACTGTCTCACTCTCACGCTGTATATACACACTGAACCTGTCTCACTCACGCTGTATATACTCACTGAACCGTCTCACTCTCACAGTATATACACACTGAACACATCTCACTCTCACAGTATATACACACTGAACCGTCTCACTCTCACGTTGTATATACTCACTGAACCATCTCACTCTCGCTGTATATACTCACTGAACCGTCTCACTCTCATGCTGAATATACACACTGAACACGTCTCACTCTCACGCTGTATATACACACTGAACCCGTCTCACTCACGCTGTATAGACTCACTGAACCGTCTCACTCACGCTGTATATACTCACTGAACACGTCTCACTCTCGCTGTATATACTCACTGAACCATCTCACTCTCACTCTGTACATACACACTGAAGCGTCTCACTCTCACAGTATATACACACTGAACATGTCTCACTCTCACAGTATATACACACTGAACATGTCTCACTCTCACAGTATATACACACTGAACCGTCTCACTCTCACGCTGTATATACTCACTGAACACGTCTCATTCTCACTGTATATACACACTGAACCGTCTCACTCTCACGCTGTATATACACACTGAACACGTCTCACTCTCACTGTATATACACACTGATTCGTCTCACTCTCACGCTGTATATACTCACTGAACACGTCTCACTCTCACTGTATATACACACTGAACCGTCTCACTCTCACACTGTATATACACACTGAACACGTCTCACTCTCGCTGTATGTACACACTGAACACGTCTCACTCTCGCTGTATATACTCACTGAACCGTCTCACTCTCACAGTATATACACACTGAACATGTCTCACTCTCACAGTATATACACACTGAACATGTCTCACTCTCACAGTATATACACACTGAACCGTCTCACTCTCACGCTGTATATACTCACTGAACACGTCTCATTCTCACTGTATATACACACTGAACCGTCTCACTCTCACGCTGTATATACACACTGAACACGTCTCACTCTCACTGTATATACACACTGATTCGTCTCACTCTCACGCTGTATATACTCACTGAACACGTCTCACTCTCACTGTATATACACACTGAACCGTCTCACTTCACACTGTATATACACACTGAACACGTCTCACTCGCTCGTAGTACACACTGAACACGTCTCACTCTCGCTGTATATACTCACTGAACCGTCTCAGTCTCACGCTGTATATACACACTGAACCGCCTCACTCTCACAGTATATACACACTGAACCGTTCTTCTCTCGCTGTATATACTCACTGAACCGTCTTACTCACGGCTGTATATACTCACTGAACATGTCTCACTCTCACTGTATATACACACTGAACCGTCTCAGTCTCACGCTGTATATACTCACTGAACATGTCTCAGTCTCACTGTATATACACACTGAACATGTCTCACTCTCACTGTATATTTCACTGAACACGTCTCACTCGACGATATACACAATGAACACGTCTCACTCTCGCTGTATATACTCACTGAACCGTCTCACTCACGCTGTATATACACACTGAACCCGTATCACTCACGCTGTATAGACTCACTGAACCTCTCACTCACGCTGTATATACTCACTGAACACGTCTTACTCTCGCTGTATATATTCACTGAACCGTCTCACTCTCACGCTGTATATACTCACTGAACACGTCTCACTCTCACTGTATATACACACTGATCCGTCTCACTCTCTCGCTGTATGTACACACTGAACACTGCTTTACTCGCTGGACATACTCACTGAACCGTTCAGTCTCACGCTGTATATACACACTGAACCGTCTCACTCTCACAGTATATACACACTGAACACGTCTCACTCTCACAGTATATACACACTGAACCGTCTTACTCTCGCTGTATATACACACTGAACCGTCTCACTCTCACGCTGTATATACTCACTGAACATGTCTCACTCTCACAGTATATACACACTGAACACGTCTCACTCTCACAGTATATACACACTGAACCGTCTTACTCTCGCTGTATATACTCACTGAACCGTCTCACTCTCACGCTGTATATACTCACTGAACATGTCTCACTCTCACTGTATATACACACTGAACCCTCTCACTCACTGTATTCTCACTGAACACGTCCCTCTCAGTAGTATATACACTAAACACGTCTCACTCTCGCTGTATATACTCACTGAACCGTCTCACTCTCACGCTGTATATACACACTGAACCCGTCTCACTCACGCTGTATAGACTCACTGAACCGTCTCACTCACGCTGTATATACTCACTGAACATGTCTCACTCTCGCTGTATATACTCACTGAACCGTCTCACTCTCACGTTGTATATACACACTGAACACGTCTCACTCTCACAGTATATACACACTGAACCGTCTTACTCTGCTGTATATACTCACTGAACCGTCTCACTCTCACGCTGTATACACTCACTGAACATGTCTCACTCTCACTGTATATACACACCGAACTGTCTCACTCTCACGGTATATACTCACTGAACACGTCTCACTCGCAGTATATACACAATGAACACGTCTCACTCCGCTGTATATACTACGGAACCGTCTCACTCACGCTGTATATACACACTTGAACCCGTCTCACTCACGCTGTTATAGACTCACTGAACCGTCTCACTCACGCTGTATATACTCACTGAACACGTCTCACTCACGCTGTATATACTCACTGAACCGTCTCACTCTCACGTTGTATATACTCACTGAACCATCTCACTCTCGCTGTATATAATCACTGAACACGTCTCACTCGCTGTATATACTCACTGAACCGTCTTACTCACACGCTTGTATATACTCACTGAACCATCTCACCTCGCTGTATATACTCACTGAACCGTCTCACTCTCATGCTGAATATACTCACTGAACATGTCTCACTCTCACTGTATATACACACTGAACCGTCTTACTCTCGCTGTATATACTCACTGAACCATCTCACTCTCACTCTGTATATACACACTGAACCCGTCTCACTCACGCTGTATATACTCACTGAACACGACTCACTCTCGCTGTATATACTCACTGAACCGTCTCACTCTGTCACTGTATATACTCACTGAACCGTCTCACTCTCACAGTATATACACACTGAAAACGTCTCACTCTCACAGTATATACACACTAAACCGTCTCACTCTCACGCTGTATATACTCACTGAACCGTCTCACTCTCACAGTATATACACACTGAACACGTCTCACTCTCACTGTATATACACACTGAACCGTCTCACTCCCACGCTGTATATACTCACTGAACAAGTCTCACTCTCACGCTGTATATACACACTGAACCGTCTCACTCTCACTGTATATACACACTGAACCGTCTCACTCTCACGCTGTATATACTCACTGAACCGTCTCACTCTCAAGCTGTATATACTCACTGAACCATATCACTCTCACTGTATATACACACTGAACCATCTCACTCTCACTGTATATACACACTGAACACGTCTCACTCTCACAGTATATACACACTGAACCGTCTCACTCTCATGCTGTATATACTCACTGAACTGTCTCACTCTCACGCTGTATATACACACTGAACCTGTCTCACTCACGCTGTATATACTCACTGAACCGTCTCACTCTCACAGTATATACACACTGAACACATCTCACTCTCACAGTATATACACACTGAACCGTCTCACTCTCACGTTGTATATACTCACTGAACCATCTCACTCTCGCTGTATATACTCACTGAACCGTCTCACTCTCATGCTGAATATACACACTGAACACGTCTCACTCTCACGCTGTATATACACACTGAACCCGTCTCACTCACGCTGTATAGACTCACTGAACCGTCTCACCACGCTGTATATACTCACTGAACACGTTCCCCTCGCTGTATATACTCACTGAACCATCTCACTCTCACTCTGTACATACAACACTGAAGCGTCTCACTCTCACAGTATATACACACTGAACATGTCTCACTCTCACAGTATATACACACTGAACATGTCTCACTCTCACAGTATATACACACTGAACCGTCTCACTCTCACGCTGTATATACTCACTGAACACGTCTCATTCTCACTGTATATACACACTGAACCGTCTCACTCTCACGCTGTATATACACACTGAACACGTCTCACTCTCACTGTATATACACCACTTGGATTCGTCTCACTCTCACGCTGTATATACTCACTGAACACGTCTCACTCTCACTGTATATACACACTGGAACCGTCTCAACTCTCACACTGTATATACACAATGAACACGTCTCACTCTCGCTGTATGTACACACTGAACACGTCTCACTCTCGCTGTATATACTCACTGAACCGTCTCACTCTCACAGTATATACACACTGAACATGTCTCCTCACAGTATATACACACTGAACATGTCTCACTCTCACAGTATATACACACTGAACCGTTCTCACTTACGCTGTATATACTCACTGAACACGTCTCATTCTCACTGTATATACACACTGAACCGTCTCACTCTCACGCTGTATATACACACTGAACACGTCTCACTCTCACTGTATATACACACTGATTCGTCTCACTCTCACGCTGTATATACTCACTGAACACGTCTCACTCTCACTGTATATACACACTGAACCGTCTCACTCTCACACTGTATATACACACTGAACACGTCTCACTCTCGCTGTATGTACACACTGAACACGTCTCACTCTCGCTGTATATACTCACTGAACCGTCTCAGTCTCACGCTGTATATACACACTGAACCGCCTCACTCTCACAGTATATACACACTGAACCGTCTTACTCTCGCTGTATATACTCACTGAACCGTCTTACTCTCACGCTGTATATACTCACTGAACATGTCTCACTCTCACTGTATATACACACTGAACCGTCTCACTCTCACTGTATATACTCACTGAACACGTCTCACTCTCGACGTATATACACAATGAACACGTCTCACTCTCGCTGTATATACTCACTGAACCGTCTCACTCTCACGCTGTATATACACACTGAACCCGTATCACTCACGCTGTATAGACTCACTGAACCGTCTCACTCACGCTGTATATACTCACTGAACACGTCTTACTCTCGCTGTATATATTCACTGAACCGTCTCAGTCTCACGCTGTATATACTCACTGAACATGTCTCAGTCTCACTGTATATACACACTGAACCGTCTCACTCTCACTGTATATACTCACTGAACACGTCTCACTCTCGACGTATATACACAATGAACACGTCTCACTCTCGCTGTATATACTCACTGAACCGTCTCACTCTCACGCTGTATATACACACTGAACCCGTATCACTCACGCTGTATAGACTCACTGAACCGTCTCACTCACGCTGTATATACTCACTGAACACGTCTTACTCTCGCTGTATATATTCACTGAACCGTCTCACTCTCACGCTGTATATACTCACTGAACACGTCTCACTCTCACTGTATATACACACTGATCCGTCTCACTCTCTCGCTGTATGTACACACTGAACACGTCTCACTCGCTGGACATACTCACTGAACCGTCTCAGTCTCACGCTGTATATACACACTGAACCGTCTCACTCTCACAGTATATACACACTGAACACGTCTCACTCTCACAGTATATACACACTGAACCGTCTTACTCTCGCTGTATATACACACTGAACCGTCTCACTCTCACGCTGTATATACTCACTGAACATGTCTCACTCTCACAGTATATACACACTGAACACGTCTCACTCTCACAGTATATACACACTGAACCGTCTTACTCTCGCTGTATATACTCACTGAACCGTCTCACTCTCACGCTGTATATACTCACTGAACATGTCTCACTCTCACTGTATATACACACTGAACCGTCTCACTCTCACTGTATATACTCACTGAACACGTCTCACTCTCGCAGTATATACACAATGAACACGTCTCACTCTCGCTGTATATACTCACTGAACCGTCTCACTCTCACGCTGTATATACACACTGAACCCGTCTCACTCACGCTGTATAGACTCACTGAACCGTCTCACTCACGCTGTATATACTCACTGAACACGTCTCACTCTCGCTGTATATACTCACTGAACCGTCTCACTCTCACGTTGTATATACTCACTGAACCATCTCACTCTCGCTGTATATACTCACTGAACCGTCTCACTCTCATGCTGAATATACTCACTGAACATGTCTCACTCTCACAGTATATACACACTGAACACGTCTCACTCTCACAGTATATACACACTGAACCGTCTTACTCTCGCTGTATATACTCACTGAACCGTCTCACTCTCACGCTGTATACACTCACTGAACATGTCTCACTCTCACTGTATATACACACTGAACTGTCTCACTCTCACTGTATATACTCACTGAACACGTCTCACTCTCGCAGTATATACACAATGAACACGTCTCACTCGCTGTATATACTACCAACGTTCTACTCTCACGCTGTATATACACACTGAACCCGTCTCACTCACGCTGTATAGACTCACTGAACCGTCTCACTCACGCTGTATATACTCACTGAACACGTCTCACTCTCGCTGTATATACTCACTGAACCGTCTCACTCTCACGTTGTATATACTCACTGAACCATCTCACTCTCGCTGTATATACTCACTGAACACGTCTCACTCTCGCTGTATATACTCACTGAACCGTCTCACTCTCACGTTGTATATACTCACTGAACCATCTCACTCTCGCTGTATATACTCACTGAACCGTCTCACTCTCATGCTGAATATACTCACTGAACATGTCTCACTCTCACTGTATATACACACTGAACCGTCTTACTCTCGCTGTATATACTCACTGAACCATCTCACTCTCACTCTGTATATACACACTGAACCCGTCTCACTCACGCTGTATATACACACTGAACCGTCTCACTCTCACACTGTATATACACACTGAACACTTCTCACTCTCGCTATATGTACACACTGAACACGTCTCACTCTCGCTGTATATACTCACTGAACCGTCTGTCTCACGCTTTATATACACACTGAACCGTCTCACTCTCACAGTACATACACACTGAACACGTCTCACTCTCACAGTATATACACACTGAACCGTCTTACTCTCGCTGTATATACTCACTGAACCGTCTCACTCTCACGCTGTATATACACACTGAACCCGTCTCACTCACGCTGTATAGACTCACTGAACCGTCTCACTCACGCTGTATATATTCACTGAACACGTCTCACTCTCGCTGCATATACTCACTGAACCGTCTCACTCTCGCTGTATATACTCACTGAACCGTCTCACTCTCATGCTGAATATACACACTGAACACGTCTTACTCTCGCTGTATATATTCACTGAACCGTCTCACTCTCACGCTGTATATACACACTGAACCCGTCTCACTCACGCTGTATAGACTTACTGAACCGTCTCACTCACGCTGTATATACTCACTGAACACGTCTCACTCTCGCTGTATATACTCACTGAACCGTCTCACTCTCACGTTGTATATACTCACTGAACCATCTCACTCTCGCTGTATATCCTCACTGAACCGTCTCACTCTCATGCTGAATATACACACTGAACCGTCTTACTCTCGCTGTATATATTCACTGAACCGTCTCACTCTCACGGTGTATATACTCACTGAACACGTCTCACTCTCACTGTATATACACACTGATCCGTCTCACTCTCACGCTGTATATACTCACTGAACACGTCTCAATCTCACTGTATATACACACTGAACCGTCTCACTCTCACACTGTATATACTCACTGAACACGTCTCACTCTCACATTATATGCACAATGAACACGTCTCACTCTCGCTGTATATACTCACTGAACCATCTCACTCTCACGCTGTATATACACACTGAAGCGTCTCACTCTCACAGTATATACACACTGAACACGTCTCACTCTCACAGTATATACACACTGAACCGTCTCACTCTCACGCTGTATATACTCACTGAACCGTCTCACTCTCACAGTATATACACACTGAACACTTCTCACTCTCGCTGTATATACTCACTGAACCGTCTCTCACGCTGTATATACTCACTGAACCGTCTCACTCTCACAGTATATACACACTGAACACGTCTCACTCTCACAGTATATACACACTGAACCGTCTTACTCTTGCTGTATATACTCACTGAACACGTCTCAACCTCACGCTGTATATACTCACTGAACATGTCTCACCCTCACGCTGTATATACACACTGAACACGTCTCACCCTCACGCTGTATATACACACTGAACACGTCTCACCCTCACGCTGTATATACACACTGAACACGTCTCACCCTCACGCTGCATATACACACTGAACACGTCTCACTTTCACCCTGTATATAAACAGACACTGAACACGTCTCTCCCTTACGTTGTATATAAACAGACACTAAACACGTCTCACCCTCACGCTGTATATAAACAGACACTGAACACGTCTCACCCTCACGCTGTATATAAACAGACACTGAACATGTCTCACTCTCACGCTGTATATAAACACTGTACACGTCTCACTCTCACGCTGTATACACACACACTGAACACGTCTCACCCTCACGCTGTATACACACACACTGAACACGTCTCACTCTCACGTTGTATTCACACACACTGAACACGTCTCACTCTCACGTTGTATACACACACACTGAACACGTCTCACTCTCACGTTGTATATACACACACATTGAAGACGTCTCACCCTCACGCTGTATATAAAGCACACACTGAACACGTCTCACCCTCACGCTGTATATATACACACTGAACCCGTCTCACTCACGCTGTATAGACTCACTGAACCGTCTCACTCACGCTGTATATACTCACTGAACACGTCTCACTCTCGCTGTATATACTCACTGAACCATCTCACTCTCACGTTGTATATACTCACTGAACCATCTCACTCTCGGTGTATATACTCACTGAACCGTCTCACTCTCATGCTGAATATACACACTGAACCGTCTTAATCTCGCTGTATATACTCACTGAACCGTTTCACTCTCACGCTGTATATACTCACTGAACACGTCTCACTCTCACTGTATATACACACTGAACCGTCTCACTCTCACGCTGTATATACTCACTGAACACGTCTCAATCTCACTGTATATACTCACTGAACCGTCTCACTCTCACACTGTATATACTCACTGAACACGTCTCACTCTCGCTGTATATACTCACTGAACCATCTCACTCTCACGCTGTATATACACACTGAAGCGTCTCACTCTCACAGTATATACACACTGAACACGTCTCACTCTCACAGTATATACACACTGAACCGTCTCACTCTCACAGTATATACTCACTGAACCCGTCTCATTCTCACTGTATATACACACTGAACCGTCTCACTCTCACTGTATATACACACTGAACCGTCTCACTCTCACGCTGTATATACTCACTGAACCGTCTCACTCTCACGCTGTATATACACACTGAACACGTCTCACTCTCACTGTATATACACACTGATTCGTCTCACTCTCACGCTGTATATACTCACTGAACACGTCTCACTCTCACTGTATATACACACTGAACCGTCTCACTCTCACACTGTATATACACACTGAACACGTCTCACTCTCGCTGTATGTACTCACTGAACCGTCTGTCTCACTCTCGCTGTATATACTCACTGAACCGTCTGTCTCACTCTCGCTGTATATACTCACTGAACCGTCTCTCTCACAGTATATACACACTGAACAGCACTTCACAGTATATACACACTGAACCGTTCTTTTATATACTCACTGAACACGTCCTCAAACTTATATACTCACTGAACACGTCTCACCCTCACTCTGTATATACACACTGAATACGCTCACCCTCACGCTGTATATACACACTGAACAGCCCACCCTCACGCTGTATATACACACTGAACACGTCCCGCTTATATACACACTGAACACCTCACCCTCACGCTGTATATACACACTGAACACGTCTCACCACGCTGCAATATACACACTGAACACGTCTCACCCCACGCTGCATATACACACTGAACACGTCTCACCCTCACGCTGTATATAAACAGACACTGAACACGTCTCACCCTCACGCTGCATATACACACTGAACACGTCTCTCCCTTACGTTGTATATAAACAGACACTAAACACGTCTCACCCTCACGCTGTATATAAACAGACACTGAACATGTCTCACTCTCACGCTGTATATAAACAGACACTGAACACGTCTCACCCTCACGCTGTATATAAACAGACACGGAACATGTCTCACTCTCACGCTGTATATAAACACTGTACACGTCTCACTCTCACGCTGTACATACACACTGAACACGTCTCTCACGCTGTATATACACACTGTACACGTTCTACCACTTCACGCTTGTATACTCACACACTGAACACGTCTCACCCCCTCACGCTTGTATACCACACAATACACTGTCTCACTCTCGCTGTATATACACACACACTGAACACGTCTCACTCTCACGCTGAATACACACACACTGAACACGCCTCACCGTTGTATATGAAGCACACACTGAACACGTCCCCCCCCTCACGCTGTATATATACACACACTGAACACGTCTCACTCTCGCTGTATATACACACACACTGAACACGTCTCACCCTCACGCTGTATATATACACACACTGAACACGTCTCACTCTCGCGCTGTATATACACACACACTGAACACGTCTCACCCTCACGCTGTATATATACACACACTGAACACGTCTCACTCTCGCGCTGTATATACACACACACTGAACACGTCTCACCTCACGCTGTATATACACACACACTGAACACGTCTCACGAACGCTGTATATAAACACACGCTGAACACGTCTCACTCTCACGCTGTGTTTATACACACTGAACACGTCTCACTCTCGTGCTGTATATACACACACACTGAACACGTCTCACGAACGCTGTATATAAACACACGCTGAACACGTCTCACTCTCACGCTGTGTTTATACACACACTGAACACGTCTCACGCTCACGCTGTATATATACACACACTGAACACGTCTCACTCACGCTGTGTTTATACACACACACTGAACACGTTGTATACACGTTGTATACACACACTGAACACGTCTCACTCTCACGCTGAATACACACACACTGAACACGTCTCACTCTCACGCTGAATAAACACGCCACTCTTTCACTCAGCTTCATTTAATAAACAGAAAAAACAAATTATTTACAAAAACATTCTTTTATCCAGTCGCTGTAACTGAAAGTGAAGAAGTCATGATGTTGAGAGACATGTGTCCAGGTTTAGGTCAGGATCCAGTTATATTGAAGAACGGATATAAAGTAAAGCGTGTGTGTGTGTGTGTGTGTGTGTGTGTGTGTAGAATGAACAGCCTCTGAAGTGTAAAATCCGTGTCGAAGCCAGTCCTGATGAACATTAAAGAGAAACAGCTGTGAAGCTTCAGGACTCGCTCTCCTGTCTGTCCTCCCCGCAGGATCCCAGGGTGAAACGGAGGTCCTGGTCACGGGGGTACTGAGCTCCTGCGTTAGCATTATTAGCATCGTGTTCAGGCTGGCTGAAGATTAGCACTCCCGGAGAGGAATACGAGGATGGTGGCTGTGTCTCTTTCAGACACTGAGAGTCTGAGGAAGAGGGCTTGCCCTCTGAGCCATGCTGGGAAATGAGCTGCAGGAGCGCAGACGCCACGTCACCATGGACATCATCCAACTGGGCAGATGGAGCAGCCGGGGTTGCTGGGTCACGGGTCAGCAGTGGAGCCGGGGTGAGAGGCTTCTCACTGAAGAGGGTCGAGTCTAAAACAACAACCAACAACAACAATAACAGTGAGCCAACACTGCGAGTGGGGTATGTGATCTGTGTAGTGTGACTGTGATGTAATGTGTGTGGTGTGTATGTGTGTATCAAAGTCAGCTTTGTCATCTTTAGCACGGCAATGGATAAAAAAAAACAGTTCCTGCATGAAACTACTATGCAACTTGTAGAAGACGTTGACAAGCACTAAAATACAATGATATGTGTGTAGTATATGATGTGTGTAGTGCAAGATGTGTGTAGTGTGTGGTGTATGTAGTGTATGATGTGTGATGTGTATATTATGCGTGTAGTGTATGATGTGTGTAGTGTATCGGGTGTGTAGTGTATGATGTATGGTGTGTATATGATGTGTGTAGTGTGTGGGGTGTGTAGTGCGTGATGTAAGATCTGTGTAGTGTGTGTATAATGTGTGTAGTGTGTCGGGTGTGTGTATGATATATGGTGTATGATGTATGGTGTGTAAATGATGTGTGTAGTGTGTGTATGATGTATGTGATGTATGATGTGTGTGGGGTGTGTAGTGTGTGATGTAAGATCTGTGTAGTGTGTGTATAATGTGTGTAGTGTGTCGGGTGTGTGGTGTACGATGTATGTATTGTGTGTAGTGTAAGATCTGTGTAGTGTGTGTATAATGTGTGTGGCATGTGTAGTGTGGGGTGTGAATGGTGTATGATGTATGTATATGATGTGTGTGGCATGTGTAGTGTGGGGTGTGAATGGTGTATGATGTATGTATATGATGTGTGTGGCATGTGTAGTGTGGGGTGTGTGTAGTGTATGATGTGTATGTAGTGTATGATGTATGGTGTGTATATGATGTGTGTAGTGTGTCGGCTGTGTTGTGTATGATGTGTGTAGTGTATATGATGTGTGTAGTGTAGTGTATGATGTGTGTAGTGTGTGTAGTGTGTCGGGTGTGTGATGTGTGTAGTGTATGATGTGTATAGTGCATGATGTGTGTGGCATGTGTAGTGTGGCGTGTGTAGTGTATGATGTGTAGTGTATGATGTGTGTAGTGTGTGTAGTGTGTCGGGTGTGTGATGTGTGTTGTATATGATGTGTATAGTGTATGATGTGTGTGGCATGTGTAGTGTGGGGTGTGTGTAGTGTATGATGTGTGTGTGCTCTACAGTGGTGTGAGTGATAAGAGACAGTGATGTCAGTGCAGCTCTTCACCAGCAGATGGAGACAGAAAGCATTAATTTATTATTTAAACAGCAGTTTAACTCAATATCCACTACTAACTCATACCCACTCCTACTACCTCATACCCACTCCTACTACCCACTCCTACTAACTCATACCCACTCCTACTAACTCATACCCACTCCTACTACCCACTCCTACTCACTCCTACTAACACTCACCCACTCCTACTAACTCATATCCACTCCTACTACCCACTCCTACTAACTCATACCCACTCCTTCTAACTCATACCCACTCCTACTAACTCATACCCACTCCTACTAACTCATACCCACTCATACTACCTCATACCCACTCCTACTAACTCATACCCACTCCTACTACCTCATACCCACTCCTACTAACTCATACCCACTCCTACTACCTCATACCCACTCCTACTAACTCATACCCACTCCTACTACCTCATACCCACTCCTACTAACTCATACCCACTCCTACTACCTCATACCCACTCCTACTAACTCATACCCACTCCTACTACCTCATACCCACTCCTACTAACTCATACCCACTCCTACTACCTCATACCCACTCCTACTAACTCATACCCACTCCTACTAACTCATACCCACTCCTACTAACTCATACCCACTCCTACTAACTCATACCCACTCCTACTAACTCATACCCACTCCTACTACCCACTCCTACTAACTCATACCCACTCCTACTACCCACTCCTACTCACTCCTACTAACACTCACCCACTCCTACTACCTCAACCCAATTCTACTAACTCATACCCACTCCTACTACCTCATACCCACTCCTACTAACTCATACCCACTCCTACTACCTCATACCCACTCCTACTAACTCATACCCACTCATACTACCTCATACCCACCCCTACTAACTCATACCCACTCCTACTACCACTACCCACTCCTACTAACTCATACCCACCCTACTAACTCATACCCACTCCTACTAACTCATACCCACTCCTACTAACTCATACCCACCCTACTAACTAACCCACTCCTACTACCCACTCCTACTAACTCCATACCCACTCCTACTACCCACTCCTACTCACCCTACTAACACTCACCCACTCCTACTAACTCATATCCACTCCTACTACCCACTCCTACTAACTCATACCCACTCCTTCTAACTCATACCCACTCCTACTAACTCATACCCACTCCTACTAACACACACCCACTCCTACTAACACTCACCCACTCCTACTAACTCATACCCACTCCTACTAACTCATACCCACTCCTACTAACTCATACCCACCTTCTAACTCATACCCACTCCTACTAACTCATACCCACTCCTACTAACACTCACCCACCCTACTAACTCATAACTACTCCTACTAACTCATACCCACTCCTACTAACTCATACCCACTCCTTCTAACTCATACCCACTCCTACTAACTCATACCCACTCCTACTAACTCATACCCACTCCTACTAACACTCACCCACTCCTACTAACTCATAACTACTCCTACTAACTCATACCCACTCCTACTAACTCATACCCACTCCTACTAACTCATACCCACTCCTACTAACACTCACCCACTCCTACTAACTCATAACTACTCCTACTAACTCATACCCACTCCTACTAACTCATACCCACTCCTACTAACTCATACCCACTCCTACTAACTCATACCCACTCCTACTAACTCATACCCACTCCTACTAACTCATACCCACTCCTACTAACTCATACCCACTCCTACTAACTCATACCCACTCCTACTACCCACTCCTACTAACTCATACGCACTCCTACTACCCACTCCTACTAACACTCACCCACTCCTACTAACTCATATCCACTCCTACTACCCACTCCTACTAACTCATACCCACTCCTACTAACTCTCACCCACTCCTACTAACTCATACCCACTCCTACTAACTCATACCCACTCCTACTAACTCATACCCACTCCTACTAACTCATACCCACTCCTACTAACTCATACCCACTCCTACTAACACTCACCCACTCCTACTAACACTCACCCACCCTACTAACTCCACCCACTCCTACTAACTCATACGACTCCTACTAACTCATACGCCTCCTACTAACTCAACGCCTCCTACTAACTCATACCCACCCTATAACTCATACCCCTACTAACTCATACCCACCCTACTAACTCATACTACTCACGACTCCTACTAACTCATACCCACTCCTACTAACTACAGCACTCCACAACCTACACGCACTCCTACTACCCACTCCTACTAACACTCACCCACTCCTACTAACTCATACCCACTCCTACTACCCACTCCTACTAACTCATACCCACTCCTACTAACTCATACCCACCCTACTAACTCTACCCACTCTAACTCATACCACTCCTACTAACTCATACCCACCCTACTAACACTCACCCACTCTACTACCACCCACTCCTACTAACTCATACCCACTCCTACTAACTCATACCCACTCCTACTAACTCATACCCACTCCTAATACCCACTCCTACTAACTCATACCCACTCCTACTAACACTCACCCACTCCTACTAACTCATACCCACTCCTACTAACTCATACCCACTCCTACTAACTCATACCCACTCCTACTAACTCATACCCACCTCCTACCCACTCCTACTAACACTCACCCACTCCTACTAACTCATACCCTCCTACTAACTCATACCCACTTCTACTAACTCATACCCACTCCTCCTACCCACTCCTACTAACACTCACCCACTCCTACTAACTCATACCCTCCTACTAACTCATACCCACTCCTACTAACTCATACCCACTCCTAATACCCACTCCTACTAACTCATACCCACTCCTACTAACACTCACCCACTCCTACTAACTCATACCCACTCCTACTAACTCATACCCACTCCTACTAACTCGTCAGAGTGCAGAGAATAGTATTTTTTCCCTAACAATACTCATGTTCAGTTATTATTCATAAGATTCTGTTCAAACCTGTGTTTATAGAGCAGCAGCTTGAGCTGCTGAAAGTGACATGCTGCTGGTCCTCACTAATGCTAACACTAATCACTGTAGATTCTGAGGCAGAGCTTTGCATACATGGGTGGGAAAGATGGGCAGGGCTCAAGGAATAAAAAATCATTCAAATCAGATTCAGCGACTTATTTAATCTTTAAAGGCCTGGTCCTGAATCACCTATTGCACCTTTAAACTCACTCAGTTTCACACTTTAATCAGTTAAATCAGGTCAATTCATGTGTTCGAGATGAGAAGGTGAATATTAGACGATAGATCAGGATTTCAGTTTTTATTTCCTGGTGTTTACATCTAGACGTGAAACACAGAACCTTCTGTATCAGACCAACCAATTATTATGCATGCAAAAGTATAGGAACGGATCAGTCCTGAAGTGAATGAAAGTAAATAACACTTCATATTCAGATGTGTATCTGTTACTCGCAGTAACTGCATCACTCCTGTGACTCACTGACACCAAACTTCGGGTTTCTTCTTCTTCTGTGAAGCTTCTCCAGGTTTTTACTGCAGATGCTTTCAGCCATGACACGACCTTCAGCATGTTTCACAGATGAGCTTGTATGTTTTGGACCATGATCAGATCCTTTCTCTCTCCACACTTTGGCCTTTCCATCACTTAGAGGTTCATCTCGGTTCCAGAACTTTTGTGAATCATCTCTGTATTTCTTTGTGAATTTTAATCTGGTGTTCTGATTCTTACTGCTGATGAGTGGGTTACATCTTGTGGTACGGCCTCTATATTTCTGCTCTCAAAGTCTTCTTCCAACGCTGGATTGTGAGACCTTCACCCTGCCCTGTGGAGCCTGTTGCTGATGTAACTTATTTTCGGGTTTTTCTTCACAGCTCTCACAATGTTTCTGTCATCAGCTGTTGCTGTTTTCCTTGGCCGACCCGTTCTGTGTCTGTTCCTCAGAACACCAGCAGTTTGTTTCTTTTTCAGGACATTCCAGATCGTTGTACTGGTCTTATCCAGTATATGTGCAGTGCCTGAATGATTTTGCCTCTTTTCTCAGCTTCAGAACGTCTCGCTTTTCTCCCATACACAGCTCTCTGATCGTCATGTTGGTTTAGCCTTTTTAACAATAAATGCAGTCTTCACAGGTGAAACTGAAGGTTAAACCATGAGTAGATGTTCAGAGCTATTTATTGTTTAAACAATCAATCTAACAGGACACATCTGGGGAGCAAGAAACATCTGGCAGCCACGTGTTCCAATACTTTCGCTCACCCACAAATTGGGTAGTCTGATACAAAATGTGCTATTTATGTCTTTTAACACATCTACAGATAAATACCATGAAATCCAATCTGAAAGTCTAAACCCTCGTGTCGTCTCCATCTTTTGCTCTCAAACCCAAATGTTTTAATGTACAGCGAAAAAAAGAAGAAAAAAAAAAGAAAAAGGAATTGGCCTTGCTGTTCCAATAGTTTCAGTGGCGACTAAAAACCTACCAAGAAACCCACAAAACCAACAAATAAAAACCGTTCTCCATATTTAAAAAGTGCTATTGCAATATATTAAATATTCTTTACTTTATTATGAACGATATTTAATAACATTGATTATAAATTCTCGTTTATATTACACAATTTATTTCAAATATTTAAAATGATGATTATTATTTCTGATCAGAGAAATACAGAAGTAACTGAATAGAAATAACTGAAGCTGTTAAAAATAACCAAACTAAGCATCTTTTAAATGGAGATGATAAACCTCCACTTCCCTGAAGTTTCCCCTCTGTACCTCCTAAAGTGACATCACTTCCCATCATCATTTACTGATTAATGAAACGAAACCTCATCCCGTGTCCTAATGTCCCTTTTAATGATCGAATCAACTGAATCCCGGTCTCGTGATCTATCCCGCTGTTCTACAGGTTTCTGGAAGATGAGAGAGAAATAAGAGAAGTGATGAAGGTGAACATCATGAACCCTCACCCCGGTCTCGAACTGAACCCCATCACCTCCTGTCCACCACACCTTCCCATTTCATTAGAATATTGACAGCAGGAGGAGCGTGGACTCTGAAAGCTCCGCCGCCTTCACACAGGAAGTCAGATTAAACATTAACGCTCAGAATAAACGAACACACACCAGGGGAGAAAACCGGAGACTCTGCAGGACCGAGACGCAGACGTCTCATCCGGTTTACACCCGGTGTCCTCCTTAGAGCTTAGAAAACATTATCAATACATTATTAATAAAACTTATTATCGCACAAAATAAATAGAATGTATTCGTGATTGTAAATGTTTTTTTTTATAGATTAAAAAAAATTCTATACAAATTTATAACACAAATAACTTATTATAAACAAAATAAATGCATTTATTATCTGTTACTTATAAATAAAATAAAACCAATAAATAAAATATTATTTACAATGATTTTTTTTTTAAACTTACTACTAAACTGTAATATTGAGTAACAAAGTTCTTTTTCTAAATGAAACACTGCTTAGTAGGAAATATATCTTATTAGAAAATAAAACAAATTGATGCTTAATATAAATATCCAATGATTACACAACTAAAATAATTTCAGTTTTCTTAAACTACATGAATATTTATCTTGAGGAAACTGTTATTATTTGAATGAGGTCATTTTATCTACCCCTCATTAGTGGTGAAATTACAGTATTATGCGTTTTTGTATGATAAGAAATTCATATGGTTTTCCATAAGCAATACATTCTTTAATGTGAATGGTTTAATTAGAAGTTCTTTATTTTATTTACAGTAAGTAATCATTTGTACAGTAAATGATTAGTAAGAGAGACAGCGCCCTCCCGAGGCGTCTCCCGGTTACTGCAGCGTTACTCTGTCAGAACTCAGCGCACGTCACAGCTTTATTTTAGAACGCTTTGGATTTGAATGAAACTCTTGATGTCAGTGCAGTGAAAATCATGACGAGGTGAAAACAATGAAATGAAAAAAGAAGGAAAGGAAAAAGAAAGACATGCTGTTCGTGTTTCGCTCATAATTTATTCAACGTGCGACCGCTGAAGGCCGAGAGCACATACTGTGACACCAGATTCTCTCTCTCACACACACACACACACACACACACAACAACCCCCATACCCAGAAAAAACAACACAGATGAAGATCAGGAGGCGCACTGCGACAGAGGAAACGTAACGTATATAAGAGGATCCTCCACACCCCTGATTATAACCCCAGTGCAGACATGTGAGGGATTATAAGCGTTATTAAACGGTAATCAACTCTGGACTGTGCGTCATCAGTGCTCCTGCTCCTCAATTTAGTGAATAATGATGAGACACACAAGCAGAACATTAATGCACCAGAACATACTCCTGTTTTCTTACATGCACCGTGAGGGTTAATAACGGTCCGATCTCACACTGTAACACACCGGATCAGATCTGACCGCGTTCACAGCTCCACTGATGTAGTGTGTGTGTGTGTGAGTGTGTGTGTGTGTGTGAGTGTGTGTGTTCCTGTATTCTCGGTTTACTCTGCGTTCACTGGAGCACACACCAAAGCGTCATTTTTATGCTAATTTTATGCAAATCGATCTGCTGCAAATGACCTGGTATTAGAAGAGCAGCGTGGAGGAGTTACAGCCCGACTGAATCTGAACCTAAAGATCAATAAAGTACAGACGGGCCCGGCTCGACCTCTACGCTCACTTTATTTAAAGTTCTGGACAGGCCACGAGACTCGTCGGCTGCTGGTGTGAGCGTGGTGCGTCTCTAGCGTGATTGAGCTCGTTCACGTGGCCTTAACGAGATGACCGAGAGGCACGATGAGAAACGCTGACATGACACATGAATGACGACATGGAAAGATGCAGCACATGACAACGGAGACAGGTCGTGGTGTGTGTGTGTGTGTGTGTGTGTGTTTGTTCCCAATAAAAAAAAAAAAAAAAAAAAAAACACTGACTTTATAAATTGAGACGTACGGCTTTAAAAACTTATTGAAAAATAAGGATTTGAAACAAACATTTTGATTTATTTTATATTTCTTCAGCGCGTCACTTCTACTGCTGGAACAAAAAAAACAAAAATAATGAGAAACATCTCAAAATATACAATCGCTCTGATAAGAGGAGATTTAACACTACGAGGAGCCACACGAGGAAGCTCCCCAAACTGCTTTGGCCAATCACAGCCCTCGGTTTGCTTTGAGCCACGCCCCCTAGAGAGTAAACTCAGACTTGCCCTTGCAGTCGGTGCCGGAAAGGGAGGCGGAGCTGCTTCTCGTCACCGCCCCGTCCGACTGGACGCCATTGCTCTCCTCGCCTTGATCCACCCCCTGGGGCGGAGCTTTTATCAGCTGGCTCAAGAGAAGCGCGAGGAGGCCGGTGGGGTCATCTGAGGGTGGGGCTTCTGGGGGAGGTGCCTCGGGTTGAGGAGCTTCAGGAGGAGGAGGAGGAGGAGGAGGAGCCGGCACACTATTGGACGCCTGAATGAGAGACGAGAGGGTGTGGCTGAGCATCTCCAGCTGGTGGGTGGAGTCGGCGTCTGGGGCGGAGTCAGGGACAGGAAGTGAGGAGGAGGAGGAAGAGGAGGAAAAGGAAGCGAGGAGCTGCTCAGCCATTTGAGGGAGAGTGAGACGGTCGGTTTGACCCTGCAGCAGGTTCAACAGCACGGCCATCTCCGTCTGATTCAGCTGATCAGCTACTGCACCCAGACCTGCGCGCACACACAAGGTTGGTAGAGATCCATCTATAGTGCTGCTTGAAAGTTTCTGAACCCTTCAGAATGTTCTGTATTTCTGCATGAATACGTTCTAAACGCCATCAGATTTTCACACTAGTCCTAAAAGTAGATAAAGAAAACCCAATTAAACAAACGAGATCAAAATATTATACTTAGTGCAATGTTACATATCAGTATTACATTACAAGCTTGAATTCCTGACCTTCTGATCAGTAACCCAGAGCCTTTAACCACTGAGATACCACTGCCCTGTTTATCTGCGATTATTTACAATAATATTATAATAATACTGAGGGTCTCACCAGATACTGAAAGCAAAGGTGCACATACTCACAGAAATGTAATATTGAATCATTTTCCTCAATAAATAAATCACCAAGTATAATATTTTTGCCTCATTTGTTAAATGGTAAATGTGCACTTATATAGCGCTTTTATCCAAAGCGCTTTACACTGTGTCTCATTCACCCATTCACACACACACACACACACACACACACACACACACACACACCAATGGTAGCAGAGCTGCCATGCAAGGTGCTAACTTGCCATCGGGAGCAACTTGGGGTTCAGTGTCTTGCCCAAGGACACTTCGGCATGTGGAGTCACATACCAACTGCGCCACAGCCGCCCCCTAATCGGGTTTAATCGGGTTCTCTTTGGATACTTTTAGGACTTGTGTGAAACTCTGATAATGCTCTGGATCATATTCATATTTATGCAGAAATATAGAACATTCGAAAGGGTTCACAAACTTTCAAGCACCACTGTACGTGATAGAAGTGTGTGGGTGAGATACACACCCGCGAGGTCAGTGTGTGTGGTGGGGGGAGGGGGAGGAGAGGAGCTGGGTGCTGATTGGCTGTTCTCTCGGCTGGCTGTGCTCCCCGCGTCCTTCTGCTGCGCTGCCTTCTGAACAGGTGCGTCCTCGGTCAGCCCACTCTGCCTCTGTCTCCGCCTCTTCTTACTCCACAACTCATGACAGTCCTGCCAATGAGGCAAACTACACACACACACACACACACACACACACACACACACACACACACACACAGCGTAAATAAGTAGTCATAAGTGGTGAATGTATTTTCCTGTAGAACACTGAGGACACTCACTCTGGAGGCGCCATCTTATTGGGGTCAACATCACAGAGGAAACCGCTCGCCAGCGCCTGCTCTGCTGTACACCGGCGCGAGGGGTCAAGGGTCAACATACGGTCGAACAGGTCCAGCGCTGGAGAGGGCAAACTGAGAGAGAGAATTTATTCTAATATTTTACTATCACACACATTTAGAGTTAATTACACCAAATACTAAATGACCTGTAGAACACTCAGAGCTAATAAACAGGATAATACTCCACACCAAACAACACGGAGTAGCAGAGGTGTGGAGAAGCTGCATTACTGAACCTCTCTCTCTCACACACACACACACACACACACGTGAACTCACAAGGAGAACTCCTCTCGTAAGCGGCGTCTGTACTGCTTCTTGGGCTTCATGGTGTTGAAGTAGGGCAGTTTAATGACGTCGGGCCAAGCTGCAGGACACGGACTGCCACACAGACGACTGCCCCCCCACACACACACACACACACACAGAGAGTGCACAACAGGATACACACACAGTATGAATATTAATATCCAGAACGTGTTGTAAACAGATACACACATTTAGAGTTGTTACGTCTGGTTCAGACGACACGTGTGCATCTTTTTACTTTCATACAGCTGGGAGTGAGCGGACTACACTAGTTAACATGACTGTGTGGTTCTATGTGATCATGACCAAAAGTATGTGCACCCCTGACCGTGTGTGTGTGTGTGTGTGTGTGAGACCTCGAACACAGTAACACAGACCTGATGAGCTCGAGCTGTAGCAGCTCCTGATTAGCCTGGAAAATGGGCTTCTTTGTGAAGAGCTCTCCCAGAATGCACCTGGACAGTTTGGAAAGGAAACACAGTGTTTGCAGTAAAGGAAGCACACAGGTGCATAGTGAGAGTTCGCCCCCTAGTGGCAGTCATGTAGAGTTTGCATTTTGTTCAGGGATGAGACACTACATGAAGCAGTTAGCTAGATGTGGACTTCCTTATTATTTTTATCATCATGTCTTTATTAATAAAGCACATTACATCGAAACAAAAATAAATCAGAGCGCTTGAAGCCCTGAAAAGAGCAATTATGACACCCACAAGGTTGTGCGAGAGTGAAGGAGGATGAGAATAATCAGAACGTGTGTGTGTGTGTGTACCCGCAGCTCCAGACGTCGATGGCAGGTGTGTATCTCTCCTCCCCCAGCAACAGCTCAGGTGGGCGGTACCACAATGTGATCACCTTATTGGTGTACGGCCGACTGGAAACAACCAACCAGAGACGGGTTCATTAACACACACACACACACACACAATGAAGTGTCGTATATAAAAATCAGTGATTACACTGAGCTCACCTTTCCTCAGAGTTATACAAAGCGGCCAACCAAAATCAGCCAGCTTTATCTGTCCACTGAGAGAGAGGGGGAGAGAGAGAGAGAGAGAGAGAGGGAGAGAGAGAGAAAAAGAGAGAGAGAGAGAGGGAGGGAGAAGAGAAAGAGAGAGGGAGGGAGAGGAAGAGAGAGGGAGGAGAAAGAAAGAGGAGGGAGAAGAGAGAGAGAAGAGGGAGGGAGAAGAGAAGGGTGAAAGAGAGAGAGAGGGAGAGAGAGGAGAAAGAGAGAGAGAGAAAGAAGAAGGGAGGGAGAGAAAGAGGGAGGGAGAGAGAGAGGAAGAAAGAGGGAGGGAGAGAGAGAGAGAGAGAGAGAGAGAAGCGAGAGAGAGAAGAGAGGGAGGGAGAGAGAAAAGGAGGAGAGAGAGGAGAGAAGAGAGAGGAGAAAGAAAGAGGGAGAGAGAGAGAGAGGAGAAAGAGAGAGAGAGAGAGAGAAAGAAGGAGAGAGAGAGGGAGAGAGAGAGAGAGAGAGAGAGAGAGAGGGAGAAGAGAGAGAGAGAGAGAGAGAGAGAGAGAGAGAGGGAGAGATTATTGATGTGTTTGCATGTACAATAGTTCACTTGAACACACCTCATTAATCTCATCATTACATTAATATTAAGAGTGGTGTGTGTGTGAGTGTGAGTGACTGTGAAGGAGAGAATGAGTGAGTGAGTTAGTGTGAGTGTGTGAGTTGTGTGTGTGTGTGTGTATGTGAGTTGTGTGTGTATATGAGGTGTGTGTGTGTGTGTATATGAGTTGTGTGTGTGTGTGTGTATATGAGTGTGTGTGTGTGTGTATATGAGTGTGTGTGTGTGTGTGTATATGAGTGTGTGTGTGTGTATATGAGTGTGTGTGTGTGTGTATATGAGTGTGTGTGTGTGTGTGTATATGAGAGTGTGTGTGTGTGTGTGTATATGAGAGTGTGTGTGTGTATATGAGAGTGTGTGTGTGTGTGTGTATATGAGTGTGTGTGTGTGTGTGTGTGTGTGTGTATGAGTGTACCTGTTGTTGAGCAGGATGTTGGAACACTTGATGTCTCTGTGCAGGAAGTTCTTCTTGTGACAGTAGTCCAGTCCCTCCATCAGCTGCCTCATGAAGCTGCGGATGTGTTCATGTGAGAACGAGACGAGGCCCGACTCCAACAGCCCCATCAGGTCATGGTCCATGTACTCGAACACCAGGTAGAACGCTCCTATTCCCCACACACACACACACACACACACGTCAAAAACACCACTTGTTTACAGCGGGTTGTTGATCATTTATTGTTTAAAACAAACAAACGAACATCACAACAACTATTTTTCGCATAACAAATTTTCTGAGGAAAAAAATAAAAGTTCCGATATGCAAATAAGATCCTCTCTCATTAAATATGCGCTGATTTACATATATTTAACAAGCAAAAATCTTGATATGAAAACAGTTACACTTAAAAGGTAACATTACCACACACCACAGTCTCACGTCCTACAGATCTGGGATCTCTCACGGAGAAGACACTACGAGCTCGTATTAGAACTCGACTTTAACACAAGACACTGTGTGAACAATTCCTTCTGGAATAATCTTCAGAATGAACAGGTGTTCCCCCACGTCTCTTACTGTACTGATGTCTGCTGGAAGCTAGCGGAGCACGTCACGTGACGCGTTCCAGCCAATCGCATGGCCAGAAGTGAACTTTAAACCTCCTTAGCCAATGAAACGCTTTCATACTGCCTGCGTGTCTCGTCTTAATTCAAACGTAGACACCTGTAACGATGACGTGTGCAGATAGGAATAGGAGGAGGACTGCTGCGGCTTTTTAAACAAAGCCCTGCAGAAACATTTACAGGTGAGCAACAGGACATCAGGTATCCTACAGTACTACAAAATCATGTGAGCGGGAGCTCTTTTACGGTCAGCTGTCTGTGTGTGTGTGTCTGTGTGTGTGTGTGTGTACGTATGCCTGGCATACTGACCTTTGTCCTTTTTGAAGTCGAGTGCGTCCTGCTTGTCGGTGACGATCTCCTTCATGTTCACCACGCTGCGGTGGTTCAGCTGTCTGAGGATTTTAATCTCCCGGATGGCGGTGATGGGGAAGCCCTCCTTCTCATTATCCAAACGCACCTTCTTCAGGGCCACCAGCTCACCTACACACACACACACACACATATATATATATATATAAATTTACTTCCTTATACCAAACACGTACAGAGCTCACCGCACAGTACACACGTACACACCTGTGTCCTTGTCCTTGGCTTTATACACCTGGCCGTACGTTCCTTCCCCGATGATGCCGATGATGTCGAACTTGTCCACGCAGCGCTTCCCCCAGTCGATCTGGGTTTGTCTCTTCTCACCAAAACGAGGAGAGCAGAACCTTACAGTAAACATACGCACGGTGGTACTGGTTTGCTGGCTCTACGGGACGGTTGCGCGTCTACGGTTTCACTTCGATGTTTCTGTGCGATACCCTAGGTTTACTGGAAGACAGGTGTACCTACAGAACATCTGCAACTTGTTCACACTTCCTGATGTTTTTGCTGTCATGGGGTACACTTACCTCCGCTAAAAACACCACGACGACGAACGAGTCCACGAACGACAGTTTAGCAGTGTGTTAAGTTCCTAAATAATTTACTTTTGATAACTTTTCCACAGGTGAAGGCGAGAGCTCTGTGGGTGTTCATCCTGTGGACGTGTTTGTTATGGACAGGGTCCGTGTTGGCTCTAAAGACTGCGACTAATCTAAACGGAGCTAAGAAGAAGCAAAAGCAAACTAATCACTACGAGTGCTGACTAGCTCGGTAACTAGTAACACAGCTAGCTGACGTTAGCAAAACAACAGTACCGACGACGTGAGTAACGAATCTAGCCACTATTTCTGCATTCTGTTAAAGTGAAGAATGCCAATGAACTGAAATCGTACTACAAATGTACTTAACCTCAACGTTAACATAACATAACATAAAAAAAGAAAAAATCTGTGTATGAAAATAAACAGGAAGTGTTAGCCCATGTAGAATTTCTGCTCCAGGTTGATCCACACACTTACTTTGGTCTCTTCTTGTAGGTGGGCTGTACAGGAGGTAGCACTTCTTGCACAGGTGAAAGGGGCGGAGGGGAATCCCCTCCAGGTAGTAAAGGCGGAAGAGGCAAGTCACTAAGGAGGCGTGGCCTAACATCTTTCTCCTTCTCTTTGTCCTTTTCTTTCTCTCGTTCTTTCCTTGAGGTACGATGAGTGGGCGTGGCCTTCTTCGGACTGAGGATTCGAACATGCAATTAAAAGAGATTTTAACACACTTCTTATGTGTGTGTGTGTGTGTGTGTGTGTGCGTACTCACCTGTCCCTGCAGTCTCCCAGTAGTACTGGTGGTAGAGGGAGGGGCGGAAGGGTGGAGGTTTTGATTTGCGTGGTTTTGTGAGCAGGACTTTTGGACTGAAGTGGCGGGACTGACGATGTAGGCGGAGCTGAAGAAGGAAGTGGAGGCGGAGAATTTAGAGGAAGTGGTGGTGGTGAATTTAAAGGTAGTGGCGGTGGGGAGTTTAAAGGAAGCGGGGGTGGAGAATTGAAAGGAAGCGGGGGCGGGGAATTTGCAGGAAGTGGAGGAGGGGGCGGTGCTACATCTGTTACTTCTGATGTGATCGAATTCGGAGCTGGAGGAGTCGGCTCAGGTGTTGGGGGCGGGGCCGCGTCCGGCTCCACCTTCTGGTCTTGAGGTTGAGAAGGTGGGGTTGCGGCCGCCCGAGCTGCTGCAGCAGCCTGACGTTCTTTCTTCCTACGTGTAAGCTCCGCCCCCAGGCTTGACGAGATGGGCAGGCGGGAGGACGAAGGGGAGCGGCTGGCTGGGCGGCTCCTGGAGGTGGAGCTCCCGCTAGGTCCTCCCTGGGAAGAGTGTTTCTTGCTGCGTGAGTGTGAAGAGGACCGACGAGAGGACGAGTACGCAGGAGAGCGACTGCGTGACCGTATTGAGCGCCTGAAAAACCAAAACCAGACCCAAACATTTCATAAATTATAGCACCATCCTAAACACAACACAGAAACACCTTTAAAGTCTTTTTTTATTCTACAATGATCTCAAACACTAATTATCTAATAATCTAACTTGATTAATCGGGTATCAGCAGGTAGGTTCCTCCCAACGTTATCAGTATCATCCACTGTCGCACCACCTCGAGTACACACATCGCTTATCCCCGTGTGAAACTACCAGGATTACTACACACGTCCTCCACGTCACAACTTTATTCACATTTATCCGCAAACTAGCGCTGAAGTCGTCATCACCGGGGCCGAGTTTAATCTCCAGAGTGGAATTAGAAATAAACAGCAGGAGGGTGATCGAGTGGTCTCAGCGCGGGATAAAGTTTGTGCACATCATGATGACGATGTGAGGATTGAAGACCGAAGTGACGGAGAAGTGAAAACCTGCGTAATAACATTCATATTTCTCTTTTTAAAGTAAATGAAATGACTACTGTGCTGTGTGCAGAATGAAATCATGAGCATGACAGATACAACGATGATAAGCCTTTATCTTTTATGTCTGTTTTTATAAATTCCCTTATTTCCAGTGCTCATTTTTGTAGTATATTAAATAAAAAGTATTATTAATCTCAGGTTACGATATCTCAGAAAAATGCAATATGACATAATTTATCGACATCGCATCAACGTATCGCTCTAACATCAAAACTCATGATGATCGTTATGTCTCCCACACGGCCCATGGCCCGTGTTCAGTTCGGTGTTCAGTTCGTGGCGGTGTAGAGTGTGCGGCGGTGTGCGGTGGTGTATAGTGTGAGGTGGTATATAGTGTGCGGCGGTGTATAGCATGCAGCGGTGTATAGGGTGCGGTGGTGTATAGTGTGTGGCTGTGTGTAGTGTATATTGTGTGGTGTTGTGCAGTGGTGTATAGTGTGTGCAGTATATAGTATGTGGCAGTGTGTGGTGTATAGTATGTGGCCGTGTATAGTGTGTGTGTTGTGTATAGTGTGTGTGTATAGTGTGTACAGTATATAGTATGTGGCGGTGTGCGGTGTATAGTGTGTGGCTGTGTATAGTATGTGTGTGGTGTATAGTGTGTGTGTGTGGTGTATAATATGTGGCCGTATGCGGTGTATAGTGTGTGGCTGTGTATAGTGTGTGTGTGTATAGTGTGTACAGTATATGTATGTATGTGTGCGGTGTATAGTGTGTGGCTGTGTATAGTGTGTGTGGTGTATAGTGTGTGTGTTTGTGGTGTATAATATGTGTTGTTGGTGTATAGTGTGTGGCTGTGTATAGTGTGTGTGTGTATAGTGTGTACAGTATAGTATGTGGCCGTATGGAGTATAGGTGTGCGTGTATAGTGTGTGTGTGTGTGTAGTATGGTGTGTATGTGTGTGGTATAGTGTGTGTGTGTATAGTGGTGTGTGTATAATATGTACGTATGTAGTGTGTGTGGCTGTGTATAGTGTGTGTGTGGTGTATAGTGTGTGTGGTGTATAGTGTGTGTGGCCGTGTATAGTGTGTGGCCGTGTATAGTGTGGGTGTATAGTGTGTGCAGTATATAGTATTTGGCGGTGTGCGGTGTATAGTATGTGGCCGTGTATAGTGTGTGGGTGGTGTATAGTGTGGGTGGTGTATAGTGTGTGCAGTATATAGTATGTGGCGGTGTGTAGTGTATAGTATGTGGCCGTGTATAGTGTGTGTGTATAGTGTGTGTATGTATAGTTATGCTGTGGTTTAAGTGTGTGTGTGGTGTATATTGTGGTTGGTGTATAGTGTCTGTGTGTATAGTGGTGTGGTGTATAGTTGTGGCAGTGTGGTGTATAGTGTGGTGTTGTAATGTGTATAGTATGTGTGTGTGTGGTGTATATGTGTTGTGGTGATAGTATGTGGCGTGTGTGTGTATGTGTTGTGGTGTAGTTGTTTTGGGTGTATAGTGTGTGTTGTGGGTTTTGTGGGTTGTGTGTGTGAATGTATTGTGGTTATAGTGTGGTGGTTATAGTGTGTGTGTGTGTATGTGTGTGGCTGGTATGCGTGTATAGTGTATGGTGATAGTGTGTGCGTGATGTGTGGTGAGTATAGTGTGTGCAGTGTATAGTGTGTGGTTATATGTGTGTGAGTGTATAGTGTGGGTGGGGTGTATAGTGTGGCGGTGGGTGTATAGTTGGGTGTATAGTGTGTGCTGGGTGTATAGTGTGTGTGGGGTGTGTGTGGTGTATAGTGTGTGGGGTTGGGTGATAGTGTGTGGGTGTGTGTGGTGTATAGTGTGTGTTGTATTGTGGTTAGTGTGTGTGTTATGTGTTATGTGGGTAGTGGTGGGTGAAGTGTGTGGGGTATAGTGTGTGTGTATAGTGTGTGGGTGTATAGTGTGTGCGTGTAGTGTGTGGTGTATAGTATGTTGGTTAGTGTGTGGTGTGTGGTGGGTATAGTGTGGGCGGTATAGTGTGTGGCTGGTGTGGCGGTTTTATAGTGTGTGTGTATAGTGTGTGGGGTGTATGTTGTGGCTGTGTGTGTATAGTGTGTGGCGGTTAAGTGTGTGGGTATAGTGTGTGTGTGGTGTATAGTGTGTGGGTGTAAGTGTGTGTGTGTGGTGATAGTGATGGCGGTGTATAGTGTGTGTGTTGTGTGATAGTGTTGTGTGTGGTGTTTATGTTGTGTTGTGTATAGTGTGTGGGTGTATGGTTGTGTGTGTGTTGATATGTTGTGAATGGTGGGGTAAGTGTTGTATGTGTGATAGTCGTGGGTGTATAGTGTGTGTGAAGGTTGGGTGGTTTGATGTTGGTGTAAGGGGGGGGGTAGGGGAGGTGTTGTGTGGTGGTTTGGGTTGGTTTTGTTGGTGTTGGGGTGTTGGTTAGAGTGTTGTGTGTGGTGTGTGTTTTAGGTGTGTTGTGGTGTTGGTTGTATGTGTGGTTTGTATAGTGTATGTAGTGTGTTGGTGTGTGTGTGGGTTTAGTGTGGGTGTGTGTGTATGTGTGGGGTGTTGTGTCATGTGGTGGGTGGTGGTTTTTTAGGAGTTGTGTATATGTGGTTTTGGGGGGTGTGGGGTGGTGTTGGGTTAGGTGTGTGTAAGTGTGGGTTTGTGTTATGTTGGTATGTGTGTGGGGTATATGTGTTATGTGTGTATGTGGGGGTTTGTGTGGTGTTGGTTGTGTTGTTGGTAGTTTGTTATTGGGTTGGGGGTTTGGTGTTGTTTTGTTTGTGGGGGTTGTGTTTTTGTTGAGTGGTGTGTTGTTTTATGGTGGGGGGTTTTGTTTTGTATGGTGTTTTTTGTGGGCTTAAAAGATAATAATTCTTATTATTTCCTTTTTATGTATTGTTTTTTTTTAAAAACATTCTCTCCTTACATCCATCTAGTCAAGGCAGCTTGTGGTCACGTGATATATTACTGTCACGTGATAGTTAAGGGCAGAGCGGATGTTACTCATGTTATGTTGTTGGCGTGATGTTACCAGGACGCTGCTAATAAAGTGCCGATTTCACATTGGATTCCACGTTTATTATTATTTTTAAAAAATAGCACAGTTTTTATGCCGGTCGTATCATTTTATTTTGTTAAATGCCGGTCCGTGAAAATATTGTCTGATATTAAACCAGTCCGTGGCAGAACAAAGGTTGGGGACCACTGGTGTATATTATGTGGCTGTATGCGGTGTTTAGTGTGTGTGGCGGTGTAGTGTGTGTGGCGGTGTGCGGCTGTATGTGCCGGTGTATAGTGTGTGTGGCGGTGTGGACACGTATGTGGCTTATAGTGTGTGTGGGTGTAAAGTGTGTGCTCGTTGTGCCGGTATGTGGCGGTGTATAGTGTGTGTGGCGGTGTATAGTGTGTGTGTGTGTGGTGTATAGTGTATGTGGTGGTGTGTGGCCGTATGTGGCGGTGTATAGTGTGTGTGGCGGTGTATAGTGTATGTGGCGGTGTATAGTGTATGTGGTGGTGTGTGGCGGTGTATAGTGTATGTGGTGGTGTATAGTGTATGTGGTGGTGTGTGGTGGTGTATAGTGTGTGTGTGGTGTATAGTGTGTGTGGTGTATAGTGTGTGTGTGTGGTGTATAGTGTATGTGGTGGTGTGTGTGTATGTGGGGTGTATAGTGTATGTGGTGGTGTGTGCGTTATAGTGTATGTGGGGTTTATAGTGTTGTGTGGTTTTATAGTGTATGTGGTGGTTTAGTGTTGTGGTTATATAGTGTGTTGTATAGTGTATGTGGTGTGTGTGGTGTTATAGTGTATGTGCGTTATAGTGTATGTGGTGGTGTGTGGTGGTTGTATAGTGTATGTGGGGTGTATAGTGTATGTGGGGTGTATAGTGTATGTGGTTTTGTATGTGTATGTGGTTGTTATAGTGTATGTGGGGTGTATAGTGTATGTGGTGGTGTGTGGGTGTATAGTGTATGTGGTGGTGTATAGTGTATGTGGTGGTGTGTGGGGTGTATAGTGTATGTGGGGTGTATAGTGTATGTGGGGTGTATAGTGTATGTGGGGTGTGTAGTGTATGTGGTGGTGTGTGGGGTGTATAGTGTTGTGTGGTGTATAGTGTATGTGTGGTGTGTGGCGGTGTATAGTGTATGTGGGGTGTATAGTGTATGTGGTGGTGTGTGGGGTTGTATAGTGTATGTGGGGTGTATAGTGTATGTGGTGGTGTGTGGCGGTTGTATAGTGTATTGTTATAGTGTATGTGGTGGTGTATAGTGTATGTGGTGGTGTGTGGCGGTGTATAGTGTATGTGGGGTTGTATAGTGTATGTGGGTGTATAGTGTATGTGTGTGTATAGTGTATGTGTGGTATGTATAGTGTTGTGTTGTTATAGTGTTGTGGTGGTGTGTGTCGGTGTATAGTGTATGTGGTGGTGTATAGTGTATGTGGTGGTGTGTGGCGGTGTATAGTGTATGTGGTGGTGTATAGTGTATGTGGTGGTGTGTGGCGGTGTATAGTGTATGTGGCGGTGTATAGTGTATGTGGCGGTGTATAGTGTATGTGGCGGTGTATAGTGTATGTGGTGGTGTGTGGCGGTGTATAGTGTATGTGGTGGTGTATAGTGTATGTGGTGGTGTGTGGCGGTGTATAGTGTATGTGGCGGTGTATAGTGTATGTGGTGGTGTGTGGCGGTGTATAGTGTATGTGGGGTGTATAGTGTATATGGGGTTGTATTAGTGTGTGTGGTGTATAGTGTATGTGGCGGTGTATAGTGTGTTGGTGGTATATAGTGTATGTGGTGGTGTGTGGCGGTGTATAGTGTTGTGGCGGTGTATAGTGTATGTGGCGGTGTATAGTGTATGTGTGGTTATAGTGTATGTGGGGGTGTGTGGGGGTGTATAGTGTATGTGGTGGTGTATAGTGTATGTGGTGGTGTGTGGCGGTGTATAGTGTATGTGGCGGTGTATAGTGTATGTGGTGGTGTGTGGCGGTGTATAGTGTATGTGGCGGTGTATAGTGTATGTGGTGGTGTATAGTGTATGTGGTGGTGTGTGGCGGTGTATAGTGTATGTGGCGGTGTATAGTGTATGTGGCGGTGTATAGTGTATGTGGCAGTGTATGGCGGTGTATAGTGCATGTGGTGGTGTGCAGCCGTGTGCGGTGTATAATGTGTGTGCAGTGTATAGTGTATGTGGCGGTGTATAGTGTGTGGCGGTGTGCGGCGTATAGCGTGTGGTGGTGTACGGTGTATAGTGTGCGGCAATGTATAGTGTGTGGCGGTGCGCGGCCGTGTGCAGTGTATAGCGTGTGGTGGTGTACGATGGCGTATAGTGTGCGGTGTATAGCATGTGGTGGTGTGCGGCTGTGTACAGTGTGCGGTGTATATTATGTGGTGGTGTGCGGCTGTGTATATTGTGCGGTGTATAGTATGTGGTGGTGTGCGGCTGTGTATATTGTGCGGTGTATAGTATGTGGTGGTGTGCGGCTGTGTATATTGTGCGGTGTATAGTATGTGGTGGTGTGTGGCTGTGTATAGTGTGCTGTGTATAGTGTGCGGTGTATAGTATGCGGTGGTGTGCAGCAGTGTGTGGTGTATTGCGTGTGGTGTATGGTGTGTGGTGGTGTGCAGTCGTGTGTGGTGTATAGCATGTGGTGGTGGGTGGTGTATAGCGTGTGGTGTATGGTGTGTGGTGGTGTGCAGTCGTGTGTAGTGCATAGCGTGTGGTGTGTGGTGTATGGTGTATAGTGTGTGGTGGTGTGTGGCTGTGTATAGCGTGTGGTGGTGTACAGTGGTGTATAGCATGTGGTGGTGTGCGGCTGTGTATAGCGTGTGGTGGTGTACGGTGGTGTACAGTGTGTGGTGGTGTGCGGAGGTGTATAGTGTGTGGTGGTGTACATTGGTGTGCGGTGTATAGCGTGTGGTGGTGTACGGTGGTGTATAGCGTGTGTTGGTGTACAGTGGTGTGTGGTGTATAGCGTGTGGTGGTGTGCGGTGGTGTATAGTGTGTGGTGGTGTGCGGTGTATAGTGTGTGGTGGTGTGCGGTGTATAGTGTGTGGTGGTGTGCGGTGTATAGTGTGTGGTGGTGTGTAGCGTGTGGTGGTGTACGGTGGTGTGTAGCGTATGGTGGTGTACGGTGGTGTATAGCGTGTGGTGGTGTATAGCGTGTGGTGGTGTGCGGCCGTGTGTGGTATATAGTATGTGGAAGTGTATAGTGTGTGGCAATGTGTGGTGTATAGTGTGCGGCCATGTATAGCGTGTGGTGGTGTATGGTGGCGTATAGTGTGTGGCGGTGTGCGGCCGTGTGCGGTATATAGTGTGCAGCATATGGTGTGCGGTGTATAGCGTGTGGTGGTGTGCGGTGGTGTATAGCGTGTGGTGGTGTGCGGTGGTGTATAGCGTGCGGTGTATAGCATGTGGTGGTGTGTAGCTGTGTATAGCGTGAGGTGGTGTACGGTGGTGTATAGTGTGCGGTGTATAGCATGTGGTGGTGTGCTGCGGTGTAACGCGTGTGGTGGTGTGCGGTGGTGTATAGCGTGTGGTGGTGTACGGTGGTGTATAGCGTGTGGTGGTGTACGGTGGTGTATAGCGTGTGGTGTTTGGTGTATAGTGTGCGGTGGTGTACGGTGGTGTGTGGGGTGTCGGTGGTTATAGGAGTGTGGGTGTCGGTGTATAGCTGCGGTTGTGTATGGTGTGTGTGGTGGTGTATAGTGTGCGGTGGTGTGCGGTGGTGTATAGCGTGTGGTGGTGTACGGTGGTGTATAGCATACGGTGTATAGCGGTGTATAGCGTGCGGTGGTGTATAGTGTGTGGGGGTGTGCGGTTTATAGTGTGTGGCGGTGTGCGGTGGTGTAGCGTGTGGGTGTGCGGTGTATAGCGTGCGGTGGTGTACAGTGGTGTATAGTGTGCGGTGGTGTGCGGTGTATAGAGTGTGGTGGTGTATAGAGTGTGGTGTGGGTGTATAAGCTGTGGTGGTGTATAGCGTCGTGGTGTCGGTGTATAGCGTGGGTGTGCGGTGTATAGCGTGCGCGGTGTGGGGATAGCTTTGGTATCGGTGTATAGGTGGGTGTGCGGTGTATAAGCGTGCGGGGTTGCGTGTATAGCGTTGCGGTTATATGCTTTGGCGTGTGTGCTTTGGCGGTGTGCGGTGTATAAGCGTGCGGCGGTGTGGGCGTGGCGGTGTGTGTATAAGCTCGTGTAGGTGTATACTGGGTGTTACGGTGTATAGCTGCGGCGTATGGCGTTTGGTACGGTGTATAGCGTGCGTGCGGTGTATAAGCTTTGGTGTGCGGTGTATGGCGTGCGGCGTATGGCGTGCGGCGGTGTGCGGTGTATAGCGTGCGGCGTATAGCGTGCGGCGGTGTGCGGCGTATAGCCTGCGGCGGTGTGCAGTGTATAGCGTGCGGTGGTGTATAGTGTGTGGGGGTGTGCGGTGTATAGTGTGTGGCGGTGTGCGGTGGTGTATAGAGTGTGGGTGTGCGGTGTATAGCGTGCGGTGGTGTATGGTGTGTGGTGGTGTACGGTGTATAGAGCGCGGTGCTGTGCGGCTGTGTATAGTGTGCGGTGGTGTGTGGTGGTGTATAGAGTGTGGCGGTGTGCGGTGTATAGCGTCTGTGGTGTGCGGTGTACAAGCTTGCGGTGTGGTGTATAGCGTCGTGGTGTATAGTGTGTGGTGGTGTGCGGTGGTGTATAGTGTGTGGGGGTGTGCGGTTGTGTATAGTGTGTGGTGGTGTGCGGTGGTGTATAGTGTGTGGTGTATAGTGTGTGGCGGTGTATAGTGTGTGGGGGTGTGCGGTGGTGTATAGAGTGTGGATGTGTGGTGTATAGCGTGCGGTGGTGTACGGTGGTGTGCGGTGTATAGAGTGCGGTGCTGTGCGGTTGTGTATAGTGTGTGGTGGTGTGCGGTGGTGTATAGTGTGTGGCGGTGTATAGTGTGTGGGGGTGTGCGGTGTATAGTGTGTGGCGGTGTGCGGTGGTGTATAGAGTGTGGGTGTGCGGTGTATAGCGTTACGGTGGTGTCACGTGGTGTACGGTGTATAGGGTGCGGTGCTGTGCGGTTGTGTATAGTGTGTGGTGGTGTATAGTGTGTGGCGGTGTATAGTGTGTGGGGGTGTGCGGTGTATAGTGTGTGGCGGTGTGCGGTGGTGTATAGAGTGTGGGTGTGCGGTGTATAGCGTGCGGTGGTGTATGGTGTGTGGTGGTGTACGGTGGTGTGCGGTGTATAGCGTGCGGTGCTGTGCGGCTGTGTATAGCGTGTGGTGGTGTGCGGCTGTGTATAGCGTGTGGCCGTGTGTGGCGGTGTGCGTTCAGCGCGTGGGGCGGAGTTCGGTGCGTGGGGGTGAAAGTTCCGTGGTGTACTGCTTTAAGGCGTTTATGGCGGTACTCACCGGGACACTGGACTGGTGCTGCAGGAGCGTCTGGTTCCGTACGGACTCCCATCCCGGTCGTAGCTGGAGGATCTCCGGCGTGAGTACGGACTCTCGGACCTCTGCCTGCTCCGGCGGGAGCTGTCCCGGTACGGACTCGGGGTGTTCGCACGGCGCCGGGACAAGTACCCGTCCTCTGGATCCACGGGGGAGGAGGTGGTGACGGAGACACCACCACCACCACCGGCGGCCCCGGCTCGAGACGAACCACCTTTCCGGGTTTTGGACACCTTGCGGCGGCTGCGGTCCGAATGCGCGCGCTCGTGTTCGTGCTCGGCCTTGTTCCGGTGCGAGCGGTGAGACGACCTGTGGGACAAATCGTGAGATTCTTTGCTTTTGCTTTTCTGCGACGCGGAGCTCGAGGACTCGGCTAACTGAAGAGCGACGGCGGACGAATGCGACTCCGCGGGCGCGCGCCTCAAACCCGAGTCGCCGTCCGGACGCGAGACGCCGACGGCGGACGCGAGCTTGTCTCTGCTTTTCCTCTTCGCGTCTTTTCCGTCCCGGCCATCCGTCTTCCTCATCTTGCCGTCTCTGTCCGCGTCGTCGCCCGACTCCCGGACCCGGTGCGGGTCTTTGGACTTTTTCCTGGCGCGTTTGCGTTTGTGAGTTCGGATCTCTCGGTCATGGTACAGCTCGTCCGGCGGTTTCTCGGCCGGTGGTCCGGGAGGGTCCAGGAACTCGTCCGAGTCGGAACTTATGTCATCATACTCCACCAGGGGCTTAATGGAGACGACAGGGGGCTCCACCGGAGAGTCCGCCCGGCTGCCATGTTTGGACGGCTTGTGGCGCTTGTTGTGCTTCGACGATGATGAAGAAGAGGAGGAGGACGATGACGAGCCCGTAGATTTGCTCTGATGAAGCCTGGAGTCGGCGTTTCCGGTGGATGCCGTCGTTTGTTGTTTATATTCAGGTTCCGACTTCCGCTTGGTGACATGATGTCGGGCCGAGCCAGGCATGCCTTATTCCGCCGACCACGGTCCCTTCTGGGGAAAGAATAAACACACAAACACACTGAAACACACTCACACACACACACACACACACACCCCCCAGCACTTGAATGGAGTTTAGCTCACAGAGTTAGCGCTGCTCTCGGCTTTATCCGGAACTCATCCCCGGCCAACTTCTCCTGCAGCGCGCGCCTCTTCTCCTGTGAGGTCACAAAAACAACAGCAGTGAAACAGAAATCTTTCGAAACTTCTTGATCGATCTCTGTGTGGTTCAGAATGAAGTCTCTTACAGCGTGACGGGGGGAAAAGCCCTCCGAAACAGTGGAAGGACACTGCGTACTCTCCTCGCCTTGTTCAGCTAGCTAGCCGTGCTAAGCTAAGCTAGCGAGCTCTTTAAAAAAAAAAAACACGCACACAAAACGATGAAAGGACAAAAGTCTCCTTTTTCAGTGATCTATCCTTTTCCGTGCACAGAGCTTTTGGATTTGGAGTCTTTTAAAGATTCAGAAACGAACAGAAATCCATCATACATGGACAAATGTTTCAGTAAAACTGGTTGAAAAAAACAACTTGCGAGCCGGCTCAGTTCTGTTTACATGTCTCGCTTTTAATATTTCTCTGGAATATCTTTATCAGGTTATTTTTGTAATATTTATCGGAAATAATCATATATTCGTGTGCAGAATTGATTCCAGTTTATTTTTTAGCAGCTCTGAAAGGAAACCAGGCCGATATTTAGGGCGATGTTCGTGGATTTAAAGAAACGCTCCACCGCCCCTTCGCTTCACGAGCCCGAAGTGGCCATTGTTGCTAAGCTGACAACTGCGCGTTCTCGCTGCCTGTGTGCGCGCTCGCGCCGATACAATACATCTTGCGTAGCTACGACGGAAATGACGTTTGGCGCATGCGCCGTTTTCGAAAACATCTACAAGTATATTCGTATGTATATATATAGAGAGATACTTTTAATCTGAGTATATATGTTGTTACAGCGGAATAACGACATCTTTATCAGTCCTACCGTATCAAAATTTATTTAGAATGAAAACAATATATATACATCCGTTGAATTTCTAAATCCCGGAAGTGCAGTCAGGTTAGGTTAAAGTGTTGCTAGGCGACAACCAATCAGATCATTAAGAGTCCCTTCTTTGCGCTCTGGGATTGGCTGTTGTCGCTGACTGTTCTTCCTAATATTTTTTTTCATTGTATTTCTTTAAATCATGCTTATAATTTAATTCCTATAATGAATCTAATTAATTATTGTTGATGTTTAAAGACAGACTTATTAGCGCTTTATTATTATTATTATTATTATTATTATTATTATTATTATTATTATTAATATTTACTCTACATTGTTATTCTATGACAGTCCGAGGACGCAGTGAAAAGCAGCTCCGCAGTAAATGTGTATGAGATGATTCAACCACCTGCGAAACCAAACCGGTTTCTATTTTAGACCAAACAGGAAGCGAAAAGCTCAGTGTTGCCATGTTGGAGGAAAATCCTCACAGTGCATGTGCTAATTGAAAGAGAATATGAGCTATAAAAACATATAAACAGTCAAATAAACGGGGTTTAAATGTGTTGCTCTCGTGTACAGAGTCAGCTGAGAATATTGGGAACTTGTGAGTTTATCAGCTTGCGAAGGTGAAATAAATCGATGAATCCCCCACAGCGTGATGAGGAGACCTTTGTAATGTTTTTTTTTTAACACGTGTTAGAGGTGAAAGTGTAAAGTTTACAGTCTAACTGAGATGATTATTAAGCCTCACAGACAGCTTTTCTTTTCTCTAACACACACACACACACACACAAGAATTAGGACTTCATGCTGAAAAAACAAACAAACACTTCAAAGAGTGAAAGCAGAGTAAAAAATAAAAACACATCTCTCTCTGTCATTATCACTAAAAATGTTGTGGATTTCTTCCAGATGACCACATTATGTGTTTGTGATTCCGCTCAGATACATTTCTCCTTTAAATCCTGAGTCCCTGTAATAAATCTTTGTTTTTTTTTTATCCAGCATTGTTGGTGTTTTCTCACGGACATTTTCACGACCCTCCTATGAGCACTGAACAGTTTGCTGACTCGGGGAAACCTGTTGTTCATAATTAGTTCTTTCTGTTCTGTTTAAACCCACGTCATGAACCAGGCCGAGGCTGATAATCCTGTAAAACACGACTCTGCTCTGGTTTATTGACACTGGGTTGTGTCTTACATAATTACGGTTTATCCTACAGCCCAAGATCTAGTTAATCTTAACAAGTATGACTTTTAAAACGGAGTGAACAGAGGATGGAATGGTGATGTAAAACATAGCTTGAACATTTTCAGATTAAGGTTCCAGAGTAATTCTGGTTAATACAAGTTTATTTTCCAAGTACAGGAAAATAAAGGAAAATTTCCAAAAAGAAAAAAAACTAATACAACATCCATCCATCCATTCATCCATCTTCTACCACTTACTCCTTTTCAGGGTCACGTGGAACCTGGAGCCCATCGCATGGAACTAATACAACATTAATCAGCTTATTAAATAAACACAGAATAATGAAGTGTCCTTGATGTTATCTGATAAAGGATGTCCTTTTTTATTATTTTTTTGTTTGTGACATAAAAAATGAAATGTACAACAGAATTTACTTCTATACAGGTAGGAAGGAAAATATATATATTTTAAAAATGTAAAGTTTACATTAATATAAACCTGCATTACTGTCAGAGCTGCTGTTCTAGAGAATTAATCAACACCTTCTGATCCAATCACAGTCCAGAACTCAGCAGCTGTAGTTTAAATAATAATAATAATAATAATAATAATAATAATAATAATAATAATAATAATAATAATAATAATAATAATGTAGTGATCATTTAAGTGTGTTAAAATGTGTTCATGTTGTTATTTAAAGGTGTTCACAAGACTGATAATTTGATATTATTTTAATGCCAAAAATGCCAAACACACGGAGATCTGACCACACAACTGTGCCAAATCAAATGAATGATTAAAATGTCATCTTATTGCCCATAAAGTGAAGGAAATTGGACTTCTGTCCAGTTCTCGTCCCACATTGTTATCACTCACAAAAGTTGAACTCAAACAACAATCAGCCAATCTGAACCACGGCAAGATTCGAACTTTTACTTCCATTTATACTGCATTTGAAAACGTTTTACTTCTGTATGTGTAGTCTGTGTTTTTTATAGAGTATGTTTGTATAATGTTATAAACCTTGCTTCTAATGTGACAATAAAATGTTAAATTGATCTTAACAGAACAAAGTGTGTGGTTTTTTTTTGTATTTTCTTCTTTGTCACTGCAGATCGAATGTATTCTTCAGTTTTACTTTATTCATGAGTAAGATGAAGGAATGACACCAGATTTGTGTTGTTTAGCTCCCAGCTCGTCCTGTAGGCTCCTGTGCTCCAATCAAACCTGTATCATTACAAAGTTTTATTTCATTTAATTGTTTTAATGTACAAGACCTCAATGATCACCAGACGTTTAACCGTGTGGGTTATGTTTATGTAGGTTATGTTTATGTTTATCGTCATAAAGGTTTTGTGTTCTTGAAAATATTTCTTCCGTGCGGGAACACGGCCCCTCACGCAACAGTTCCGCTTTTGCTTGACACGAACTGATGTGGTGAAATATATTCATTTATAACGCATTAAGACGTCAATTTGTGTTGAATATCAAAAGTGTACAGTGCACAGAGGTTGTACGATGAAACACGAACACACAAAACCCGCGTCAGTGTATACAATGTTAGACGTAAACAGACCCTATCCGACTTCCGCCTACGTCATTTCCGACATGTACGGCCACCACAGTGTTGTCGAGTGATGGGGCATTTAAACAAACATGTAAACGTCGCAAATTTGTTAAAAAACAACAACTGTGCGTTCACGCCGACTAATAACACGATGGTAATACTTGCACCGTGTTGCATTTGTGTGAAAACCGAACAAACCCCGCGCGTCGTTGCTTTTTTGATAGAAAACTCTCCAGACTGATCTGAGACCTGTTCCAGCTTCAGATCAGGAAGAAAACGAGCATCAAACAAACAAACATTAGTAGAACACTGATTCTTCTTCTTCACTGCACGTCATTCTAGTCAGAACTTTCGCCCACGTTTTCAACAGGGGGCCAAATTCCCAGAATTCCGTGCTTTGTTTACAACCCTGAAAATGGGTCAGTAGCGCTATTAAAGTCAGATTAAAGACAAGAAGTCCGCATGAGGAACATTTCTGAGATGGGAATGTGTGATCATGAGCGTGGTGTAGAGCTGTAGATCTGGATCTCCTTGTGTCAGTGGTGTGACTGCATACCTGCGGGGCTGGGGCGGTCTTTATGAGTGTGTGTGTGTGTGTGTGTGTAAATGGGGTTTGTTTGGGGAGTTCGGTAAAGGAGTGTGTGGAGTGGAGTGTGTGATGTGATGTTACTGGGGTAAAGGGGGAGAGGAGGGAGAGGAGAGGAGAGGAGGAGAGGAGGAGGAGATCTGCAGTGAAACACAGCAGATAAGCTCGGCTTAACTCCAGCTCAGGAGCGGCTCGGTTTCCTTCCGGAACACACGAATATCCATAAATCGCTGTATTTGTGAGACACATGGGATAATGAACAGGAGAAGAACGCTTCATATCGCCAGAAGCGGGACGCACCAGTCGCTTTCGCCCTTTTAAACCAGCGGATCGACAGCAGATCGAGTCACAGAACCGAAATAGTCCGGCGGTGTCATGGGGAAGGAGGTGAACGGGGTGTCGCGGAGTCGCTTTGAGGTGAGAACGACTTCACAAACAACCCCGTCATGTAGGGTTCTGTTCTCACCGGAGACCAGGGCGTGAGACCAGGGTTCGGGGCCTGGCGGTCCGAGCGATCAGCTGTTTCCTCGTTGTGTGTGTGTGTGTGTGTGTGTGTGTGTGTGCAGCTCGGTGTTTCCTCTTAGGCCGAGTTGTTTATATGAGCACTTGAACACGGACACCTCCACGGGTCTCCCCTCCACACCTTCTCAAACCTTCTCGAACCCAGACACCGCCACCGTGGGGTGTTCACCCGCGCTCCACGGCTCTGCGGGTCCATTTTATTCTTCTGCCTTCATTCCCTTCTTTTGTGCCGTCTATCAAAACAAACCCGCCGCATGTCTGTCTCTCTCTCTCTCTCTCTCTCTCTCTCTCTCTCACACACACACACACACACACACACACACACACCGAGACATCTAATCCCAACCCGGAGAAAACACACGGCTTAATACACTTTAAACACCAAATCTCATCATGTGCTCAATTTCATCATAAAGCCGACACGCGCGCGCGCACACACACACACACACACACACACACTCGTGAGGCCTCGAATCATTAAAGAAGAGACCCCATGTGATTCCGAAGTGTGATCTACATCGGTGTAAATGCGAGTGAGGAGTGAGCTGGGTTTAACACCTTCATGTCGTGTTGAAGTCAACACTGTAGCACTGTGTGTTGTGACGTCAGAGTACAGCTCAGTATGGCGCTGTGTGTGTGTGTGTGTGTGTGTTTGTGCTGCTGCTGTGTCACTAATCCCTCACCTACTGCCTGATTATTTCTCTGTAAAGACATCAGGTCAAAAATTAAACTAGGCAGGTTTCAGCGTCCAGACCGCTCCAGGGTGTTGGATGTGGGGAGAGAACGTGACGGCAGAAACACTCTGACCACGTTTACACGGACTGCAGTGATCCGATTACCGACCGTATTCTGATTAAGACCATATTCTGATTAAGGTGTTTACACGAGTTGCTTTTAGAATATTCATTTCATGTTCCTGTTGTACGTGTTATAGAACATAGCGATTAACGCCATGTTCATGACGTCCCCGCACCATGCCACGACACGCTGTCTGACGTCCCCTCCAGAATTTCACGTATCGTCATCGTTATGGTACCGTATACGGTTTTGGGTGTTTTGTATTTTTACTTTAAGTGCGGTTAATTATTTGTCGTGCTGTGCGTGCTAATATACGACTGCTTGAAGCCGTGGGCTGCGTCCCAAACCGCGTACTTGCCTTCTGTATATTAAGTGAAATACATGTGTATCTATGCGGTTTGGGACGCAGCCGTGCTCTCTCGTTTGCCGTAAAACGGTCGAGCGCTGCCGTGTGTGTACGTGTCCTGTCTCGCGATGCGGTGAAAACTCTCACACGACGTAAACAGTGTGACTGAAGGCGTGTACGTGTCTGTAACGCACGTCGATTATGCGACTAAAACAGGAATACTTCACACGTCTTCATTCCATCTGTGTTTACTTCGAGTGTGACTTTAATCAGGTTAAAGTCATCAATAATCACCGTTTACATGCGAGTATCTTAATCAGAGTATCATCTTAATCGTGTTCATATCGGATTATTGTTCTCCATGTAAACGTACTGACCGAGGGGTGGCAGGAGGGGACTGTTTACAGAACAATTTGTCTGTGTGGAAAATAACCTTACTCTTCTGACGTTCAAACAGTTCAATCTAAACACCTACAGCAGTGAAGTGACTAATAACATCAGTCTTGTTTTAAGTCCGAGTATGAGTACCATATCTCCAGGACGTTTGGCGATCTCCAGGGAATCCGTGTTGTGAAATCCACAAAGTCATTATTTTTTGTTTTGGTCCTGTGTCCACGTTATAAATCCTCAACAAACCCCACCACTTTTCTTTCCGAAGACTTCACAGACGGAACGTTCTGTCTGAAAATGCGCGGAACAAATTCTGCTAACGTTAACGCTCACCCGATCCCGATTTATTTAACAGACGGTCAAACCCGACGGAATTGTATCGTTGCCGTGACGACCACCAACGTTAGCGGTGTTAACTCTACAGTCACGCCAGCAGTTGACCGAGCGATAGGAGACTCGCTCACGTGAACCTCGATTGATCTTCAAATCGTCATCGTAGTAGTGGATGAGTTCCTGCGATGTTCTAAACGGATTACGGCGTCACGTTTAAATCACCTCTTTATTAACACTACGCGCTCGTTTAATGGACGTTTCATGAAACTCGGTCGCTTCAGGTTAAAGACGAGCCAGAAAGCAATTCCTAAACAAATACCTAAATATACATATAATATAAATAAGACGAGCCATTGAATTAGGACAAAAGTAATGGCACCCTATAGTAAGTAGGAGGGGTTAGTGTGTGTGTGTGTTAGCTGCTTTACTTTAAGATTTAGTGCACACTACACTTTCAGCTCTCTTTTCCTTTTGTTCAGTCCGTACAGGATTTTGCGGAGGGTTTTTTGTTTTGTTTCATGATTGTGGCCAAAACCGCTTGATTTTGCTGTAACGTTTTTTTTCAACATTTTCGGTGAAAACGACTTGAAGCGGTGAAATCGCAATCACGGGAAATTGTTTTGCATGGGCTTTGCGGCCTTTTTGCAAACATTTACACAAAACTTGCTACGCTGCTAAATGAAGCCCATTGTGATTTCGGTTTAGAAGTCAATAGCGTAACATTTAGGCTGACAGTCTGTAAGATACGGAGAGGAAGGACGTTAAGAGGAAACTCCCAGGAAATGCATCATCTCCTATTAGCTTTTTGTAGCTGTAAACTTGAGAGGAAACTCTTGCTAGTCAAATATTACATTGTACAGCTAACAGTTTTCCATGTACCATCGTCAAGCAACTGAGGGAAAAATAGATTATGAACTTGGTGCATAACTGACAGCGTGAACACGTGTGAAACTGGGTACATTGCTAAGACAGATGCTAATCGGCTAGTTAAATGTCTGTTACCTTTGTTTAGCTGATACGTTTTGCTTGGCTATGGAGGTTAATGCAAGTTAGCAAGTTACTCTGTTGTTATTGTTTAAGTGCATTTGATGTGCGATTGTGTTCTACTGTGTGTGAGGGAGTGTGTGTATTACCCATAATGCACCAGTGTGTAATTAAATGTATAAAGTTAAATCTATTGTATTCGGAACGCACACCTAGAGGTCATGATTAGTGATTTAACTAAAAAATACATTTATGCACAACATTAGACTGCTCATTAGACCGTTAGCTAGCAGGCTACAATAGCGAAGATTCTCTTTTCTAGCAACAAACGGCACTACTTTCTCTACTTTATAGCTGTGATGGAAAACAAAGCTAACCACATCCTCCAGTAACGTTGCAGCCGTAATCTGTCACCATGGTTTCATCATAACGATCGTTATTTTAGCTGGAAGAACTAGCTTTCGCTAAAGTTTTCAGTTTACCACTACTAGCGCTAAGGCTTCTTTGAGACTGTATGATTAGCACAATGCTCACAGAGATCGTTCAGTTTAAGACAGTAGGCCCCATCACTTGGAAATGTCACACGTTAATGTAGGAGAATTGTAGGATGATGATGATAATGAGGTCAGTTTTGCATTAGCATTCCTGCTATCGTGACTGAAAAATGAAGAAAAATACAATTGAAGAAGCTTGTGATGCGATTCAGCAGAGATCATACGGAAAAAAGGGTTTAAAAAGACAACAAATGGAAAACCATGAAGTATTTCATTATTAGCATTGTTCCATTGAATATTCTGAGGGAATCTCTGTTTTGTATATAAATGTAAACACCCAGTGACCATGGAAAGGACACACAACCATCAAGAACATCGGCGTTTACCTCAGATGTGTTGTGAAATGATGAATAAACGATGTAGAAGATTGCTGTATTTGCATTTAGCGTTGATCGCTAATCCAGCTCGCACGCGTTGTGCCACATTGAGAAACAGCGGTGTTGTGTCACAGCTCGTAAACTCCGAGCTGAACTGGTGTGAAAGTGTGACAGGATTAGTGTTTGTGGATTTTTCTGAGGAACACCATGACCGTATACGTGACTGGTTTCAGTCACGTTTTAACACAACTTCTACTCCTCCGCTGTTTCCATCAGGACTCCTTGTACACAAGCGTAAAGTTTATGGAACAGCAAGTACATTTTGCTAATCAGGAATGTTAGCTGTTTGGGTTTTTTTTTTTTCTAGCTAATATGCTAATATATA
>CM022774.1:1441178-1443678 GCA_012411365.1 Ameiurus melas
CACTCATATACATCCATACACACACCCACTCACATACACCCACTCATATACATCCATACACACACCCACTCACATACACCCACTCATATACATCCATGCACACACCCACTCACATACACCCACTCATATACACCCACTCATATACATCCATACACACACCCACTCACATACACCCACTCATATACACCCACTCATATACATCCATACACACACCCACTCACATACACCCACTCACATACACCCACTCATATACATCCATACACACACCCACTCACATACACCCACTCATATACATCCATACACACACACACACTCATATACACCCACTCATATACATCCATACACACACCCACTCACATACACCCACTCATATACACCCACTCAGATACATCCATACACACACCCACTCATATACACCCACTCATATACACCCACTCATATACACCCACTCATATACATCCATACACACACCCACTCACATACACCCACTCATATACATCCATACACACACCCACTCACATACACCCACTCACATACACCCACTCACATACACCCACTCATATACACCCACTCATATACATCCATACACACACCCACTCACATACACCCACTCATATACACCCACTCAGATACATCCATACACACACCCACTCATATACACCCACTCATATACATCCATACACACACCCACTCACATACACCCACTCATATACATCCATACATACACCCACTCATATACACCCACTCACATACATCCATACACACACCACACTCATATACACCCACTCACATACCCCCCCTAACATCCATACATACACCCACTCATATACACCCACTCATATACATCCATACACACACCCACTCATATACACCCACTCATATACATCCATACATACACCCACTCATATACACCCACTCATATACACCCACTCATATACATCCATACATACACCCACTCATATACACCCACTCATATACATCCATACACACATCCACTCACATACACCCACTCATATACATCCATACACACACCCACTCACATACACCCACTCATATACACCCACTCAGATACATCCATACACACACCCACTCATATACACCCACTCATATACATCCATACACACACCCACTCATATACATCCATACACACACCCACTCACATACACCCACTCATATACACCCATACACACACCCACTCATATACACCCACTCATATACATCCATACACACACCCACTCATATACACCCACTCATATACATCCATACACACACCCACTCATATACACCCACTCATATACATCCATACACACACCCACTTATATACACCCACTCATATACACCCACTCATATACAGCCATACATACACCCACTCATATACACCCACTCGTATACATCCATACACACACCCCACACACACTCATATACACCGATACATACAGCCACTCATATACACCCACTCAGAACATAACCACACACACACCTACCATATACACCCACTCATATACATCCATACACACACCCACTCACATACACCCACTCATATACATCGATACATACAGCCACTCATATACACCCACTCAGATACATCCATACACACACCCACTCATATACACCCACTCAGATACATCCATACACACACCCACTCATATACACCCACTCAGATACATCCATACACACACCCACTCATATACACCCACTCATATACATCCATACACACACCCACTCACATACACCCTCTCATATACACCCATACACACACCCACTCATATACACCCACTCATATACATCCATACACACACCCACTCACATACACCCACTCATATACATCGATACATACAGCCACTCATATACACCCACTCATATACATCCATACACACACCCACTCACATACACCCACTCATATACATCGATACATACAGCCACTCATATACACCCACTCATATACATCCATACACACACCAACTCACACCGACTCACACACCCATTCATACAAACTTTGGAAATGCCAATCCGCCTACCATGCATGTCTTTGGACTGGGGGAGGAAACCGGAGTACCCGGAGGAACATATTATACACGCACACACACACACACACACACACACACACACACACACACACACACACCCCACCCACCTATATACTACATGCACACACACACACTAATATATATATATATATACACACACACACACACACACACGTATATACACACATACGCATACACACGTACATACATACACACATATGCACGCACAAACACGTGCACACTCATACACACATTTAAAGATCCCACATCAAGACCACATACACGTGTGTGTGTGTGTGTGTGTGTGTGTGTGTGTGTGTGTGTTCTGAGTAGCAGATCACAGATGAAGGCTTGATAACAATTTGTCGAGGTTGTCATCGGCTGCAGTCGCTGTGTGTGTCCGGCTGCGCAAACATCACAGATGCCATTCTAAATGCTCTGGGCCAGAACTGCCCACGTCTCAGGTATAACAC
>CM022774.1:1451178-1461178 GCA_012411365.1 Ameiurus melas
TGTGTGTAGTGTGTGTGTGTGTGTTGTGTGTAGTGTGTGTGTGTGTGTGTGTACAGGTGTGTGTGTGTGTGTGTGTGTGTGTGTGTGTGTGTGTGTGTGTGTACAGGTGTGTGTGTGTGTTGTCGTGTGTGTGTGTGTGTACAGGTGTGTGTGTGTGAGTGTGTGTGTGTGTGGTGTAAGGTGTGTGTGTAAGGTGTGTGTGTGGTGTGTGTGTGTGTGCGGTGTGTGTGTGTGTGTGTGTGTGTGTGTGTACAGGTGTGTGTGTGTGTGTGTGTGTGTGTGTACGGTGTGTGTGTGTGTGTGTGTGTGTGTGTGTGTGTGTGTGTGTGTGTGTGTGTGTACGTGTGTGTGTGTGTGTGTGTGTACGTGTGTGTGTGTGTACGTGTGTGTGTGTGTGTGTACAGGTGTGTGTGTGTACGTGTGTGTGTGTGTGTGTGTACAGGTGTGTGTGTGGTGTGTGTGTGTGTGTGTGTGTGTGTGGTGTGTACGTGTGTGTGTGTGTGTGTATGTGTGTGTATGTGTGTGTGTGTGTGTGTACAGGTGTGTGTGTGTCGTGTGTGTGTGTGTGTGTGTGTGTGTGTGTGTGTACAGGTGTGTGTTGGGTGTTTTTGTGTCCATGTCTGTGTTTATTATTTTTTGAAGTATAAATTTTTGATCAGCTCTTACAGTAGATGTTTTCTGTAGATCACAGACTCCACCCTCATCCAGCTGTCCATACACTGCCCTCGGCTCCAGGTTCTCGTAAGTCCCCTACTCTTATTTATTCCTCTTCCCTGCTGCAGATCACTAAACGGATTCGCGCTGAACACAGTGACTAACATTTACTCTGTAATTACTTCAACTTCTCTTCATTCCTGTGTCATTACAGTAATGCTGCTTTTTCTTGTGTGTGTGTGTGTGTGTGTGTGTAGAGTCTGTCTCACTGTGAGCTGATCACGGATGATGGTATTCGTCACCTGGGTAGCGGGCCGTGTGCTCACGACCGACTGGAGGTGATCGAGCTCGATAACTGCCCTCTCATCACCGACGCCTCGCTGGAGCACCTCAAAACCTGCCACAGCCTCGACCGCATTGAGCTGTATGACTGCCAACAGATCACACGCGCCGGGATTAAGAGGCTCAGGGTGAGTCTCACCCCCATGCCACAAATCAACCCCCCCACCCCCACCCAGTCTCACTAGTTTCTTTGTTTTTGTATCAGCCTTGTGTAAGTTTTTACTGTCTTAGAATTGGCCCCGCCCACAGCTCCACCTTTCTCTAATAAACATTGACTCGCAAGGCATTTGTACTTTTAACAGTGCAAGGAAGAAGCACTGTTTCCATAGCAGTTCACCTCTCAGCCAGCAGGGGGCTCTAAAAATGAGACACTGCTCCTTAAACAGGTCTGTAACATTAGCAGCATTAACGAGTCATGAGTCAGATGGCATGCGAGTCCTGGGTTGGTCAGGGAGTCTGATGGAGAGTCAGCCTATGTTCGGTCAGTGAATGATTGGTGACTGACTCGTGAGTCAGTTGGGCGATGTGTAGTATGTCAAGTGATTCTGTGGGTCATGAGTCAGTCAGGTGAGTCGATAAAGCATGAGTCATTTGTGTATGGTATGAGTCTGTCAGATGAAGCCATAAAATAAGACTCGTATGAGTCGTCTGTCAACTGAGTCACATTGACATAACTTACCTGACTCGTGTATTTGACTCGCGTAACTGATTTAACTTGCAGACTCACTAACTGAGTCATGTCTTTGACTCCTTTATATCTGACTGATTCTGGGCTTCAGATACTAAAATACTGCTGTGGGTTTTTTTTTTTTGTTGTCCATCCAGACTCACTTGCCCAACATCAAAGTCCACGCATACTTTGCACCTGTGACTCCACCCCCTTCGGTAGGAGGAAGTCGACAGAGATTTTGCCGCTGCTGTATCCTGCTATGATGTCACAGCCTCCGCCTCCTCGACCTTGGAAGACCTTAGACCCTGATCGTCCAGTAACACATGCTGGTGGATCACTTGGTAAAGCAAACGAGGGAGAGAGAGATAATGAGGAGAGAGAGACCGAGAGAGAGAGAGAGAGAGGTGTGTGTGTGTGTGTGTGTGCGTGTGTGTCCTTACAAATTATGTTGGGTTTCTCACTTTTCCTCCTAAAATCCACTGCACATCTAAAAGTATATATAATTCTTTAAACAAGGGCGATGTTGCTGCACAGCGCCCCCTTCAGCCAGACATGAAAGTTGAGTCAGTAAGTGAGCAGTTGATGAGTCATGAGTCATTTGTCGAGTGGTTCAGTCAGCCATGAGTCCAGGAGTCGAGTCCAGGAGTCCGTTAATGAGTGAGGCATGACTTGGTGAGTAAGTGAGTCATGGATCACGAGTCGGTCTGCAAGGGAATCATGGGTTGGCCAGTGAGTTGGTTGTCAAGTGAGTCATGAGTTGAATAGTGAGTCCAGAGAGGTGAGTCATATGAACTAGTCCGGGGAGACAGGAGTCAGCCAGTGAGTCTGTGAGCATGTGAGTGAATCACATCTCAAAATTATAATTATAAACGTGGCCATTGCTCCCAAATTCATGACGCTCCAACATGAATGGACACACGCACATGTGCGCACACACACACACACACACACACACACACACACACACACACGCTCTGTTTGTGTGTCTCTCTCTCTCTCTGAGGTTTGGTCATACAGAGGACGCTGACTATTTTTCTAAAGCAGTAAAATATGCCAAAAGCTGCATGTTACAAATCTAGTTTTTATATAAAAAAAACAAAACAAAAAAACAATTCATATGATGGGCGGGGCCTGAACAAAGGCAGCCAATGGGGAAGCAGGAACGGACAACTCGGCAGCATCATAACCAGCCAAACAGTCAGACTGGACCGGACTGCAAGAGGTACATGGAACTTTGAGTGGGCGGGGCCTGCATGCACAGCCAATCAGAGATAAGGAAGGAGCTAGTGGTGTCACAGCTGGCCAATCAGGTCGCAGGAGGACGGCGACGATCAGTGACACAATTTTTCAGAGAGTGTATTAGTGTTGTCACTGTCTATACGTTTTCTTGTTTGTGTGTGTGTGTGTGTGTGTGTGTGTGTGTGTGTGTGTGGCGGGTTTGGTTTACACACTCCACCCATGAAGGAGAAACTGGATCCACATTCACTCTGCTTCATCACTACAGGAGCTGACTGGTTTAAGAAGCGCACACACACACACACACACATACACACATACACACACACACACACACTTTATTTCTCTGTTATACACCTCTCTCTCTCTCTCACTCTTTCTCTCCGGCTCTTTCTCTCTCTTTGTCTTTCCCTCTGTACAGTACACACTTGGACTGTATGTGTGTGTGTGTGTGTGTGTGTGTGTGTGTTTGGGGATGGTGTGACTGTAGCTATTGCAATTACACTTGTTGTAAATCTGTTCCCTTTTACTTTGTTTTTGTTTTCCTTTTTATGATTAACCTCTATAAGTAAATAAATAAATATGTATGTATGTATGAATAAATATATAACTATATTATTATTAACAGCTGTGTGGTGGGGTTATTTTGTGTGTGTGTGTGTTTTATATTGACACCTGTGTGACGTATTAAAGTAAGAGCCAGCCAATCAGATCACTCCATTCTGAACCAGCCCCAGGCTACACTGGAGGCTATAAGCTTCCAGGACCTGTTCCCTTACATTAGCCTCCCTGAGTCACGTTTAACATTTACCATCAGTACCATCACTGACCACTAGAGGGCGGTCTACACTGACACTCACCCTGCCACCGGGGCTGTTCTTCCAGTGTGTATAAGACTACCAAAGGACTGTATGATGATGGGTTGTATTCGCTGAAGTGTGTACTAATCTATCCCATCATGCACCACTGAATGGAGGGGGCGGAGCTTAAAGAACTTGACATGGCTACCGATTACATCATCTCAGATTAATATTAGTGGTAGTAGTAGTATGACAGACTTTTACTCGGATCTCATAAACATGCAAATAAAAAGGCTTCCAATGATACAAGCCCCGCCCCTTCTCCTGCCATGTATTTGCATATTTGATCCTGATTGGTTCTTTCATACGCCCCTCCTCTTCCTGTTTTCACTGAAGCTGAAAGGTTCACAAATTTCACAGTTGGACTCTTTACTCATTCACTCTTAAATATAAAGGTTCTTCAGTGGTTCTTTACAGCACCATGGGTTCTGCAGAGCACCGTAAAATCCACAGTGTTGAATTAACATCTGCAGTATTTCTTCATGTCCAACTGAACACGGAAAGAGTTTAATTCCACTCGGGAGATTTCGCTGTGAACCTTCTCCTTGTCAAGAACCTCTTTTCATTGTAGGGTTCTTGAGTTCCGTGGAGATGAAGGAGGTTCGTTGTGTTTCATTATAGGTTCTTCAGAGCAGTGTATTGGTTCTTCAAAGTGTCATCCATTAACCGGTTAAAGTGAACCCTATAAGGTTCTTTGTGGGACTTACTTTGGTTCCTTAAAGCAATAACTAAGGGTTTGTTTGTTTTTAGAGAACTTATGACAACGTGGTTCCTTGTGGCACTGCTGTGAAAAACCATTTCTTTAAAATACCAGGAAATAGAAGGTTCTCTAAAGAACTTGAGAGTAAGAGGTGTTCGTGTGTAAATTAAAAGGGTTCTCCAATGGCATCAGGCTGAAAACCATTTTGGTTTCTAATTGGAAGCTTTAACTTTAAGAGTGTGGATTTATATTAGAATGAAATATATTCCGAGTCTCAGTCACACGGAACCGTACCTTTTCTTGCCACTGTAGAGTGAAGAGTGCAAGTTTAGTACCTTCAGTGTATCCTTCCATATAATCATTTATTGGTCACATATACATATGCACAGTGAAATTCTTTTCTTCGCATACCCCTGCATGTTAGGACGTTGGGGTCAGAGCGCAGGGTCATGATACAGCGCCCCCTGGAGCAGAGAGGGTTAAGGGCCTTGCTCAAGGGCCCAACAGTGGCAGCTTGGCAGTACTGGAGGTTGATCCCCCGACCTTCTGATCAGTAACCCAGAGCCTCAACCTCCAAGCCACCACCGCCCCCAGTACACTTAAACCATGGTGTTTGATCACGTTCTACAGATGTGTACTAGAAAGAAATGTTAAAAAGAGATAGCACAAAGTCTGAAGCACACAGGTGTATAGAACGTCTCTGTGCGCTGTGGCGTTACAGTTCCACTTCGCTGGAACTAACAGGTCCAAACAAAGTGAGCTCCATAAAGACAAGGCCTTCCAAGGTCGATGTGGAGGAACTGGAATGGGGTGCCCAGGAACGTCGGTTGCACGTTAAATCTTCTCACTTGTCACACTGCCTGACCGCACTAATTCTCTCGTGGATGAAAATGGAGAACGGAGCAGATCCCCTCCGACATGTTCAACAGTCTAGTGGAAAGCCTTCCCAGAAGAGCAGAAGAGCAGTTCCACGTTAATGCTCATCGATTTAGAATATACACATAGGGGGGGGTGACGGTCCGGTGTCCACATACTTTTGGCCGTGTAGTGTATATACACTGTTTATTGGCTCACACTACAATGTGATAAACTCCTTACAAGATGACTTTAATGACAAGTTTTAACCTGATTATTCCAAACCAAGGATAAACGTTTCCATAAGAGACTCCACATTTTATACAGATCATTCATCTCCACACGACGCGGCTGGTCTGCAAGAACATAGCAACCCGTTTACGCCATTGGTCAGACGGCCTCATCCAGAGCGACTCACATTTCTCTCATTCATACACCTAAGGATATGATGGTTAAGGGCCTCGCTCAGGGGCCCGGCAGTGGCTCCTGCTTGGTCAGAATGAAACCCACACCGGCCCTTATCGGATAAGATCGGACACCTCTGATCCAGACTCTACACAGAGGCTGGTTCAATCGGACAGATTCTACAGAAACTCAGAGAACAGCTCTGGACTGCGATTCCCAAAAGCACTGATTAAGTAGATCATAGACTCCACCGACTCCAATATTCTCTCTGATCATCTGAACTTTACGATGCTTTTGGGAAACACGGCAATGTACAGTGGTGCTGAGCAGAACAGCATGTGAGAGAGTGTGTGTGTGTGTGTGTGTGAGAGAGAGAGAGAGAGAGAGAGAGACTGGGTGTGCTCTCCAGTTCTCCAGAAGCGTGCGGACGCGTTAGAAGTCAGAGAGCTGCTTCTCCTCTTTTCTTTTATTTCCTCTCCGCTCGTTCGGGTTGTGTTTTATTTGAGAACACACGCACTACCGGGATAACGTCTGACACTCTTCCTCATCATCAGGCTGAAGTTGATTTGAAAGTTTAAAAGCGGCGATGACGGAAATAAGCGTTGAGATGGAGAGCGACGCGGAGCCGCGTGAGCTGCAGAGATCACCGAGCACCTTATCCATCAACGCCGGATCCAAGGTGAGCGCGAGACACTCCCCACACACACACACACACACACACACCTGAATTTCACTACTTATGATTAATCCAGAATAAGGTGTATAGTGCAGCTGCTTTGGTTTTGTGATGTAAGCGTCAGCACTTTAAAGCGGCTGTAAGTGATGTTTCTCTCTGTGGTTATGAAGGTCAGCTGAACATCAGTGTGCTGTGTGTACAGAGTGGTGATCACAGCTGTGTTGAGAGAGGGTCATAATCGTACTCAGGGACTTTAAGTGTAAACGTTACGGCAGGTTTTTTATAGTTGAGGAAAGTTCCTGGTGTTCAGAGTCGGTTCCGCGGCCGAGCTCGGCGTTCAGATGACTAACATTATTACCAGATTGTTCTTCATGCAGGTTTGATTTCACTAGACCAGTACCTAGTTTATTATAAACACAAACCCTCGCCTTTAAACCCCTGAAAAGACATCAGGGACAGAAAATACGGACTGAAGAAGGTTTAAACAGAGTTAATAAACAGAGTTTATTTATTTGGTGAGAAAATGCGAGAGACGATTTAAAAATAAAAATAAAAGAGTGATGTGATGAGGTTCGAATGAGAAGATGTAGCGAATGTTGAAGGAAATCTAACAGGGGTCTTTTATATCAGCAGAACATTACTGCAGGGAGAGTCCGAGCTGTAATGAGGACGGGTTTAATCTTCCACACTCTTTATTCAGCAGCACACGCTGTAGAATAACACTCGATCAACACACGGTGTAGATTAACACTCGGTCCAGTACACGGTGTAGAATAACACTCGATCAACACACGGTGTAGATTAACACTCGGTCCAGTACACGGTGTAGATTAACACTCGGTCCAGTACACGGTGTAGAATAACACTCGATCAACACACGGTGTAGATTAACACTTGATCCAGTACACGGTGTAGATTAACACTCGATCAACACAGTGTAATTAACCTTTCCAGTCACGGTGTAATTAACACGTCAGTACACGTGTAGAACACTCATCAACACTACTTGTTCGCCAAAAACACCTCGTACTTAGATTAACACTTGATCCAGTACACGGTGTAGATTAACACCGATCCAGTACACGGTTAATTAACACTCGTCCAGTACGGTGTAGATTAACACTCGTCCAGTACACGTGTAGATTAACACTCGCTACGCGTAGATTAACACTGTCCAGTACACGTAGATTAACACTCGGTCCAGTACACGGTGTAGATTAACACTCGATCCAGTACACGGTGTAGATTAACACTCGGTCCAGTACACGGTGTAGATTAACACTCGGTCCAGTACACGGTGTAGATTAACACTCGGTCCAGTACACGGTGTAGAATAACACTCGATCCAGCACACACACACGGTGTAGAATAACACTCGATCCAGCACACACACACGGTGTAGAATAACACTCGATCCAACACACGGTGTAGAATAACACTCGGTCCAGCACACGGTGTAGAATAACACTCGGTCCAGCACACGGTGTAGAATAACACTCGATCCAGCACACACACACGGTGTAGAATAACACTCGATCCAGCACACACACACGGTGTAGATTAACACTCGGTCCAGTACACGGTGTAGATTAACACTCGATCCAGCACACACACGGTGTAGAATAACACTCGATCCAGCACACGGTGTAGAATAACACTCGGTCCAGCACACGGTGTAGAATAACACTCGATCCAGCACACACACACGGTGTAGAATAACACTCGATCCAGCACACACACCGGGTAGATTAAAACTCGGTCCAGTACACGGTGTAGATTAACACTGATCCAGCAACACACACGGTGTAGAATAACACTTCGATCCAGTACACGGTGTAGATTAACACTCGGTCCAGTACACGGTGTAGATTAACACTCGATCCAGCACACACACACGGTGTAGAATAACACTCGATCCAGCACACGGTGTAGATTAACACTCGGTCCAGTACACGGTGTAGATTAACACTCGATCCAGCACACACACACGGTGTAGAATAACACTCGATCCATCACACGGTGTAGAATAACACTCGGTCCAGCACACGGTGTAGAATAACACTCGGTCCAGCACACGGTGTAGAATAACACTCGATCCAGCACACACACACGGTGTAGAATAACACTCGATCCAGCACACACACACGGTGTAGAATAACACTCGATCCAGCACACACACACGGTGTAGATTAACACTCGGTCCAGCACACGGTGTAGATTAACACTCGATCCATCACACACTGTAGAATAACACTCGATCCAGCACACACTGTAGAATAACACTCGGTCCAGTACACACTGTAGAATAACACTCGGTCCAGTACACGGTGTAGAATAACACTCGATCCAGCACACACTGTAGAATAACACTCGATCCAGCACACACTGTAGAATAACACTCGATCCAGCACACACTGTAGAATAACACTCGATCCAGCACACACTGTAGAATAACACTCGGTCCAGTACACGGTGTAGAATAACACTCGGTCCAGTACACACACACACTGTAGAATAACACTCGGTCCAGTACACGGTGTAGAATAACACTCGGTCCAGTACACGGTGTAGATTGTGGAGGTGATGGAACTGGAATGTGAGAGACTCGGGAGATTTTAATTCACTGTTGTTGATTTATAGAAGGAATAAAATAAAGTCTGTGTTTAAAGAAGACGCACTCACAGTGTGAAGGATAATCTGACCTAATGATCTCACAGAGACACTTTCACTTCATCACTTCATCCAGAGAATATTCCCTCCACTAAGCTCCTCCTTGTGGAGAAACTTCACCCTTCTGAGGACTTGAAAGGAATGATATGATGAATAAATGAATAACGGTGTCACAGGGTGTGTTTAATATTTTGGTGTGAAAGACATTCCATAAAGAGTGACATTCAGGATGAAGGGATTTGGATCTGGTCATGTGTCTCCTGCTTCCACGTTAAAGTGCTGCTCACAGAAACAGGAACGCAGGTCGACACGTGCATCAGAGTGACACGTGTAATAATCTCAGCCAATCACATCTCTGCTAGAGCTAACTTTTAATGTTCCTTTAAAAACAGAAGGAGTGTGTAACATGACTTTCTGAATACATTGATTACTTACTGTCTCTCTGTCTCTCTCCCTGTCTCTCTCTCCCTGTCTCTCTGTCTCTCTCCCTGTCTCTCTGTCTCTCTGTCTCTCTCCCTGTCTCTCTCTCTGTCTCTCTGTCTCTCTCCCTTGTCTCTCTCTGTCTCTCTGTCTCTCTCCCTGTCTCTGTCTCTCTGTCTCTCTCCCTGTCTCTCTCTGTCTCTCTGTCTCTCTCCCTGTCTCTCTCTCTGTCTCTCTGTCTCTCCTGTCTCTCTCTCCCTGTCTCTCTCACTGTCTCTCTCACTGTCTCTCTCTCTCTCTGTCTCTCTCTCCCTGTCTCTCTCCCTGTCTCTCTCTCTCCTGTCTCTCTCTCCCCTGTCTCTCTGCCTCTCCCTGTCTCTCTCCCTGTCTCTCTGTCTCTCTCCCTGTCTCTCTCTCCCTGTCTCTCTGTCTCTCTCCTCTCTCTCTCTCTCTGTCCTCTGTCTCTCTCCCCTGTCTCTCTCTGTCTCTCTGTCTCTCTCCCTGTCTCTCTC
>CM022774.1:1471178-1481178 GCA_012411365.1 Ameiurus melas
TGTGTGTGTGTGTGCGCGTGTGTGTGAGAGAGAGGCTTTAAGCTAAGGCTTAATTTAGACAGATTTATTTCTGATCGACCTCGTTTTAATGTTCCTTACGTTCAAGGACAGTGTGTGTGTTTTTGTGTGTGTGTGTGTGTGTGTGTGTGTGTGTGTAGTAATCAGGGCACAGAAGGGGGTCAGATCTAACAGATGATAAATGGGCGTGTCAGTTTGAGTGGACAGAAGAATAAAGTGAGGACTTTTTACTTTTAATTTGCTCAAAAATGGCTTTAACGTAAGGGGACATCATACACACACACACACACACACACTGTATTAATAATGATCATTTATGAAGCGGCGTCACATCAACACGGCCGCTCACACTGACTAGGTTTACACGGACAGCAGTAATCTGATTATTGACCTTACTCTGATTAAGATAATAATGTGATTAAGGTGTGTACATGAGTCGCTTTTAGAACACTCCTTTCATGTTCCTGTTTTACGTGTTATAGAACATAGTTCAATGAACGCCACACGTCATTACGTCCCCGCGCCACGCCGTACGACGTCCCTCCGGAATTTCACGTATCAACATACAGTTGGTCTTCGTTACGGAGCCGTATACAGTTCATCTGGAACGTGGAACGAGCCTCCCACAGTCCTGTTCGTCTCACCTGCAGGCCCAAGTTAGCATAAATAATTCAACTCTGTCAACCCTGAACACAAAACAGGTGGACACAGTCGGGTAAGACAGCAGGGCGAGGACAGGGGCGGAGCCTGCACACAGTGTAGAGTGACTGTAAGTCATTACTATCTATAAATTTTATTATACATCTTTTTAGACTCTCACTACAAATGTCCCGAAGGTCTCGTTTTCATCAATAGAACGGGATCCTTCACATTTTATCCACAATAAAAATCAAGTTGATCATCGCGTACGAAAACGAGCGGTTTAAATTCTTCCTCTACAGTGTTCATCACTTCCTCAGTTAAAAACATTTCCTGTGTAGGTTTGAAAACACGAGTACATTTTGGTAAGATTCTGAAATATTATCCATACTCTCGCTTTTCACCTTCCTTCCTACTGTCCATGTTTGAGTTGACCTCAGCGGTTCCCATGACGACAGATACTTTAGTTTCTGGTCTAGTCCTGACTCCGCCCCCCCGTCCTGTCACTGGTTCGTTTCCTGATGGTGTTCACCTGTTTTGGGAGTCGGTAAAAAGGTTTAAATGAAATGTAAAACTCCGTGTGTAGGTTAACGCAGAACTTTAATATTTACCTGAAATATTTCATTTATTTAAATGTTTAATGAATATATACTTAAAAATAACAACTAAAAATAGGTCATGTACACTTTACAGGTCTGTGTGTGTGTGTGTGTGTGTGCCCAAGCAGTCCAGCTGCTCTCAGACAATGCAAAAATAGAACAGAAGAGACATAGATATAGTGCATGTGTATATTCGTGTGTGTGTGTGTGTGTGTGTGTGTGTGTGTTTCCAGCAGCGTGTCGTCTCCTGCTATGTTTAGTGTTATTATTTATTGCCGTGCGCTCCTCTGTCATCATGGCCCTGATGTGATACTCATGTATTCATTTCTTCTGATCATTTTCTTCACACTTGTTATGCAAATGTATGTAAATCTCTCTCAGCGGGTTGCCGAGTGTCAGCGGGGGAAATCAGGCACGTCTGCAGAGTGGCTCTGTTTATATCCGGGTCTCTTAATTACAGCTACAACTGATGAATAGAGTGAACACAGAATCTGCACACTGATTATCAAAGAGAATTCTGGACGTCTCTATGGTAACAGCTCGCTCACGGGGGCGTGTACAGCGGACGCTCAGAACAAACGGAGTGAAACTCCTGTTAAATCATCGGTATGGCAGGATAAGTTTACTTCAAGTAAGGAGGAGGAGTTTCTTTAAGATTTACAGAAGGAGTCTCCAGTGTCAGTGCTGTGTGACAGGCAGAGGTAAAGCTGTAACGTGAACAGAGAGGGAAGAGAGAGAGAGGGGGATGGTGAGGGAACGAGTGTATATAGCTGCTATAACGTAAGTGAGAACAGGAAGTAATTCTCTTGACTGAACGTTAAATGTAACTAGAAACAGATAAGAAGTATGACGTGTGATTCTTTATGAACTGAATGAAGGAGAATCGTTAGTAAATTGTTGTGGTGTAAGAAGAATACAAGACCTTTATGGGGTGTGATATCAGGCTCTACACTCGTTTCCCTGTCCGCTCTACCTACCCCCTCTCATCTAACCCCTCTCATCTACCCCCTCTGTCCATGTGACTCTTTAATAAAGAAGAGAAGTTTTCAGTATTCTTGATTATATAAACACTTCTTACAGATACACATGTATTTCCTCATTTGTACGTCACTTTAGAAAAAAGGGTCTGCTAAATGAATAAATCTAAATGTGACAGGATGCTAACGCTCAGGAATGTTCTCTTCTTTCTGTACCAGCGGAGTACAGACTATTATGGGATGCTGCTGCGGTGACGTATAGAGGATGGTGTGTTTACTTTAGATGTACAGTGGTGTGAAAAAGTGTTTGCCCCCTTCCTCATTTCCTGTTCCTTTGCATGTTTGTCACACTTAAGTGTTTCGGAACATAAAACCAATTTAAACAATAGTCAAGGACAACACAAGTAAACACAAAATGCAATTTGTAAATGAAGGTGTTTATTATTAAAGGTGAAAAAAAATCTAAACCATCATGGCCCTGTGTGAAAAAGTGATTGCCCCCTAAACCTAATAACTGGTTGGGCCACCCTTAGCAGCAACAACTGCAACCAAGCGTTTGCGATAACGTGCAATGAGGCTTTTACAGCGTCCTGGAGGAATTTTGGCCCACTCATCTTTGCAGAATTGTCCTAATTCAGTTACATTAGAGGGTTTTCGAGCATGAACGGCCTTTTTAAGGTCATACCACAACATCTCAATAGGATTCAGGTCAGGACATTGGCGCGAGCTACCCAAAGTCTTCATTTTGTTTTTCTTCAGCCATTCGGTGGTGGACTTGCTGGTGTGTTTAGGATCATTGTCCTGCGGCAGAACCCAAGTTCGTTTCAGCTTGAATACCGAACAGATGGTCGGACATTCTCCTTCAGGATCTCTTGGTAGACAGCAGAATTCATAGTTCCTTTTATCACGGCAAGTCTTCCAGGTCCTGAAGCAGCAAAACAGCCCCAGACCATCACACTACCACCACCATATTTTACTGTTGGTATAATGTTCTTTTTATGAAATGCAGTGTTCCTTCTACGCCAGATATACTTGGACACACACCTTCCAAAGAGTTCCACTTTTGTCTCATCGGTCCACAGAATGTTGTCCCAAAAGTCTTGGGGATCATCAAGATGTGTTGTGGAGAAATTGAGACGAGCTTTGATGTTCTTTTTGCTCAGCAGTGGTTTTCTCCTTGGAACTCTGCCATGCAGGCCATTTTTGCCCAGTCTTTTCCTGATGGTGGAGGCATGAACGCTGACCTTAACTGAGGCAAGTGAGGCCTGCAGTTCTTTGGACGTTGTTGTGGGGTCTTTTGTGACCTCTTGGATGAGTCGCTGCGCCTCTTGGGGTAATTTTGGGCGGCCGGCCACTCCTGGGAAGGTTCACCACTGTTCCATGTCTTCGCCATTTGTGGATAATGGCTCTCACTGTGGTTCGCTGGATTCCCAAAGCTTTGGAAATGGCTTTATAACCCTTTCCAGACTGATAGATCTCAATTACTTTCTTTCTCAATTGTTCCTGAATTTCTTTGGGTCTCGGCATGATGTGTTGCTTTTAAGGATCTTCTGGTGGACCTTACTGTGTCAAGCAGCTCCTATTTAAGTGATGCCTTGATTGTGAACAGGTGTGGCAATAATCAGGCCTGGGTGTGGCTAGAGAAATTGAACTCAGGTGTGGACAACCACAGTTATAGTATGTTTTAACAAGGGGGCAATCACTTTTCACACAGGGCCATGATGGTTTGGATTTTTTTCACCTTTAAAAATAAACACCTTCATTTACAAATTGCATTTTGTGTTTACTTGTGTTGTCCTTGACTATTGTTTAAATTGGTTTGATGTTCCGAAACACTTAAGTGTGACAAACATGCAAAGGAACAGGAAATGAGGAAGGGGGCAAACACTTTTTCACACCACTGTATAGAGGTGGACCTGAGGGAGGGGGGGGGGGGAGAGACTGTAAATAGGTTTTTGGGTCATCTGTTCCTGAATGTTTCTGCAACAAAGCAAAAAAAATATGATAATTAATTCATACATTAATCTTCCATGAGAGCTTGATGCTGAGACTGGAGAACGCAGGATCCCTGGATGTGGGAAAGTGGACGGTGAGGCGGGAGCACCGGTGGTGAGGGAGCGGGGGCTGGATGAACATTGGTGTCAGAATGTCGGTCAGTATCTCTTGCATGCTAATAAAATATTAATGTTGTAATTATTAGCGTTTGTCACTCACACATTACTAATATCCTAGTGTCTTCTAACAAGGACAGGAAGAGCAATTTGGGACGCAGCCCTCATGTACCTGCTTTAAGTGCGCCTCTGTTGACTCGCCATGCTCCACACACCTTCTGTCCCGGTTTGGAGAACCAGAAGGTCCAGGGGGTGGAGCCGGACCTGTTCCAGCTTTTCTCCTGAACCTAACCGGTGACATGCTGTACATCATAGAACACACGCTTAGGGTCATCCAGTTGATCTGAATTTCCTGAAGAAAAGCTGTGAGATGCATCATCATCATCATCATCATCATTATCCTGAACAATGACTTCATCACCAAACCTATTCTCTATCCACGGAATGAGAAAAGTGTCCAAAAGTGTCAGTGTACACCTGTCCATGGACTGAAGAAGTCTCTCCTGGTCATTACATACAACCCCAAGCCATACCTGAGTGGGGAAGGGGATTGATTTCTTCAGTCAGTCATCTTTACACGTTTCATTAGAACCACACCATTCCAGCATCATCTCCTCGTCCAGCGCAGATTCAGCACTAAAGACTTCCTGGCACTAGATTTTAGACTCCGCTGACATCAGACTTCTATCACTCTGTGTCTGATTTCCTTCTTGAAGGAGTTTATAATCCTTTCCTTTGTTTCGACTCTTATTGGGGCCACTTTTCCTTTCAGTTATTCCAGACCGACAGCTCGTTAATGTCAGAGTTCTCTGGCTGCAGACTAATGTACATTTTCATACACGTGCTAGTATTTATTTTAAAAAGGCGACTCCATATTGTTTTCCAATAAAAAATTTTTTTTTTTTTTTTGAAAAATTTTATAAAGCCAGAATGTTCAGCCCCTTTTTTTTTTTTTTTTTTTTTCCCCTCTTCTTTATTAAACTCCGTGTTCGATCTGAGATTTATTTATTCACTACAGAGAGAAAAATCCAGGTTGACATCCTCCAAGTGTACCCATTACATCATTTTTGCCAGAGGTTGTACGTGTCTCTAGTTTTGTCCTCTAGACTCTGATCAGTCCTTCAGATTTTTTTTTTTTTTTATTCAATCAGTGACGTCAAATACGGACGTGAACAGCCATCTACACTGATCCACACCGAGCAGGACAGGACCACGGTCTCACAGGGAAACACTCCAGAACTTGTACTGCGGGTCATCTTTCATTTCCAGCTCCACCTGGTGATTTGGGACGGAGCCTTTAAGGGTTTCACTCCATCCCACGCTCACTGTGCAGGAGAAGGGAGCGTTTAATTATTCAGATCTCGAACACAATCGTAAAAGCGTCTGATCTAAATCTCTGTAGGACGTCCTGATGATCACCGCCAGGGGCGAAGGAGAGATTTTTTTGGGACACGTTAAAGTTATACTCCGAAAAGGAGACGCAGGAAGTGGTGCGTCTCCCCGATGGGTTTAAATCAGCATCACAGACAGGAAGTGTCCTGGTTTACAGGACGGACCAGGACAGTTTTATTAACCGCAGGATTCAGCAAGAAACCACAGCCATGTGTTCCGAGCTGGAGGAGAGGAGCTCTTTAATTGGTTTGAATTAAAACTGGCCCATGTGGAACAGAGCTCCAAGTGAAGTTTCTTCTTCTTCCCATTTTAACACAAATGATTGTTCACGTTTCAGTAAGAAATCTCTGGAGATGACTGACTAAAGGAACATTTCTGTAGGTATTTATTATTAATAAATGCACACTACGGTGTATTTCAGTCTCTGCACATTAACATTGTGTAGGTGGAAAAATGTCAAATAATAAAATACAAGTTCTTCAGTTCAGCTTCTGTCTGTTTATTATTTTAGCCACGCAAGAGATTTACAAAAACTTAACGCACTGGTTCTCAAACTTAAATTCCCCAAATTAAATCTCAGAACATCCATGAGATTAAATGAATAAATAAATAAATATACAGCCGGAGCTCAGCGGAGAAAACTCATTTCACCAAGTGCTTTACTTCAGACACTTATACGCTTTCATCTTTTACTTTAAACAAAAAGCCGTGTTTACGTTCTACATTCGCCGTCAATCCACTGCGTTTAGAGGAAAAAAAAGAAAACTCAAATCCTCTTCAAAATTACACTCAGTTCTATTTGAACTTAAATCTCACTTCGTTACAAAACAGAAAAGAGAAAAAAGAAGATTTGACTTCGTCATCCTGACTGTTTAGAAGTGTAAGAAAAAGCCAGTTTTCTACAAGCATCTAGTCACACCTTAACCTTCGACCTTTTGCGGGGGTTTGATGCTGAAGAGGTCACGCAGGTTCACCTCAGGGTCGACGTGGTGTGGGATCTTGCGCTCGTTGAACAATCCCGACAGGTTGGCCTCCAGCTTGGTGCGGCGAGAGAAGCGCATGCGCAGAGAGAACAGACGCCGCAGATCGTCTTCCACCAGGGTGCGCCGTGTTCGACCCTCCAGACGCCCCTGCCAGCTCTTACTGCTCCGCTTCGGTCTCCGCTGCGCCACACACACACACACACACACACACACACACACACACACACAGAGATTTAAATCTCACTTCAAGGTGAGAAGTACACACTGCTGCTGGAGATCAAACATTATTAATGTTCATATTAATACTGAAATCCTGAGTTCATCATATAAAAGCGTTTACATTATGATGAAGGGTAAAACACATCAAAGGGATAAAGGATTATTTAAACTCTGGAACTGATTGTGATGTGTGTGTGTGTGTGTGTGTGGTGTGTGTGTATATATATATATATATATAATATTTAAGAGAAATGGGACGTGTTCTGCTACAGAATGTTCGCTAATAATAAAATTAGCTTTAAAGGCGACAAGTTTCAACACTAAACTCTTAAAACTCAGAAACGTTTTATTGCATTAAGAAACAAGAGGAAAACAACAAAACTTTAAAAACAAGGGAAAGAAATACTGAAAAACACTAAAAAGAAAAACGCAGAGTCTCAAAGTAAAAAATAAAGAAAACCAAAAAACAGCGTCGCATTAAAAGCCAGTATTTACCGAACTAAAGCGACTTGCCTGGAGTTTCACGGCGTCGGGGTCGTGATGAAGCATGTGACGAACCAGACTCTCCTAAAGAACACAGGAAACAGAACAGACTCTAATGACTTCATTACAAACATGATAAACTGCAGTATACACAACAGAAGACCTCCCAGCCAGCAGGGGGCAGCACTCAAAAGCACAGAACCCAGTAATGAAGTACATTTGATGATGTTTATTGTTAGACACAGTGGCGCATTAAACAGCTAGCATGGAAGGGTGTTAGCACAGCAGGAGGATGCTAGTTACCCTCATGGCGAAGGCTTTGTCGCAGCCGGAGAAGGAGCAGTGGTGGCGCAGCAGCTTCAGGTGGACTTTGCGGATGTGGTGCTGCAGGTTGAAGGTGGTGGAGAAGTACGCCTGGCAGCCGTCGCTCGGACACAGCAGCACGGGCTTCTGGAGCGCGTGAGTGCGCCTGTGTCGCCGCAAAGCGCCGCGCTTCACAAACGTCTTCTTACACGTGGAGCAGGAGTGCGAGGCTGAACACACGTCACACACACACACGCACATCTACTAAACACGCATCACTAGAGTGTTTACAGTAACCCGTAAACATCACGGAGTACCAGCTCGGGTTCGAGAACACGACCTGCGAGTGTGAACTTCATCTTCAGTCAGCCAGAAATAACGGAGGGAAAAAGCCAAGGACCAGACCCCTTAAATAACCTTCGTAAACCTCCAACACTGAGGACCACTCAACAAAAACCCTAAAGCGGGGCTTGTGGGACTCACCTGGGTGAGTGGCGGTGTGTTTCAGTAGTTTACCCCAGGTGTACTCCACCACCGGACACTGCGCGTGAGGACACGGATAACCTGCAGCACAGACATGACGTGTGAGGGCGTGTCCCAGGTCAGCATTCACTCCTGGACACAGATCAGATTAAACTCTCACCTTGGTGTGTTTTCTCGTGAGCTTTTCGGGCGATGTGTGTGCTGAACGTCATCCTGCAGTCCGCCTTCGAGCACCTGACAGGAAACAAGTGTTATTAAAGCTGTACAGGGGGGGGCACTCCCCTGGGCAGAGGGTGAAAGGGGGGGGGGCACTCCCCTGGGCAGAGGGTGAAAGGGGGAAACCCTGGGCGCAGAGGGTGAAAGGGGGGGGACACTCCCTGGGCAGAGGGGTAAAGAGGGGGCACTCCCCTGGGCAGAGGGTGAAAGGGGGGCACTCCCTGGGCAGAGGGTGAAAGGGGGGGCACTCCCCGGGCAGAGGGTGAAAAGGGGGGCACTCCCCTGGGCAGAGGTGATAGGGGGCACTCCCTGGGCAGAGGGGTGAAAGGGGGAGACAAGAGAGGCAGGACACCCCCTGGGCAGAGGGGTAAGGGGGGGCACCCCCTGGGCAGAGGGTGAAAGGGGGGGCACTCCCTGGGCAGAGGGGTGAAAGGGGGGGCACTCCCTGGGCAGAGGGTGAAAGGGGGGCACTCCGGGGCCAGAGTGAAAGGGGGGCACTCCCCGGGGCAGAGGGTGAAAGGGGGGCACTCCTGGGCAGAGGGTGAAAGGGGGGCACTCCCTGGGCAGAGGGGCAAGGGGGGCACTCCCTGGGCAGAGGTGAAAGGGGGGGGGGGGCACTCCCCTGGGCAGAGGGTGAAAGGGGGTGAGTTCTGGTGTTCACCTGAAGCCGGAGGACATGCCGTGAGTCGCCTCGTGAAGCTTCAGCGCACGCCTCTTCCGGAACGTCATCACACAGCCAGGAGAGGTGCACTATGGGAAATACACACATTTACACACGCGAGCGTGACGGAACAGAGAAGTCAAAGCCCCCAATCCTCAAAGGCATTTCCCGATAACACGCCTGCAGTACCGGGATCGTGATACCGACCCCGAGCGGTGATATCGCCCCAGTCCCACCTTAAAGTACTGCTCCTTGTCCCCGTGCGCGTAGCGGACATGTCTCTTCAGCTTGTCCCTGCTGTAGAAGGTTTCGCCGCAGCTCGCCTCAGAGCACCTGGAACAACGATCCAGACTAAAGGCTGCTCTGGAGGACACACACTTCCAGGACACTGGCATCAGCTCGGATAATGTCCTGTACTGTTCTTACCTGAGGGTTCTGCCCTGGTGTTTGAGCGCGTGCCTGCGGAGGTGCGACCTGCGCGAGAACTGGAGCGCGCATCCTTCTTCGGGACATTTGTGTGGCCGCTAGAGGGCGACACACAATAAAGTATATATACACATACACACATGTACCCGAGGCATTCTGGGACGCTTTAACTCTCGGAAGCGCGTGCACGACAACGTCAGGGCGCCGGACCAGAACACCGACGCTGTCGTGCACGCGCTCCAGAGCACACTTTCAGCACTCACCGCTCCGGTGTGCGAGGTCTCGTGCTCCTCGAGACGCCACCGGCGCGTGAACGTCGCTCCGCAGTCCGCGTGCACGCAGTTAAAGAGCTGCAGCCGCCGCACCGGGTCCGCGTTCTCCAACATCTGCTGATCACTCATTCTCCTTCCTTCCTTCCTTCCTTCCTTCCTTTCTTTCTTTCTCTCTCTCTCTCTCTCGATGATAATAATGACCCTATAGCGCGTGAGCT
>CM022774.1:1493678-1506178 GCA_012411365.1 Ameiurus melas
CAGAGCCATGATGGACACGGTGAGGAACTCCCTGCTCTAAACCCACTGTACAGACCATCAGTCTGATTACTCACACGGGTTCCACGGGCCGCGTGACCGCTCCCCTCACTTCACCGCTCTGAAAGCAGTATACATGCCGAGTTCAGCGGTTCCTGTGTTCGGAATGTGTTTGAAGATCTTTAATCAGGTTTCTTTTTCTCTCCAGCTTCCTCAGTTCCAGAGCTCGGCCTCCGTGTTCCAGCCCTCCACACTGAGTTCCCCGTCTCTCGCCTCGTCACGCGTCAACAGTAAAGTCTCCGCCTGGCTCCAGCAAACGCAGCGAGCCGACGCGTGCCAACAAGGTTTCCTCATCCTCTCCTCCTCTTTTCGTCCTTCTCCTCCTCGTCCTCCTCCTCTTCTCGTCCTCCTCTTCTTCTCCTTGTCCTCCTCTTCCTTCTTCTCCTCTTCCTCCTTCTCATCCTCCTCTTTTCCTCCTCCTCCTCTTCTCCTTCTTGTCCCCCTCCTCCTCCTCCTCTTTAAAAACACCTCACTTCATTTTCGCACGTTCAGTAATTATTCACTCAGATCTCTGCCTCAGTTCGTTGTAAAAGTTATGCTAATTGTTTTTATTCCAAATGATCAGATACAGAACCACGACTAACTCGACTCCCTGCTAAATGAATGTTTACTTCAACCTCTTCCATAAATGATAGATTTTCTATTTTCAAAGTTCCCTCTGCGCTCAGCAGCACTATAAAACCGTCTTAACACGCGTTTCTTCGTCACACGATCATCAGGAAGTCCGGATGGTGCAGCTTCCTGTAGCGGAATGTTCCCAGTAGTTCACCGGGGTAGAAGTGTTCAGGTTCCAGGGCTGAGAGAAGGAAATAAGATTATAGATGTACTTTAATAATCTATCAGACTCCTCGTGGGAAAGGACGTGTGTTTGCGCTCCGTCTGCTCCGGTGCCGTCTTCAGTCGCTGATCTGCGTGTGAACGTCCGTGCGAGAGTGAGCGTGAGGGCAGCCCACGAACACGCCCTTCTCACGTAATCTAACCGTGTGACCTTTGACCCCTGCAGAGCTGGATCGCTGTCAGCTGGACCTGGCTGAACTCGGACGTCTGATCCAGACGTTGCACTGCCTGGAGGGAGATCTGCCCATCACCAACAAGGACCTGGAGAAGAGGATCAGCATGCAGGTGAGCCACGGCTTCCTTTATATTTACATTCTGTCCTACTGGGTGTCGTAATCAACTCCTTCAGCTCCGTGTGGAGGGACATGCAGCCTGGCTCTTACTCTTCTAGTGCACACACACACACACACACACACACACACACACACACACACACACTATAACGATTACACGTCAGAATATGAGTGGGATTAGTTTGTGTATGTGTACAGTGTAACGTGTGAAAGCTACAAATAAATACAAAAGACAGACGAGCTTCTGTGAAGAAATGGTTCATGCTGACTTCTGTAGATTCTTCTTCCAAAAGAGAAACGAAAGTCTCTTTGACCTCATTAACACACGAGGTGTGAAACAACAATGTCTGATGGATTTGGTCAAATGTCAGATTTAACCTGCTGCTGGGTTTTTAAAAAAACACAAATTCTGCCCAAAAAGTATAATAATAATCTCCAAAGGGGACGTATTTAGACCAACTCTCTCTCTCTCTCTCTCTCTGTGTGTGTGTGTGTGTGTGTGTGTGTGTGTGTGTGTGTGTTAGAATCTGACTTTGGAGAAGCCGAAGAGGAGAGTGGGGAAAGTCTGGGGACACAATCGCACGATGTCACACGGCATGGTGAGTCTCGCACCTCGCTTCTGTCCTTAAACACAAAGTAACTTTTATTCAATAAATACATCTCCCTCTCCCCCCTCTCTCCCTCTTACCCCTCTCCCTCTCTCTCTCACCCCCCCTCTCTCTCCCTCTCTCTCTCTCACCCCCCTTCCTCTCTCTCACCCCTCCTCTCTCTCTCTCACCCCTCCCCTCTCTCTCTCTCTCTCTCTCTCTCTCTCTCACCCCTCCCTCTCTCTCTCCCTCTCTTACCCCTCTCTCTCTCTCTCTCCTCACCCCTCCTCTCTCTCCCCTCTCTCTCTCACCCCCCCCTCCCTCTCTCTCTCTCTCTCTTTCAGATTCCTGGCAATAATCACATCAGCGCGTTTTCCTCGTCCTCTGGTCTCGGTTCGTCTCTTCAGTCCATCCCGGATTACGTGTACTCTCAGCTGTCCACTCCGGGCTGCAGTTCCCCCGAGGGAAAGAAACTCCAGCAGGACATTTACACCGTGTCTCAGAGAGGTGTGTTCACTCGCCACATCACGCCTTTAACCCTAAAAACCCCGAGAGCTTTCAGGTGCTTAACCCTGCGTGTCTCTCCCATCAGTCCACACGTCTCTGAAGTCCATCCACGAGGGGCTGACGTTGGAGCATGAGCGTCTCGCACAGGCGTGGACCGGGCCGGACCTGCGTCAGTCCACGTCCGACCAGCTGGCCTCGCTGTGCACCACGCTGTCCGAGGTGAGTGCGGCGGCTACGTGCTACACCACACCCCATCACGCCTCGTTTAGTAAAGCGTCACTGAGTGGTGTTAATCAACATGATAAACACCGATCCGCCATAAACTTCCCATCTCTGCATATACTGACTGCGTGTTTACATTTAACCACGCCCACAAAACTCCCGAATACGAGCGATTTAACATCTCCCCGTTCTCGCTTAAATGTTCCGCTATTTATAATTCGACTACATTTCTAAACCCAGCTGCGTGGGGAACGTTTTCATGGCCGGACCAAGCTACAGAAATCCCTCCTTCCTTAATGTAAGGTTTCGGGACGTTTCCTGACGTTCCTGCGCGTGTTTTTCCTGCCGTGATTCCGAGCGTGTTCGTTTATCCGTGGACACGCTTCTCCGTAAAAGGCGATGAGCTCTGAAAACATGGCGACCGAGCGGTGAAAAGTGCGCCCCATGTGGACTCTTCCAGTACTGCAGCCGCTCCTCCTCCTGCAGGAGTAAAAGTGTGTACGTGCTCCTGCGGAAGATTTCCACAGCAATTCCTTTCTGTAGGACGAGAGAGGAGCGTGTAGAGGAAGTAACTCTGCTTTACTTCCTGCATTTTCAGGACGTCACGCCTGCGTGCAAAACTAGACCTCTAATTCTGTCTGAAGATAAAGATGAGCCAACTGGTTTGGGCTGTTTTAAGTGTGTGTGTGTGTGTGTGTGTGTGTGTGAGAGAGAGAGAGAAATGTAAAGCATGCAGTAGGATCAGCCCAGAAAGTGTATTTAAATCTGCATGTATTCCTTTATATTCCGTGTATCAATAGCTGGAACTCACAGCAAATTAAACTGAGATGATGTCATAAATCCACGTCTCCCTTTCTTTTCTTTTCTTTTCTTTTCTTTTCTTTTTTTCTTTCTCCTCCATTTCTTGTTCAAGGTAACGAGCTTTGATTAGATGTGGATTTGAATTGGTTTCTCCCGGTGTGGAGAGTGAGATTTTGTGCCGTATGTGGGTGAGGTTCCAGATATTTAAAATATTCATGATTGTAGTGTTGTGACTCATTGTGTGTGTGTGTGTGTGTGTGTGTGTGTGTGTGTGTGTGTCCTTCCAGCTCGAGCTACAATCTCATCACACGAAAGTCCACTCACTGTCTCTGTCCTCCGATTCAACCGAGGAGTCATTCTGCACCGTGCGACAGGATCAGGTGAGTTCTCTCCTCACGGAACTCTTAATCATCTCACTGGATTTGATACAATTATTATTATTATTGTTAGTTATTATTGTTATTATTATAATTATCATTGTTTTTGTTGTTATTATTATTATTATACATTTAGCAGACACTTTTCTATAAAGCGACTTATGAATGAGGAAATAGAAGTGAAGTGAAACATCGAGCGGAGAACAATAACAACAAGGAACAAGATTTTGTATAATTTGTATATTTTGTACAATAAGTAGTGCGCAGAGTCGAGGTGTAAGAGCCAGAGTTTGTTTGTTTATTTATTTATTTATTTATTTAAATTTTTTATTTATTTAAAAAAATTATATATATAATTTTTACAAATATTATAATTTTTTTTATTATTATTTCCCCCCCCCGGGATAATGTGGGGTTGGAGTTGTAGGGGTTAGTTAAGTGCCCACAGAAGAGGTGGGTCTTTTAGCTGTGTTTTGAAGACAGACACCGACTCTGAGGTCCGGATTGAGGACCTCCAGCACTGTGGAACAGTTAGTGTGAAGGTTCTGGAAAGGGACCTCGAGCCACGCTGAGTAGGCACTACTACATCAGTCATTAAAGTAAGCCTTCAGGAGAGTGTTGAGGTAGGGGGCGCTGTTCCACACAACGTCTTGTAGGTGAGCATCAAGACCTTGAGTTTGATACGGGCGGATACAGGAAGTCAGTGGAGGGAGATGAAGAGGGGTGGTGTTGGTGTTGTTGTTGTTGTCATGGTGTACTGGGGATTGATGTAATGTGATGTCGGACTTTGCATGTTGTGTCAAAACTATCATAATTCGGAGTAATTAATAAAGTATGTAAAGTAATAAACATTGTTTATTGCTACGATTAACGTCGTGGAAACTTCCCAAGCGAGTCACTTCCTGTTGTCACTTGCGTCGTAGCGGCTATAAACGTCGTTCCCTCACCAGTCTCTCTGAACTCCTTCTCGAAATGAAGAATAAAAATAAATCGCACCGCAGCGGGTCCTGTTCGAGAAACTGCAGAGACACGTACCTTCACGTAACCGGAGAGCTGCGGTTATAGAGAACTAATCAACACCTCCTGACCAATCAGAGTCCGGAACTCCGCAGCGCCGTGGTGTAGATTAGAAGAGTTTTTTAAAACCGTATTAGCGGCTAGCTTTCTTCCCGTCCTCATGTTGACACGATGTGAATGTGGACCGTGACAGAGCTGTGAGACGCGCAGCAGGCTGTCCGTCGCGGAGTCCATGGCTGAGTATTTCGACGCCAACGAGGTCCTGGTGTCCGAGAGCCTGTCGGAGAACGAGGCTTCTGACGAGTCGGGACTGAGCGACATCACCACGAGCAACTCCGAGCCTGAGGAGGGACAAGGTACCTCGTCCGTTATTAACGCTCTGATTAATCAGGATTTAACGAGTGAGCGAGTGATCTCTCACAGATGCTGAGACTTTTATCTTATTATTTCATGAGTGCTTTTCATAAGCACGTATTCTCACTGTGTGTGTGTGTGTGTGTGTGTGTGTGTGTGTGTGGTGCAGCGGTGGCGAGCATGAAGTACAGGACGAGTGTGTCGGACGCCCCGGACGTTCCCTCCAGCGTGCCGAAGGAGACGGGCCGGCGCACGGTTCTGCCTGCACGCTGCTCCGATAACAGCCACATCGGCATCCTCTCCATCCTGTACAACAACATCGGGAAGGACCTGTCTCGCGTCTCCATGCCCGTCGCTCTGAACGAGCCGCTCAACTTCCTGCAGCGCGTCAGTGAGGAGCTCGAGTACTCGGAGCTGCTGGACATCGCCAACCGCACGGACGACCCCTATCAGAGAATGGTACGAGTCTCTCCGGTCCACTGTGACGAGTCTGTAGGGGTCCAGATCAGTGATTCAGTGTCTAGCAGCGTGTATGATTCTGTCATATCAGTCAGGATGCTTTACTATCCTGTGAGTGTGTGTGTGTGTGCGTGTGTGCGTGTGTGCGCGTGCGCGCGTGCGTGTGTGAGTGTGGTTTCGGATGGATAAAGGATCTTTTGTTTGGAGGAACTGGTGTTGGTGGAACACATTCCTCACCTGATCTGATAAATGAAGCGTCCGTCTTAAACGTTTCTTTAAGAAGATAATGTTTTACAGTAACTTGAACACGTTCTGAACCCGGACCCTGAAGCTGCTACACACAACATTAACATAAATGTTTAACGAAGGTACTGTTAGTATTGTGTGTTTTTTTTTTTTTTTTTAATTTATTTTCATTTTTTTATTATATATAAATGGACAGGACCAAAGAGTTTGGGAGCATTTTAGAAGGGAATTAATGTATTTTCTCTCTCTCTCACACACACACACACACACACACACACACACACAGTGATCGTTTGCTTTGTTGATTGATTAATTTATTTCCTGTGTGTGTGTGTGTGTGTGTGTGTGGTGGGCAGGTTTACGTGGCCGTGTTCTCCATCTCGGGTTACGCCTGGGCCTCCTGGAGGAATCGCTATAAGCCCTTTAACCCGGTGCTGGGAGAGACCTACGAGAGCATCAGAGAGGAACGCGGCTTCCGCTACATCGCCGAGCAGGTATTACTCTCTTAAATAACGCCCTCTCCCCTCCACAATATCCCCTACACCAGGGGTGTCACTCATTTTAGTTCAGGGGCCACATACGGCCTAATTAGATGTCAAGTGGGCGGGGCCAGTAAAATCATAGTATAATTTCCTATAAATAACAAGAAGTCCATGTTTTGTTTTCATGCAAAGACATTTATATTTAATGAAATATCCTTTTATAAAATATATCATGAACAACCTCAGATTTCTTAAAGACAAACGTGCAATTTGCTTCTGATTATCATTCACATATATGTGCATTACAACTGCTCACAGTGTTTGTACAAATGCAAAAAAAACTTCACAGGTATTTGGAACTGAAAAATATAGTATTTCACTTTAAAATGTATGGCATTGCATGAACAATAGGATTCCAGCAAACCAAACTCTTTTGTACTGAAGCTGTTGACTAACATTAAATTGCACTTTTTTAACTATAACCCATTCATCTCTGTGAATAAATAGGAAGCGGTCCATTTTTCATGGAAAACTCTACACTCTGTATCCACTTTTCTGCTTTTTGTCAGACATTTAGTCTAATGAGGGTGTGGGGACGAGTAGAAAATAGAGTAGACTACTCCGTGATAACAAACAGCAGACGTCGCATTGCTGCCATCTGCTGTTCAGTCCCAGAGATGTGCCGCGCCTTCTACCCCCTAGCGGATAATTTAGGAATAGCATTTTATTAAAAAGTACAAGTTCGTGTCTTTTATGCATTTTTTTTTTTCACTTTCAAAATTCGTCCTGCGGCCCGGATTGAACCCTCTAGTGGGCCGGTTTTGACACCCATGCCCTACACGATACCCCCTCTCCCATATCCGATATCCCCTACATGATCTCAACTATTAACTATCATGCAGACTACATTATGGGTCCATGGTTTGATTTTATTTTAATTAATTAATGAATGAATTCATTTCTAACTGCAGTGCATTGTGGGATATCAGGAGTATAACCTCCCTATGAAGTGAATGATGTGTTTCTGGACCTCAGTAACTTTACTTTCATTATCCTTGATCATGTGACTATTCTATTTAATTTTTATAAAGAAAAGAATGTGAGGTGCACGGTTTGTGTGTCTGCAGTAAGCGGGTGTGAATAAAGACACAGCATTAGATGGTGATGGTAAATGTATTTGAAGGTGAGATGAACACTGATGTGTGTTTTTACAGGTGAGTCATCACCCTCCGGTTTCTGCGTGCCACGCCGATTCCGAGAACTTCACGTTCTGGCAAGGTGAGCGTTTAACCAGCGATGGATTGGTTTCCTCATAACGCACTTCTCTCTGCTCACTCATGTCTGATGTCTGGTTCTTTTCTGAGCGTGAGCGTGTGTCTGTGGCGATTGTTCAGCGTGTGCTCTTTCTCCCTCCTGCAGATCAGAGGTGGAAGAACAAGTTCTGGGGAAAGTCTGTGGAGATCGTGTCCACAGGACTGGTGAACGTCACGCTGCCCAGGTGAGAGTCGTCATTCGGTTCTGTGGTTTCGTGTAAATCTAGAGTGTGTGTGTGTGTGTGTGTGTGTGTGTGTAACGTTGAGCTCCTCCGTGCTCGTTACAGATACGGAGATCATTACGAGTGGAATAAAGCAGTGACCTGCATCCACAACGTGTTCAGTCAGCAGCGCTGGCTCGAGCACTACGGCGACGTCCTGATCCGAAACCTGAAGAGCGACGTCTGCTCCTGCAAACTGACCTTCGTTAAGGTGTGTGTGAGTGTGTGTGAGTGTGTGTGTGTGTGTGTGCCTGGTTCATACACACAGCTCCTCACAAGCACTCGTGTAATACCTTGTCCATTAGTGCTGACTTTCTCTCTGTGATTCTCCGCAGTCTCGCTACGGCGCTGGAGAAAATAAAAACGAGGTCCAGGGCGTGGTTCTGGATCAGGCGGGGAACGCGGTGCATCGTTTCGGCGGCTCGTGGCACGAAGGCATCTTCTGCGACACTCTACCCAACCCACAATGCCTCTGGAAGCCCAGTGAGTGTCCTCAGCGCTGAGGGGGTTCTTGTACCTTCTCGTTTCTATAGTAACGGCTGCTGTTCTAGCAAAATGATCAACTTTGTCCTGTAGTGTGCGGATGAAGTCGATAATCTCTCTGGTGCGTTCTTACGACTTCCTGTATGTGAACCTGTGGTGTTTCCTGTTCCTCTGTAATCCTCAGATCCTCAGCCTGAAGATTACTTCGAGTATTACGGGTTCTCTCGATACGCCAGAGAACTTAACGAGCTCACGCCTGAACTGAAGGATGTCCTGCCTCCTACAGACACACGGTTCCGCCCGGACCAGAGGTGTGTACTCCTCATCTCTCTCTCTCTGTGTGTGTGTGTGTGTGTGTGTGTGTGTGTGTGTGTGTGTGTGTGGACTTCAGAGCAGAACCCAGATCAGCGCAGTCGGAGCACCACAGAGCTCGAAATGATTCGCGTAAACGTGCCGAGTTCCCGAGCGTTCCGCCGTAACCCGGTTCTGTGTAGGGGTTAAAGATTCAGGAACCGAAAATAATCCCCAATACATCTTTAATTCTTTATCTGTATCTCCCCCCAGACTTCTTGAGGAGGGGAAAGTGGCTGAATCGGACAAGCTGAAGGATGAAGTGGAGGAGAAACAGAGGGAGCGGAGGAAAGAACTGTCCAAGAGAGGAGAGGAACACATCCCTCGTTTCTTCAGGTGAGCTTCCTCTTCTTCTTCTTCCTGTTCCTAGTAAGTATAAAGTCTGTTGGGGACGAGTTTAAAGTCCTGGTGAGTCGAACTCGAGCCGTAGTTCTGTGATTCTGTATGAGCAGTGAGTCTGCGTACAGCTTCCTGCGCTGGAGAACCCGTCACTGACGCAGCGTTCTCCGCTCTCCGTGCACTAGTATATTTCTGTATTCCGATCGCGTTCCTGGTCGCCGCAGCGTGTGAGGTTCCGTGCGTGTGAATCGTTTTGGTTGAAGAGTCATTTGAAAAGAGCAGAACATTTCCCTGCACAGCTACTGCTTCATACACTAATGTCATGAAATCTCCTAAAACCCGTCTGTTTGTTTCCAGGAAAACGGTGGACGACGCCGGCCGAGAGGTTTGGGTCTCTAACGGAACGTACTGGAAGATCAGGGACAATCCTGGATTTGCAAACACGGATAATCTGGAACTGTGGTGACCTCCACCGTTATAGAAGATTTTTTTTTTTTTTTTTTTAAATAACAAAGTGCAATATGTCTCTCTCCCGAGGAATCGTCCTCATAGACCTGTATAGACTCTTGTGGAACGTTGAATCGATTCTGGTTCTGATCGGATTAGGATCGGAGTGCTGACGGTTCGAGGAGCGGAGTACGTGCTGATTTGGGAAGGCGTGGTGATGAGCCGCGTGCGTGCGTGTGTGTGCGTGCGCGGTGACGATGCCTGTGAGGAGCGGGTGATTACGGAGTTATTTATTTATTTAGATGATGATGATGCTCCTCCTGTTCTTTCCTCGTCAGTCGGCGTGTAGGAACGGTAGGGTTTGTATTGAACATGTACCGAACGTTCTTTAAAGCGTTTTAGTGTTTTATTCCAGGTGTTTTTATTGAAAAACGTCCTGCACTGTAAAGGGGGAGGGGTTTATTCTGGGCTGCTTGTTTTTTGGGTGTTCACATTAAAGTCCTGTAACTCGCACACACACAGTAAGGAGTCGTGTGTGTCGTCATGATGAAGATGATGATGATGATGTAGCACATTAGAACACGTCTGACGTTTCTGTTTCTCAGCGCTGCTGATCGTGTAAATAATCCTCGTCTCGTTAAAGCGAGTTGTGTTAAAGTGTTTTTGTTGGTCACGCATTTTGCTGGCTGAAATGGAGTGTGTGTGAGTGTGTGAGTGTGTGAGTGTGTGAGTGTGTGAGTGTGTGAGTGTGTGAGTGTGTGAGTGTGTGAGATCTCTGATTGTAGAAACGCCTTTGTAATTATACACGTTGAACTGAATAAAATGAGGGGAATAAAACTCCTGTGTCTTTCTTTCTTTCTAATCCATGAGTTCACTTCCATACTGTCTCAGAAATAGCTACACCTATTGTGCTGTGGAGTGCAAAAGTTAGCACACCCCCCTGGCCACTGGAGGATTAATAAATAAATAAAGCTGTTTTATCTACAAAACTGACTGGAACCGTTTGTTAATGAAAAGGCGGCCGTGTGTAAACGCAGGGTGAAGTGAGACTTACAGCTTTTTATTACCCATAAAACACTGCCCTCGTCCTCACCGTCTCTGACAGGGGGGAGGTGGGAGGAGGTTCTTCACCTCACCTTTACCAACACGGCAGAGGGAAATGTCGGAGAACTCTGTGGTGAATAATGGACGCGTGTTCTTCGTGGAACGTTATCTGATGTTTGTGTTTTATGATGAGGATCCAGATGTACAGTGTTTGATGCTGCGCCTGTATTCTCTCATATTCATAACATCTCTGGTCCGTTAATCGCTCTACAAATCAATACCTTTTATCTCCACGTCTAAAATGTCCTCCCTGACAGCGTCCTGTTCTCTGCAGTTTGTGTTCGGGGTTAAACGTAGTCGCTAAACTCCATCTTAGTCTTGCTCAGGCGCTGATTAGACAGTCAGGTGAACACGTTAGGGTTGGCGCTGAAGTCCTCAGGATGGGTGGATCTCCAGGAACAGGGTTGGTGACCACTGCTCTAAACTGTACTCATGCTGATGTTTCCAGCTGTTTCTCCACTTCCACTGTAGCTTTCGGTTTTTTTCTAGAACCCGTCTCAGGAACGTGACGGACACGAGCAGACTTCCTGCAGCACAGAGCTCAGACGTGTGAAGAGCTCAGTCCATAATCATGATTAGAACCCTTTAACAACACGCATCCTCACTGTTACAGACACCTGTTCTTATTCGTCTGCTCAAAAGTTTACACACCCACGTACAGAGTCGTTTATGTAAATGTAAACTCTCTACTTTTGTTCAACAAGCTTTTTAAAAATGATTTTCTTTACTCCTGGAGGTGTTCGTGCAAAAAATGATTTCAGAGTACGTCGATTTTGTTAAAATCACATCCTGCGTGATGTCCAGATCTAATCCTCACGCTCGCTCTCCGTGAAATAGATTTAAGGATCATAAACAGACCATAATAACCCTTTACCTTACAGACACACTACATGAAGCTTTCTGTGTGAAAGACTCTAAAGGTACTTCAGGTGTACGATGGAGGAGCAGGGACGAGGTTACTGATATTCCTGTTGTATCTATTCAAATAATGCAGTAATAATAATAATATGAAGGTATTTATATTTACATTTATATCCCCTGTGATGTGAAGAGATGATCATGATGCTCGAGACAAGGAAAGTGCTTTTAAACGTCACGGACGGTTGATGACCTTTCCAACATGGCGGACGCGATGACGCAGGGCACCAGCTAGCATCCCGCGGCTAATCCGAAATGCGGCTGCACTTGTGTGTGTGTGTGAAAGCGCGGTCACGGCTGAAGCGTCGGAGGGAAAAGGGGGCGGAGCTGAGCGGCGCGTGCGTGGTCGGAGATTTGTGACCTCCACGCTCGATTTGGATTCCAGCGTTTGATTTGTAGCACGCGCGCGCGCGCTGGCCGGTGGTTGTGACTGATGTGATTGATTGACGATTAAACCGGAAGACGCGGTGGGTGACCCGGTCCGGAGCGCGCGCCCCTGAGCACCGTGAGTAAAACACAGCGGGGTTTCATTCGGCGCGTGCGAGTTTAAGAGTCTTCCCGAGGATATGGGGCATGCTCCACGGATTTGACTGTTTCACACGCGCACACACACACTCACACACACACACACACACACACGCGCGCGCACACACACACACGCACACTCACTCACACACACACACCGCTGATTTGCTTCATCGATTATTACCTGAGCATGCACACACTTGACGTGATGACTGTGCGCGTGCACGCTTCTCTGTACGGCTAAACGGACAAAAACAAAAACACGGAGCGCGTGCGCTTTCACACATTCATTGCTTTTCACTGATCTTCAGCGTTGATGTCATTTAAAATGGAGAATTCCTGAACACTCGTGGATAACGTGCGCTCAGCTGCTTCTGTTCCATCAAATGCACCCAACGACAAAAGTATTGGCACTCCCAGAGCACACCTTGTATATATACACATGCTGGTGTTTTAGATCCATCTGCATGGTTTGTGTTGCGAAAAGGTTTGGGGTGTTTTTCCCCTCATGGTGTAGCTTAGTGAAGGGATTTTACGTGTGTGTGTGTGTGTGTGACCTG
>CM022774.1:1516178-1638678 GCA_012411365.1 Ameiurus melas
ACACACACACACACACACACACACACAGAGTTTTATCCATTTCATTAATCTCACTGCTCTATTAATGTAACAGACAACAGGTGAATAAACATCACATATAACCCTGAGACTTAATTAATGTGAATAAATTTGCATACATAATACAACTAAATCTTAATAAGACCAGAACTGGGATGATGTTGGAGGTTATATGATGATGATGATGATGTTGGAGGTTATATGATGATGATGTTGGAGGGTATATGATGATGATGATGATGTTGGAGGGTATATGATGATGATGTTGGAGGGTATATGATGATGATGATGATGTTGGAGGTTATATGATGATGATGATGATGTTGGAGGTTATATGATGATGATGATGATGTTGGAGGGTATATGATGATGTTGGAGGTTATATGATGATGATGATGATGTTGGAGGGTATATGATGATGATGATGATGATGTTGGAGGGTATATGATGATGATGATGATGATGTTGGAGGTTATATGATGATGATGATGATGTTGGAGGGTATATGATGATGATGATGATGATGTTGGAGGGTATATGATGATGTGTATTGTTGGAGTTATATGATGATGATGATGTGTGGAGGTTATATGATATGATTTGTTAGTTATATGATGATGATGATGTTGAGTTATATGATGATGATATGTGAGTTATATGATGATGATATGTGAGTTATATGATATTTTTAGTTATATGAGATTTGTGTAGGTATATTGATATTTTAGGTTATATATGAAGTGTGAGGGTATATGATATGATATTTGGAGTTATATTTATATTGAGGGTATATGTTGGTTAGTTATATGATGATATTTGAATATGATGATGATGTTGGAGGGTATATGATGATGATGATGATGATGATTTGGAGGGTATATGATGATGATATGTTGGGTTATATGATGATGATGATGTTGGAGGGTATATGATGATGATGTTGGAGGTTATATGATGGTTATGATGTTGGAGGGTATATATGATGATGTTGGAGGTTATATGATGATGATGATGATGTTGGAGGTTATATGATGATGATGATGTGTTGAGGGTATATGATGATAATGATGATGATGATGTTGGAGGGTATATGATGATGATGATGATGTTGGGTTATATGATGATGATGTTGGAGGTATATGATGATGATGATGTGTTGGAGGTTATATGATGATGATGATGATGTTGGAGGTTATATGATGATGATGATGTTGGAGGTTATATGATGATGATGATGTTGGAGGTTATATGATGATGATGATGTTGGAGGTTATATGATGATGATGATGATGTTGGAGGGTATATGATGATGATGATGTTGGAGGTTATATGATGATGATGATGTTGGAGGTTATATGATGATGATGATGATGTTGGAGGGTATATGATGATGATGATGATGATGATGTTGGAGGGTATATGATGATGATGATGATGATGTTGGAGGTTATATGATGATGATGATGATGTTGGAGGGTATATGATGATGATGATGTTGGTGGTGATATGATGATGATGATGATTTGGAGGTTATATGATGATGATGTTGGAGGTATATGATGATGATGATGTGTTGAGGTTATATGATGATGATGATGTTGGTGGTTATATGATGATGATGATGATGTTGGTGGTTATATGATGATGATGATGATGATGTTGGAGGTTATATGATGATGATGATGATGATGATGTTGGAGGGTATATGATGATGATGATGATGATGTTGGAGGTTATATGATGATGATGATGATGTTGGAGGTTATATGATGATGATGATGATGTGTTGGAGTTATATGATGATGATATGTTGAGGTTATATGATGATGTTGGAGGGTATATGATGATGATGATGATGTTGGAGGTTATATGATGATGATGATGATGTTGGAGGTTATATGATGATGATGATGATGATGTTGGAGGTTATATGATGATGATGATGATGTTGGAGGTTATATGATGATGATGTTGGAGGTTATATGATGATGATGATGATGATGTTGGAGGTTATATGATGATGATGATGATGATGTTGGAGGTTATATGATGATGATGATGATGATGTTGGAGGTTATATGATGATGATGATGATGTTGGGGGTAATATGATGATGATGATGATGTTGGAGGTTATATATATGTGTGTGTTGGAGGGTATATGATGATGATGATGATGGTGGAGGTTATATGATGATGATGATGTTGAGGGTATATGATGATGATGATGATGTTGGAGGTTATATGATGATGATGATGATGTTGGAGGGTATATGATGATGATGATGATGTTGGAGGTTATATGATGATGATGATGATGTTGGAGGGTATATGATGATGATGATGATGTTGGAGGTTATATGATGATGATGATGATGATGTTGGAGGTTATATGATGATGATGTTGGGGTTATATATGATGATGATGTTGGAGGTTATATGATGATGATGATGATGTTGGAGGGTATATGATGATGATGATGATGTTGGAGGGTATAATGATGATGATGATGATGTTGGAGTTATATGTGTTATGATGTTGGAGGTTATATTGATGATGTGTGTTGGAGGTTATATGATGTGATGTTTGGAGTTATATGATGATGATGATGTGATGTTGGAGTTATATGATGATATGTGATGATGTGGGTATATGATGATGATGATGATGTTGGAGGTTATATGATGATGATGTGTTGGAGGTTATATGATGATGATATGTGTTGGAGGTTATATGATATTATTATATGATTTTGATTATATGATGATGATGATGTGTTGGAGGTTATATTTATATGTGTTGGAGGTTATATGATGATGATGATGTTGGAGGTTATATGATGATGATGATGATGTTGGAGGTTATATGATGATGATGATGATGTTGGAGGGTATATGATGATGATGATGATGTTGGAGGTTATATGATGATGATGATGTGTTGAGGGTATATGATGATGATGATGATGATGTTGGGGGGTATATATGATGATGATGATGATGATGTTGGGGTTATATGATGATGATGATGATGTTGGAGGTTATATGATGATGATGTGTTGGGGTATATGATGATGTGATGTTGGAGGTTATATTGATGATGATGTGTTGGAGGTTATATATGATGATTGTTGGAGGTTATATGATGATGATGATGATGTTGGAGGTTATATGATGATGATGATGTGTTGGAGGTTATATGATGATGATGATATTGGGTTATATGATGATGATGATGATGTTGGAGGGTATATGATGATGATGTGTTTGGAGGTTATATGTATATGATGTGTTGGGTTATGTGATTGTGTTTGGATATATATGATGATGATGATGATGTTGGAGGTTATATGATGATGATGATGATGATGTTGGAGGGTATATGATGATGATGATGATGTGTTGGAGTTATAGATGATGATGATGTTGAGGTTATATGTGATGATGATGATGTTGGAGGTTATATGATGATGATGATGATGTTGGAGGGTATATGATGATGATGTGATGATGTTGGAGGGTATGATGATGATGATGATATTGGAGGTTATATGATGATGATGATGATGTTGGAGGGTATATGATGATGATGATGTTGGAGGTTATATGATGATGATGATGATGTTGGAGGTTATATGATGATGATGATGATGTTGGAGATTATATGATGATGATGATGATGATGTTGGAGGTTATATGATGATGATGATGATGATGTTGGAGGGTATATGATGATGATGATGATGATGTTGGAGGTTATATGATGATGATGATGTTGGAGGTTATATGATGATGATGATGATGATGTTGGAGGTTATATGATGATGATGATGATATTATATATGGATTAAAAAATGAACCTTTAACCAGAAGTGTAGAAATTGTATGAGTTTGGTAAGAGTACGGTTTTACATAAACACACACAAAATTAACATTACAAACATTTACATTTTTCCCCCTGCAGTATTGAGGCATGGCCCCACCTCACCTCCCTCTGACCCCGCCACTCCACCCCCTCACACGATGAGGTCTCACTTCCAGGGTCGCCGTAGTTACTCAGACATGGCGGACCCCTCCATCTCTCCGCACGTCGTCCACAATGCTATTTCCACACTTCCAAAGCGCAAAACCACAAGCCACGCCCACCTCAGGCCAATATCCACTGGGCCCCGCCCCTCCTCTGCCCATGGGGCTCTGGAGCTCAGCTTCCATCTGCCTGACTCCACCCCTGCTCCACTGGCCACACCCCCTCAGTCCTCAGAGGATGAAGATGACGAGTGGGCGGGGCTCAGGATAATGACGCCCCCTCACTCACACTCCCGCAGTGAGCACGCTCAGTCCTGGCCGTCAATCAAAGTGAGTGGAGCAGTAAACCGTTTTCATGGAAAAGGAATCCATAATATTTTTCTTTATAAAGAAAGTTTCAATCCTATAAAATAAAATGCTTTGATGTTTAGTATGAGTTTGTGCTTTAACAGGATGTTATTTACATAAAACAGTTACATAATGCAATAATGATTCATGTGTTATTTATATTAGATCATTTGTATGAGGCTTTCATAGATTTGTCATCTTTCTTTCTTTCTCTGTCTTGATTTTCTTTTACTTCCTTCTTTCTTTATTCCCTCTTCTCCTCATCCATTTTCGGATCTAACTCCTTCTCCAACTTTTCCTCCTTTTTCTTCCTGAATTTTTCCGATTTTCCTTTTTTCTCTTCATTTTTTTCTTTCACTATTCTCCATTTCTTTTTCCTACTTCTTCTCTTTCTCATGTACTCTTGTTTTTCTTTTTCTTCTTTGCATTCTTCTTCATCATCTTGTCCTTTCTCACCCTCCTCTTTTTCTTGTTCTTCTTCCTCCTCCTCATCTTCTCGTTCCTCTTGTTCTTTTTCCTCCTCACCTTCTTCTTCCTCCTCACCCTCCTCTTCTTCTTCTTGATCTTTGTTTTTTCTTTCTTCTCCTCCTCTTCTTCCTCTTCATCATCGTATCTTTCCTCTACTTCATCTCCTTTCTGTCCCACAGTTGTGGATGGATGAGGAGGAGAGCGACACTCGGAGTTGTCCTCTCTGTCAGCTCTCGTTCCCCACCGGTTTTCCTGATGATGCTCTGATCACACACATCGACACTCACCTGGAAAACAGCAAAATATAAAACACACACACCTGTTATCTAATCTAATCCTGTTTGTATGCTACAACACTGTGAACGTTCCACACACTCCGTGAGTCAGATGAATGACGCAGTCGTTCTACACTACAGGGCTTCAGTGGAATAAAAGATCAGTCCAGTTCGTCCCACATGACTTTTGTGTTTAATGTTAGAAATACACTCGAGTTTAGATTTGTTATTTTTTAAGAGCCTATCATTCATCAGTCCAGTAAATAGTCCAGTATCGTGCGTTCTGATTGGCTGAGAGCAGTGAGGCTCATCACAGCATCAGGTGACGTCAGTGATCGTATCGTTTTAAACACACTGCAGAAAAACTGTGATTTACAACATCCACGTGTAACGGATCCGCTGATTTCTCTATCTCAGGCTTCCGTTTACATCTGTTTCCGGCCCAGAAATGAGCTCCGCCCCACGTCAAGCAGAGCCACTTAGCTCCACCCATTTTCTTTCAACAGGGCTGAATATTCCCAGCAGAAGGGCTTTGGAAACTTTTCGTTGCAGTTCCCTTTACAGCCAGTAGAGGACTGTAAGCCTTACCCGCCGCTGCTGTGAGTGTAATGAGAACAGACAGGTCAGGATTGGTGCGGCTTTACGTCACACTACACACTGCATTATCCTCTCGGTCATCATTATAAAAAACAACAAATCAAACGTGTGTGAAAATTCTCTGCTTTCTGAATAAAACGTCTTCTCTAAATAATTGACGTAAATGTAAGTGAGCGCTACAGAGGATCCGATTCAGGATTGCTGCGTTACAGTACAGTATATTTGTGGTTCAGTCTGCAGAAATACTTTGTTGCGTGTGCATTTGGAACACAGCCCACCAGTTACTGACCCCTTAGGGCATTAAAAGCTTATCTAGTGAGTTTGTGCCACTATTCGGAGTCTCTGGGTGACACAATTCTGATGTCAGTACTGTTGTCATGAGCTGTCTCTCAAATCTTACACTATCTTATACGATAAATAAATCTGTAGGTTTGCAGGCATGAGAGGTTTTTTAAAAATAATAATAATCCTAATAGCAAGTAAATAATCCGGTATTTTTTCGGGTTAAACATTGAACATCTGAGCTCCAGAGTGTCTGAACAGAGAACTGTTTGCCCCAGCATCTGTCATGAGTTTGAGTCCATGAGGTCATGAGGTGACGGAGGAGAGGTGGATTGTGGGTGGGAAATGACCAGACTGTGATGTGTAGAGTGATTCTGGTGCTAATTTGCGGGTTAGTGCTGCATTTTCATCATTCCTGTGAGAGGGTTCTGTGTAGCACTGATGTCAATGATCTTAAACAGTCACGTGTCACTGTTTCACAGTGTAAACAACAGAATATCCGTACTCTCACTCACCGTTCTCCTGCAACGTTCATTGTCATGTTTCTGAGAGCCCCAGCACAGAGCTACTGGAAACTCTGGAGTAAACGCTGGAGCCCAGTGACGAGCGTAACGAGCGTGATGGCGTTCGCGTGAAAGGTGACGCTTTGGAAACTGATCTGTTTGTTTGTGTGTGTGATCACACACACTACTGTCTCTTTAGATTATATGAACATTATCTTGGATTACGAACCAGTAACACTCTTATTAACTCTTATTAACTCTTAATACAAACATTTCGGATGAACTGGGGTTGTGTGTAACTGTAAGGCTTAATGTTGACATTTGCTCAGTGGTACATGTGACTTGTCTTTAGTTTTGTCAGCGGGGGATTGCGCTCAGTGTGTTCTATTATAGTTTCGTTATTAATAATAATATTAAATGAAATATTAGTCGTACAGTGGACTTTAGGAGCTGCACACTAAATGAAATAAATAAATAAATAAAGCGATCAGAATCATCATCTTGTGGATAAACGTTGTATTGTGTACTTTGTGTGTGTGTTTTAAGCCTGTTAATGAACTTATACGATGCTTTAAATCTTTGGGGTTTTTTTTTTTTTTCTCCTACCGGTCCATTAGTAAGTGTGTGTACATGCACGTCGATGTATTTAAAACCCCACACAGGAAGGGCTCGCGTTAAACTGCTGACTGTTTCAATTCTGAAATGCAAATAATATTGAAATGTTTCTGCTCTTACCTCTGTCAGGAAAAAACCATGCTTCCACTAACGATTATAATAAAGGCTGAATGAATTCTATTTCCTGTGTTTTCTGTCTTCCTGTTAAATTTTTTTTGTCAGATAAATTCATCAGTTTGTTCGTTCCCTTTCTGTCCCTCTCCCCTTTTTTCTTTCACGTCAGTATTAACAAATATCAGATTTATCTGAAGCACTCGAGTCCGGAACATCCTCGTACAGCCATGTCTCAGTGAAACATCGTAAATAAAAAACTCCGTGCCTAAACAGACTGAAACTGTGAAGCAAGAAAACGAAGAGCTGAAGAAACGCAAAGCAGAATGTACAGCGGGGGGAAATGCGTATCGAACGCATCGGACATTTTTGTCAGTAATTATAGTTACAATGAGGTTATTCATGTTACATTTTCACCAGACATCAGTGTTAACTGAAGAAATCTGGCACTATGATAGCTGACTTCAGGCACGTGAGGACCATCGCCAGAGATAGAGACAGATTGAAGATTCCTCCGAGTACTCCTGCTAGCTGTTTGACACAGACCTCAGGTATTTGAACCATGCCAGAAGGGATTGCCAGAAGATAACACAGGCATGAGGGCACCTGGACCATAAAGCATTTTTGCCACTCCATGACCAACAAACCTGGATTATGTCATGATGTCTTATCAGACTCGCAGTCGTCATGACAACAACTTCATCCATCTTCTACTGCTTACTCGTTCTCCAGGGTCGCGGGGGATCCTGAAGCCTATCCCAGGGAGCGTCGTGCACAAGGCAGGGCATGTCAACAACTTTTATAACGTAATTACTTTAAACACATCGGTGTTTCTACTTAGTCAAAACCAAGGGCTGATCGATTAGCTGGACTGTTGATCATCCGGGGCTGAGCCCAGATTCTTCTCCACGCATTTGTTCCAGCTCAGTTAGTGGCTGAGGTAACTTAGCTGGCGATGTATGACATGATCAGAAAAAGTTGGATTCGTTTATTATAAAACGTGCCTCGGGTGTTGCCGCCGTTTGTAGGACTACCAGACTTCTAACTTTTCAAATGGACTTCACAAACGTTTGTATCTAGGCTAGTCTGGTGTCGCTAGCCAAGAGGAGGCCCGGCTGCGTCCCTGTATGGGTTTCGCTGCTACAGTGCCATGCAGAGTTCATCGTCTTCCCTTCTGCTCTGCTCTGATCATCTTCAGACATCGACACGCCTGGTTTTCCAGCTCAGCATCACAGGGGTTCAGTTTCAACCCCTTCACTGGTTTAAAGCACAATCGAGCGCGGCGTTAATATTTAACCGCTACAGGGCGGAAAGTTACGTCTATAATTCAGTGTCTGTAAACGTGTGAAACCAGTCCTCCAGATGTGAAAGTGAAAGTGATGAAGCCTCCACACGAGTGGAGTGGAGGAGAACACGACGAGGACTGTTACCTGAAGGTAAAATATTTCACTAGAACTCGACTCTTATTACCGAGGTTAAACTAATATACTCGTTTATAAGTGTATCAGTGCGCACTTTGGCTGGTCTACAAAGCTCAGGAGAAACTAACGATGGATTACGGTAAGAGTCACGCGGGCTCGGGCTCAAGGCGAACCAGGCCCCGGGACCTCGGTGTTGATTAAAGCCGCCGGCCAGGATCGAGGAGGCCGGTAACGGTGTGAGCGGGTCAAGCGAGCCGGCATCCGTGCTAAGCTAAAGGCTAAATGCTAAAGGCTAACCCTAGCCTCCCGGCTCTACCTTTCATTCTCCTCTCCAATGTTCGCTCTCTCGACATCCAGCTAGCTGCTGACGGTGCAGCGGGACTCTGTGTGTGTTTATACCGACACCGAGGGGTGCAGGAATGCCGCTGTGCTCATGAGATACTGACGGGTTTATGATTGTAGAGTGCCGAGAACCGCAGCCGCTCAGGGGGTTTACCACCGTGCTCACTGTCGCGGTTCTTCTTCTTCGTCGGCAAACAAGGTTTTGGTGCATTTCCGCCACCTACTGGGATGGAGTATGGAGCATCCATGTCAAGGCTGACAACAAACACACATAAACACTCATATACCACAGTCTTTTAATCAGATTTGTTGCTTTTAAATAGTCTAACAGAGCCTTAGGAACTACTGGATTAATCATAAACAAGTTCTGTAGTGTTAAACATGCAGGAATTCATGCAGGAATTACATTCAGGATGGTGTGTGGGAGTCCTGTGGGATGGGCGGAGTACAGGATTGCTAAGATCAGAAAAAAATACCACTCTTTATTCAATATTATACAATTCAATATCTATGGTTTTTATATTTAATCACAAGAAATTGTTTCCTTTCCCCCCTCTAAGTATATTGGTATTGTGACTCACAATAAAGATAGACCAGGCTAGTACAGATAGTACAGGATTTCGTGGAGTTTTTTTTGCGATTGTTGCGGACAAAAATGCTTGATTTTGCCGCGGCTTTCTTCAAATTTGGAGTTTTTCTGTACTTTTTGTGTGGAAAACTGTTTGAGTTGATGAAATTACAATCGGATGAAATAGTTTCGCACGGTCTTTCGCAGTGATGTTTGTTGGTAAATGAGACCTTTTAGCTGTACCCGTGAACCGAAGAGGGCTTCGGCTGAATGAACGTCGTGATGACGTCACATGACGTGTTTTACCCCGAATCTGTGGAAACTCTGTGGTGATTTCTAAATCGCTAAATCCTGGAGGGTCTGATCAAAGCAGACCTAAAAGCATTATCAACCTGAGGTCTTTTTGTTATTTATGATGGTCTATAAGAAGACAGCTTCATGAATGTATCCCAGTTTGTATATTTATGTAATTTATGCTGTTAACATTCTAAATGTTATGTTACCAAAAATTATTACATTTCTTTCTCCTAAAAAATAAATGTTTAACTGGTGAAACTTGCCCGCATATTTATTTATTTGTTCAATTGTTTTTTAATTTATTCGTTTATTAATTGTTGTCTATGTATGTATCTATATAGACTGAGAAGAGATCAGGCCGGGTCGTACACGGCCGTCTGTCCATGACCAATAACGTTTCTTTACTAACAGTGAAAGATGGATCACTCTAATCCTCTCCAACCTGATGGATCTCAACAATTAAACATGAGGTAAAGCTTCTGCTCCTGTATCTTAAACATGAACATTTAATGAGAATTTAAGGACTGTATTTACATTATAGAGTAAAAATCCAATAAAACATCGCAGACCATTCTAGTACCAAGCGGTGTCCATAAAGTGTGATGAGGAGTGAAACAAAAGAAAGGAAAGAAACAGCACAAGCCTTATAAATCATAACCCTTTTCATTTCCATTCAAAATCTTTTGTAATGAGAGTATTACTACAGTATCTACTGACTACCTGGAAATGATTAAGAGTAAAAGTGTATGTTGTTGGACAGTGAAACCCAGGAGAAGACATCAGACTGTGCAGGACCCAGCAGTGTCTCCATGAACAGTGATGTGTGTACAGATCCTCCACCAAAAAAAAGAAGAAATGAAGACCTCTCATCTACACACAGGTAACATCACCTGACAGGAGATGATGATTCTAGTTAATATTCATAGTAGTAATAATGAACCTGTATCATCAAAGCTTCTTAGTAAATCTGCCAAGAACTTTTGCCTAAAAATCATATCTCTGTAGGCAGAGTAGTTCCAGCTCAGGCAGTAGTTCCAGCTGTAACATGTAACTTGTTCTAATATGTTATCGTTTCTATAGTAACAGTATCATTGATGTGGTGACATTTTAAAACACAAGTTTAGGTAATATGGATAATGGTGTAACAATGGTGTATGATATATAAACAGTTGAGCAGAAGATCACAATCAGAGATACAGGGTAGGATCAAATGCAGCAATATGACGGTGACTAGTATTATAAACATCTCTCTAATCACTTCCTGCTGAGTATTTCTACAGACTGATTAGATTATCAAGTATATATACAGTACATTCAGGTGAAATTACAGAGATTGTGCTTGATATTTCACTACATGTCTGTTACTGTGTTACAGGTGTAAGTCTGGAACCACTGAACCTCATCTTCTGGAGAAATACAAATTAAATCTGATAAAGAAGTTTCAGCATGTAAATGAGGTGATAACAAACCAGGGAAACCCAACACTTCTCAATGAGATCTACACAGAGCTCTACATCACAGAAGGAGACAGTGGAAAAGTCAATAATGAACATGAGGTGAGACAGATCGAGGCAGCATCCAGGAGAGCAGCAACAGAGGAAACACCAATCAAATGCAATGACATCTTTAAGCCCTTATCTGAAGAAGACAAACCCATCAGGAGTGTTCTGACAAAGGGAGTCGCTGGCATTGGAAAAACAGTCTCTGTGCAGAAATTCATTCTAGACTGGGCTGAAGGGAAAACAAATCAGGATGTTCATCTCATATTTCCACTTCCTTTCAGAGAGCTCAATTTAATGAAGGATCGAAACCTGAGTCTGATGGAGCTTCTTCATTTCTTTTATAAGGAGATAAAAGAAACAAACATTTCCAGCTTGGACAAAGTTCTGTTCATTTTTGATGGTTTGGATGAGTGTCGTTTCCCTCTGGATTTCCAGAACACAGTGAGGTTGTGTGATGTAACTGAATCAGCATCAGTGCATGTGCTGCTGATAAACCTGATCAAAGGGAATCTGCTTCCCTCTGCTCTCATCTGGATCACCTCCCGACCAGCAGCAGCTGATCAAATCCCCTCTGAGTGTGTCCATCGAGTCACAGAGGTACGAGGGTTCAATGACCCACAGAAGGAGGAATATTTCAGGAAGAGGATCAGTGATCAGAGCCTGAGCAACAGAATCATCACACACCTGAAGTCATTAAGAAGCCTCTACATCATGTGCCACATCCCAGTCTTCTGCTGGATTTCAGCCACTGTTCTAGAGAGAATGTTGGGTGAAGCAGAGAGTGGAGAGATCCCCAAGACTCTGACTCAAATGTACACACACTTCCTCATCATTCAGATAAACGTCATAAAGAAAAAGTACACAAAGAGCAGAGAGACAGATACAGAAATGGTTCTGAAACTGGGTAAACTGGCTTTTCAGCAGCTGATGAAAGGCAACCTGATCTTCTATGAGGAAGACCTGATGGAGTGTGGCATTGATGTGACAGAAGCATCAGTGTATTCAGGTGTGTGTACACAGATCTTCAGAGAGGAGTTTGGGCTTCACCAGAGTAAAGTGTACTGCTTTGTTCATCTGAGCATTCAGGAACACCTTGCAGCTCTATATGTGCACCTGGTCTTTATGAACGAAAATGTCAATCTTTTTAAAAAGCCAACTAACCTGAAGATATTGAGTCACAAGGTTACGATCTTAGATGTCCACAAGAGTGCTGTAGATCAGGCTTTACCGAGTGGAAATGGGCATCTGGATCTTTTCCTCCGCTTTCTTCTGGGTCTGTCACTGGAGTCCAATCAGATCCTCTTACAAACCATAGTGACACAGACAGGAAGTAGTTCTCACAGCACACAGGAAACAGTTCATTACATCAAGGAGAAGATCAGAGAGAATACTTCACCAGAGAAATCCATCAATCTGTTCCACTGTCTGTATGAACTGGAAGATCATTCTCTAGTTGAGGAAATCCAACACTACCTGCAATCTGGAAATTTACAACAAAGTGAACTTTCTTCTTCTCAGTGGTCAGCTGTGGTGTTTGTGTTACTGACTTCAATGCAGGAACAGGATGAGTTTGTCCTTAATAAATATACCAACAAAAACTGGACAGCAGAGGAGGTTCTGCTGAAGCTCCTGCCTGTGGTTGCAGCATCCAGAAAAGCTGAGTAAGTAATGCTGAATATAACTGTTATACTGTTAATGTTAGCAGTAGAGAAGCTGAAAGAACTTAATAAGAACTTTATCAGACACTGATGGACCTCAGACGATTCTTAAATCTGATGTGAAACTGGATATATGTGCAGCATGTTGCAACATGAGATACTTAGATTTGTGTTGCATTGTGTTGTATTTGATATTTGTATTTTGGGAGCGTTTAATAACTCGTTCGATAATGTACACTGTATTTTGTTATTCCGTTCAGGTTTAAAGAGTGTTACCTGAAACAGAAAGGTTGTACAGCTCTGGCCTCAGTTCTCAGCTCTGAATCCTCCAGGCTGAGAGAACTGGATCTATCTGCGAATAGATTCAAAGATTCAGGAATGAAGTGTCTTGCTCCTGGACTGAAGAATCCTTACTGTAAACTGGAGGCACTGAAGTAAGATCATCTCTCTGAGAGCCACATTGAATACATTAAATCTTGACTAGTGTAAAAGCAACACTAGTTGCTTTTACAACACTAGTTCCCCCCCAGTTTTTGTCATTATGATGTCATGTGTATAACAAGTCCATGATTCTGTATTCTCCAAAGCATCACGTGAAAGTGAATAATTTGTCCGTTCAACTTACAGTTCAGTGACTGTTGAGGGAGTTCTGATCTGTGTGTCCTCAGAGAGTGAAGAGTGTGTCATTGTCTCTCTGCAGGTTGTGTAGTTGTCGTTTCAGAGATGAAGGCTGTGCTGCTCTGACTTCAGCTCTGACATCAAACCCCTCACACCTGAGAGAACTGGATCTGTCTGGGAATTATCTCAGAGACTCAGGAGTGAAGCGTCTCTCTGCTGTACTGGAGAATCCTCACTGTAAACTGGAGATACTGAGGTAAGATCATCTCTCTGAGAGTCACATGACCTGCTCCTCAAGGCTGATTTATCCTTCTGCAAGCATGTCTGTGTGCACATTAGGGCATCATGCATCGAGACTTGCACAGGGTGAACTATTTACTACATACTCACACGTAATGTGAGTGTCCTCTAGGAAGAAAGGAACCAGACTTGAGAGGAACCAGACTCTGGGTAACAACAGATAATGTAAAAGTAAAATAAATTTCATTATGGATTAATATAAAGTCTTTTTGGCCTTAGAAGCAACCATAGTCCCAGCAACTACAGTGAGTGTGTGCATCTGGAATTGGAGAAGATGAGACCTCCATCCAGAGATACAGATCAGGTACGGATCAGGCAGGATCCGGAGAGCAGAAAGGATCAGGATCTCTAGCATCTCCATAAAATCGTGTGTGGCTCGACAGAAGGAGAGAGGGATCATTTTAACTAGTGTTTAAAGTTCTAACAATCACTGAATGATGATGTTTTAATTAGAATTTTTATTGTCGCTGTGGTTTACATCACCTACACTGTGGGTTTATTGGGAGTCCATTAAAAGAAAGAGAAAGTAAAATGTGCGATCCTGTAGGATTAAATTGGCCATAATAATGAACTACGGCCCTGACATACACCGATCAACAATAACAAAAACAACACCTGTTTAATATTGTGTAGGTATTGTGTCAGACCACTGGTTCTTCTTCCTTGGAGAACTTTTGGTAGGTACTAACCCCTGCACACCTGGAACACCCCACAACACCTGCTGTTCTGGAAAAGCTCTGATTCAGACATCACAATCTGACCCGTGTTCAAGTCTCTCAGATCCTTACACTCACCCATTTCTCCTGCTTCCAACACGTCAACTTCCAGAACCGATATATATCCCACCCCTTTACAGATGTCACTATAACGAGATAATCAATGTATTTCACTTCACCTCACTATGTTCACTATATCCTCACACTTTGTTATATATCTATGTTAAGACAATGTCGTGATTGTAGTTTTCCATAAATAAATCAGTGAATCATGGAGGAGAAGTGTTTATTAAATGCAGACTGAGAAACAAACAGAGTGAATATATTTAATGTTATTTTTATTTTTTTAGTTATTGCACTCATATAATTCCTGATTAAGATGTTGTATTTCACAGTGATTACATACTGCAGTGCCTCTGCGGAACTGATCTGTGTGTCCTGAACTGAGAGAGTGAAGGGTGTGTATTTGTCTCTCTGCAGTTTGGAGCGTTGCGGTGTCTCAGATGAAGGCTGTGCTGCTCTGACTTCAGTTCTGAGATCAGACCTCTCACACCTGACAGAACTGGATCTGTCTAGGAATTATCTCAGAGACTCAGGAGTGAAGTTTCTCTCTGCCGGACTGGAGAATCCTCACTGTAAACTGGAGACACTGAAGTAAGATCATCTCTCTGAGAGTCACATGACCTGCTCCTCAGTAAGACACATTCTCTAATAGTGAGACTGAAGCAGAGGTTTTAGGTTCAGCGTCAAATAGGGTTAGGGTTAGGGTTAGGGAGGAGGCATACAGTGGTGCTTGAAAGTTTGTGAACCCTTTATAATTTTCTATAAATATGATCTAAAACAGAATAAGATTTTCACACAAGTCCTACAAGTAGATAACGAGAACCCAATTAAACAAATGAGATACAAATATTATATTTCTTAATTTATTTATTGAGGAAAATGATCCAATATTACATATCTGTGAGGGGTAAAGGTATGTGCACCTCTAGGCTTAGCAGTTAATCTGAAGGTGAGATTAGAGCCAGTGGCGTGATGATCAGGTGTGAGTGAGTGAGTGTCCTGTTTTATTTAAAGAACAGGGATCTATCAGAGTCTGATCTTCACTACACATGTTTGTTGAAGTGTATCATGGTACGAACCATAAAGATGTCTGAGGACCTCCGAAAAAATGTTGTTGATGCTCATCAGACTGGAAAAGGTCACAAAACCATCTCTAAAGAGTTTGGACTCCACCAATCCACAATCAGACAGATTGTGTAGAAATGGAGGAAATTCAAGACCATTGTTACCCTCCCGAGTAGTCGAGACGAACAAAGATCAATCACATCAAAGAGCAAGACGTGTAATAGTCCACGAGGTCACAGAGGAACCCAGGGTAACTTCTAACCAACTAAATTGACCTCTCTTACATTGGCTAATGTTAATGTTCATGAGTCCACCATCAGGAGAACACAACAATGGTGTGCATGGCAGGACTGCAAGTAGAAAGCCACTGATCTCCAAAAAGAACATTGCTGCCCTTCTGCAGTTTGCTGAAGATCATGTGGACGAGCCAGAAGGCTAATGGAAAAACATTTTGTGGATGGACGAGACCAAAATAAGAATATTTTGGTTTAAACGAGAAGCGTTATGTTTGGAGGAAGGAAAACACTGCATTCCAGCATAAGAACCTTCTCCCATCTGTGAAACATGGTGTTGGTAGTATCATGGTTTGGACCTGTTTTCCAGGACGACTCGCCATCACTGATGGCACAATGAATTCTGAATGATACCAGTGAACTCTAAAGGAAAATGTCAGGACATCTGTCCATGAACTGAATCTGAAGAGGAAGTGGGTCATGCAGCAAGACAACAAGCCTAAACACACACGTCGTTCTACCAAAGAATGGTTACACAAGAATAAAGTGAATGTTTTGGAACGTAATGCAAAACATTGATGGTGCTGAAGCAGAGCTGTCTCTTCAGCACCACAGCAGCAGTCGTGGGCGGAGCAATCTTTGCTTCTTGTGCGTCGGCCATCGACCTGTCGCCACAGTTTACATCTGCATTAAGAAACTATCCGTATATTTATGAAAAGATTCTCTATCTCCCTGCATGATTCAGGTCACACTGGAGAACACCTGCACTCAGTTTCCACATATCTTTAACTACCTGAACACAGATACCCTCCATCTGTTGAGCAAATGCTGCGGTAAAAGTCAGTTAGATAGGTGGAGGTGTAATATTGAAAACCCCCACACAGTTAGGGGGCGTCAATGTTCGGATGTGGTTATTATCACATCAATTGTAGATAGAACATGTGCACATCACTGAACCCAACGTGTTGCTGAATAAGCACAAATCCCCACTGACACACTGAAAAATCTAGTGGATAGCTTTCCTGGAAGAGTGGATGTTGTTATAGCAGAAAAGGGGGAACAACTCCATATTAATGCTCATGGTTTTGGAATGTTCAACATGCTGATGAATGTGATTGATTGAACTGAGAGAGTGAAGGGGGTATTATTGTCTCGCTGCAGGTTGTGTAGTTGTGATATCTCAGATGAAGGCTGTGCTGCTCTGACTTCAGCTCTGAGATCAAACCCCTCACACCTGAGAGAACTGGATCTGTCTGAGAATAAACTCAGAGACTCGGGAGTGAAGTTTCTCTCTACTGTACTGGAGAATCCTCACTGTAAACTGGAGACACTGAGGTAAGATCATCTCTCTGAGATACTATATTTCTTATCTTAGCAATATTTCTGAGATGAAAGAAATCTATCCTAGTAATATTATCTACATGAGCTTCAAATGAAAGACTGGGGTCAATAATCACTCCATGGTCTTTTACTGCTGCACATGATGGAACAGAAGTCCAGAGTATCTGTGTGATCAGAAAGATTACTTCTAGCTGCACGTGGTCCTAGTACAAGTTCTTCTGTATTCTGTCAGAATTAAGTCACAGGAAGTTAATAAGCATCCAGTGCCTTTACTAAGCTGTGGACTCTCATCTGGATTTCCTCTTCATCAGCATAAAAGCAGAAGCTAATCGATGTTGATGAATAATTTTACCCAGAGGTAGCATATAGAGTATAGAGTAAAGAGCAGTGGGCATTAAACAGAAGCTTGTGGAAGATCAAACATTAGATTATCATGCATAGAGAAGTCACTGTTTACACTGCCCTCCATTAATAATGGCACTCTTGGTAAATATGATCAAAGAAGCTCATATATTTCACCTTTTGATCTTATGTTTAAGAAATTAGCAAAAGTACTCTGCTCTCATGGATATCAAACAATTTCAAACACAGGTTTATATATAAAAAAAATCTGTGTTAAATATAGGTGTGAAGTAGATTTGGAAAAAGTTCCTACCGAACTGATCTGTGTGTCCTGAACTGAGAGAGTGAAGAGTGTGTCATTGTCTCTCTGCAGGTTGTGTGGTTGTGATATCTCAGATGAAGGCTGTGCTGCTCTGACTTCAGCTCTGAGATCAAACCCCTCACACCTGAGAGAACTGGATCTGTCTAGGAATAAATTCAGAGACTCAGGAGTGAAGTGTCTCTCTGCTGTACTGATGAATCCTCACTGTAAACTGGAGACACTGAGGTAAGATCATCTCTCTGAGAGTCACATGACCTGCTCCTCAGTAAGACACATTCTCTAATAGTGAGACTGAAGCAGAGGTTTTAGGTTCAGCATCAAATCCTGGGGAGTTGAATAATTTCATTTTAGTGCAAAATGTGTTGTGTTATCTAGACACACACACACACACACACACACACAAACTAATTTTGATTAACTTCGGTGTTAACCAAGTGTTAGGAACCTAGCCAGCGGTGGGTAGAGCACAGACACACGGGAGGCTGTTTAAGTGTCAATTCTGGAACGTTTATTTTAAAGTCCTTGAGAGTGTGGTTGCAAAGGTGATGCTGTGGGGTGAAGTGCTCAGGCTCCGGGGTCATCTGTAAGCTGCCAGGGTCGTGCTTGGGGTTTCCCGAGCAGCTGGGATCCTGTTCTGCAGCCAGGCAACGTGGCGGGTGCAGCCAGGGAGTGGAGTCTTCTGTTGCGTTGGAATCCTCTGCAAGAAACACATAACAAAGTAGCATGCATACCTTGGAAGCCCTCTATCCCTTTGCTAGCAGAGGATCCCCCTTTTGTACACTCCCGTCGGCTGCTGGATGGTGGAGAGCGGCCGCGCTGATCATCAACCTCCAGCCGTGTGTGTGTTGGTAGCCCTGCCCCGTAGTCACATGCTCTCTGGCTGTCCAAGACATTGGTGGTGCTCTAGAGAACTGGGATCACGGCTGCCTGGACCCCCTGCCTCTGCCTGGATAGGGAACATTCTAGTGTTCTAGAATGAATAAAGAACCCACAAACTATGTCATTCAGCTTCATTGTTTTCAGGAAATGCATGTCTGTGTACTATATGTGATTGTCTGTCATATTGTTTGTCCAAAAAAAAGAGGAGAAACTATGTGCAATATGGGATTCTGCCATGCTTCCACTTTCTTACGGAGGATGACGGGCACACTTTCTGTGTTAAATGTTTGGGAGCAGAGCACACTAGGCAAGTCCTTGAGTGGCTGTCTGAGTGCGCTGTGAGAAATTCTCCCTGAAAAAACTCCGGGCTCAACTAGCTCTCTTCTCGAGTGAAAGGAGCTGGGCATCTGCACCTTCTGGTTTGGGACACTTTTATCCCAGCGGGAGCTCACAGGCAATTTCTCCCCTGAGACTAGTAAATTAGCCCAACACCTTCACCTCTGAGGAGATGGAGGACGAAGCACATCCCGTGTGGCTCTTTGAATCCCATAAAGAGCTGCTAGAGGTTGTGACTAGGGCTCTGGAGAAGCTAAAAATAGAATGGCCAGTTGAGGAGGAGGCGCCTTGTGGTAGACTGGACAAGTGCTTCCTCAGCTGTGTTAATAAAAAAAACCCTCCCCTCACAAGAAGCTCCTCTTTTTTCCCGAGCTCCATGCCGAGGTGTCAAGATCATAGGGAAAAAAAATTTAACCCCGCGATGGCAAAATATGCTACCGTCATGGAGGGAAAAATGTGCAGTTGCCATAGTTTGAAGAGATGCTTGCAGGCTATCTCTCTCCCAGCAGGGTAGCACACTTAGAGGGCCCAGCCTTGCCTACAAAGCCGTGCAGGGGGTCCAGGCAGCCGTGATCCCAGTTCTCTAGAGTTGCGAGAATGGATCTGAGGCCCATTCTAAGCACTAGGAGGAAGAAGCAGTTCTGAGGGGGTGATAAAGTGGGGTATGGAAGAATTTGAGTTTGTGCTTGCCCCCGGTATTTCTGAAGGGCATCAGCTATTCAGTGCTCTCCCATGTTCTTATGTCTCTGTTCAGTGAGCCGGACAGGGTAACAAACCTATGATACTTTCACTTAAAAAAAGTCTCTCTCTCCCCAGAGTTAGCCGAGGTGCAAGAATACAGCTGAGTCTGGGTCTGTGTTACCTGAGACTGTGCTCATTATACACGCCGTTTCTGTGTCATGTACAGTTTATCATTTGCGCGTTCAGGTCACGTATTGATTTGTCACGATAAGATCTGAAAATTGCACACACTCGACATCCCTTATGTCTAGGTCAGCAACTCCTAGGTGTCTTTCAGCAAAGGTTTGGTGAACGTTTTCAATACTAGAGCTTTATCCACAAGGGAGTGTACACTCTAATATGTGTCTATTCCATTGTGGTATAAAGATTGCCAGTAGAACCAGTAACTGAGGTGCTTGGATTATACAGGGGCACATTCAAGCAGCCTTAGGTGGTTACACTAGAGGATGCGGCTTCCTCTAAGGCATTACCTGAGGGTATGCTGTAAGACTAGACATTCTATGGTGTAGACGAGGGCCTTAAATTTTTGAGAAAGAACCGTCCGTGAGGAGGCATTTATAAGAATGGTTGAATTACATGGCACCTGCGCATTGAGATCAAGGTCGTTGCTCTGAATTGTTTTGTCTATCTCAAACTTTGAATCCTAATGGGAAATTTTGTAGGAGCTTTTGTAAACATCATTGTAAATCTAGATGAGCCCTTTTTACCCATATCGGTATTGATGTTATAGTATTTCTAAAATTTATTGGTTAATTACTATGTAACCTTAGTATATATACTGGAGCTTAAGCTCAAGGTGATGGGATCACTTCTGAGAATTCTCATTGGTGTGGATCTCAGTTGGTGGAAATAAAGTCTGGACCCTTGGTTCTTCTCACTCACGACTGGTGTCTTTTTTCAAGCCTGACACAACATAGAGTTCTCTTGGAAAGGAAATGTCTGGGTTACGTATGTAACCCTTTTCCCTGAGAAAGGAATAAGATGTTGCATCTCATTGGTCATACTTTGTCATGCCAGCAAATTGTGTCTTCCTTCAAACAACTAGAACCTGAATGATTATTTGTGGGTGCCTTATATAGTCTTCGTGATGCATTTCTAGGCAGGTGATTGACATAATTTCACACATACTCAGACACCGTTTCCATCAAGGGGCGTTCCCAAAGCGTCAAGCTTTACGCGTTCATTCCCTTCTCAGGGAACAGAGTTACATATGTCTCTTATATATCATGACTACGTTGCTGTATTTCATGTGATTAAAGACTGCAGTTACTCTTTGATGATCTGTGTGTCCTGAACTGAGAGAGTGAAGAGTGTGTCATTGTCTCTCTGCAGGTTGTGTAGTTGTGATATCTCAGGTGAAGGCTGTGCTGCTCTGACTTCAGCTCTGAGATCAAACCCCTCACACTTGAGAGAACTGGATCTGTCTTGGAATGAACTCAGAGACTCAGGAGTGAAGTATCTCTCTGCTGTACTGGAGAATCCTCACTGTAAACTGGAGACACTGAGGTAAGATCATCTCTCTGAGAGTATCATTTAATTTCTCTGCACACTGACTAATTCCACCTTGGTGCCTAATGATCTTATTTCTTACATGGAGAGAGAGAGAGAGAGAGAGAGAGAGAGAGAGAGAGAGAGAGAGAGAGAGAGAGATCGATAGAGATCGATCGATCCAAAATAGGGATGCAACAGCTTTCACTAATCGTGCTTTTTTATTTAATCCATTTATTGCAGTAAGTGGTAGGGATGCCTCAATACTTATACTACCACTTCCTCTTCTGTGTCTTTGCCATTTGGGCAAAAATATAGTGATCAAGTGAATAGTGAATGGAAAAGTCTACTTGGCTTGGCTCAGGGGGGATGTGGCTGTTGGCAAGTCTTTTTCTATTAATAATAAATATTAAACTGTCTATATCTCTCAAAATAATGAATAACTGATAACTGAATGCTGACCAGACCATCTGACAAGGATGCAAGGGATATTTGCTCTCTCCTTCTGATCTAATCATCCAAGGCAGGCCATTAGATAGCTTGGTGGACATACTGTTTTTGTGATCAGTCAGGATGATGATGGGAAAACCCACACTTCCTCACCCAACATTAGTGCCTGACCTCACTAATGCCCTTGTGGGTGAATGGACAAATCCCTTAAGCCACACTACAAAATTTAGTGTAAAGCCTTCCCCGAAGAGTGAAGGATATTTTAACAACAAAGTGGGACTAAATCTGGAATGGGATGTTCAAAAAGAACATGGGTGTGATGGTCAGGTGAACAGATACTTTTGAGTATATAGTGTACAATGCGATAAAGCAACAAATCCAAATGATTGAATTGAATGGTCCCCTGGACCAGTTGGGTAGCACTTGTGTTGGGATTTTTTTTCATTGCCCCACTTAGAACTTGAGGCAAAACTGAAAGCAAAAAAACCCCCAAAACAAGTGGGAGCTTAAGACACCTGCACTCATTATCTGGCAGAGCATCACCACGGAAGAAACCCAGTGTCTGGAGATGTCTATATGTTCCAGACTTAAGACATTAATTAAGTGCAATGGATTTGCAACCAAATGTTAAAAATAACAATTTAATTTATGATTGTGTTTGTCCAATTTTCTGTTTGTAAAAGAACATAAATAAAAATTCATACACCATTTATTTTCCTATTTTGATATAATATATTCATCAAATTATATTTCAATATTCTTTTTTTTTTTTTTTATTTTATTAAGTATATTTTTTTTTTAATAATTTATGACCCTCTGTGCTTCCCTGACTGACAGGTCTGTGGGGGATGGTGAGGGGGGTAACCCTTATCGAGTGTATCAGCTAATCAATCTGGTTCTTTTATGTCTGGGCAGTGGGGGAGGGGGTGTGTGGGGGGAATAGCCCCCCTCCCAACAAAAGGTTTTAATGAGTTTGGTTTTTGAAATACGTCTGAAAAGAAATAATGTTTTTAAAATGGGGATGTGTTTGTGGTACTGTGTGGATTTATTTCGTTTGTGTAAACACAATGTTAGAAAAGCATGATAGGATGTAAAAATGATTAAAAGATCTGTTCAAAAAGAATCCGCATTACTAGGCATCCAAAAACACATAAAAACTTTAGTCTGTAAAAATGGTGAAAAGAGCAGTTTAAAAAGAATAGAGGGTATTACACGACTTCTAAACAAAGATCCTTACGAGGAAAAAATGTTAAAGTGCTGTCTAAGAAAATCTCCGCAATGTTTAAACTAGGAGCTAAGTTTTTTCCAGAGATGTATTCCATTCGTGTAAAAGCCGTAATGAAGTGAAAACGAACCCAACCTCTCACTCGCTAAACCCCGCCCACACATACCTGTTTTCAGACACTCCTCTCTCTCTCTCTCTCTCTCTCTCTCTAAACACACCCACACACGGGGTTTCATCGTGGCCAGAATTTCTGTCAAAATGTCAATCATGGCGGTAGAACTAGAGGGCTTATTTATGGCCTCATCCTTCTCAGGACAGTTTCTCTAGGAGTGTTTAATTTATGGCCTTTTGTTTCTTCCTGACCAAGAGTTTTTTTTATGACCAGTGGTGGTGGGGGTGGGGTGGGGGGTTGTAACCCTATCCACTGTGTCAGTGGGTCATTTTGGCCCCTGTATGTCTGGGGTGTGTCCTTCGCCTCCTGGGTGTGTGTGTTTTGTGCATTCGGGGGATCACCCCCAACAAAAGTGTTTATGTTAATGATACTGTTGTGAAACGTGCTTCTCCCTGAATTAATCACACACAAATGTATACCTTTTTGTGGTATAAGAGAATGATTGTTTCTGAAATTACTTTTATGGTATTGTCTGAAAAGAATATCAATGTTTAATATGGGCGTGTTTTAGCTACTGTGTGGGTTATTTTTTATGTGTTAACATATTGCTATAAAAGCATGATGGTTGAATGTGAATATATAAGAGCAGAATGTTTGCTTGTGAAATAAATGAAAACAACTGTTGATTACGTGTTTGGGAGAACGCCGTGACTTTGAATAAACATTTACTGAAATAAAACCCCTGAAACAGATAAACCATCGATATGGCCAAAGAAATGTAAAAAATGTTTTTACATACATTCTAAACATAAACCTTTAGGAGGTAGAAGCTTTTAAAAGTGCTGTTTAAAAGAATGGTGCAGTTTGTTTCAACTATAAACAAGATTTTGGAAAATGGTTCCCCAAGGAGGATACTTATACAGAACTGCCACTAAATACATACGATTTTGTGTATGCTTTGACATCCCATGTCCCCACTGGTTGACAGTCAAGTCGTGTAAATTCATGACCTCTGTAACACTGTTTGATCTGAATGTGTGATCTTTCATTGCAGTTGTCTGTCTGTGTGAGAGAGAGACGTGTGATTTCTGGGGGTTTTGCTGACCAGAATGCTTACAAATGTGTTTATGTTAACGAATTAAGGAGAGAGTCGTTCATCTCAGTGCTTAAATAATGGTTAAGAAGCTGTAGTTAACACACTGAAGAAACTCTGCAACTATCTGTTACAATGTCTGCTCCGAGAAATCCTAATACCCCTAGAGGAACGCTGTGTATTCACCAACAGGACCTGTTGAAATGAGAGAGAACCTGACTTCTGCTCCAAGAAAAAAACCCAAGATGTTAGTTTGGCAATTTATTCATGAACATATAGTAAAGACGACGTTGTTTAACCCTGAGCAGGGCGTCAACAACTCCAAAGAACGTGTCTTAAGGCCAAGGGTTTTATTTAGGAGGTAGAAAAACATTTAAAGATGGTGTTTTAAAAGAAACAGGTGTATCGTCCATAATGGTAAAAAAATTTTAAAAAATGGTTGTACTTCAATGTGAAATAAATCGGTGGAGACACTGAGTATATTTCTGTTCCACAGTCTATAAGGATCCCTACCATTAATGTAGAGTGACAAATGTTCACACCCTCCGTAACTACAGTACTTAAGTTTTAAGCATTTTTATTTTGCGATGGCAACAAGACAGAACTGTTGTATGTTTGGTATCTGGTGATTTTAGAGTTAGACCCCAACTGTCAAATATGTTTTGACATAGAATGTGAATTGCTTTGTCAGGCAAAGAGCACGATGGTATGGAAAGAGTATGATGAAGTGACCTAATGCTTAGGAGTTCTACAGTACTTTGACTTGGGAACATACCAACATGATCTTCAGAGAGGATGTATACTAGTGTAAAAAAAAATCTCTGAAATATTTCGGTGAAAATATATTTTCCATATTAAATGCAGCATTTTAGAAAAGATAGTACAGACTTTGTTGATGAGTTACAATCTCATACTTTATAACAGTTCTTTAGTGTCACAGCTCAGTCCGACCGGGACTCCGGTTCCCAGAATCCAACATGAGCACGCATGCGTTAAAGATCACCGGAGTTCTGATTCGTAACACCTGTTACTAGCCTTCGGCGTCCACTGGTATTTAAGTAGTCACATTCCTATTTCAGGTTGCGAAGTATACGGTCCATAACGTATGTTAGCTGCGATACCAAGCTTTCCGTATTCTGTGAATTCACCTGGTTGGTTTCGACTTCCAGCTTTGTTTAAAACTACGCTTCTGGATTATCCTCATGATTCTGTATTACCTGGTTTATCTCGACAATCTGCCTGTTTACGACCACATCTCTTGAAAACCTGCGTTGCTGAACATTACCTGTTTCGTCTTGACCATCTGCCTGTTTACGACCACATCTCTGGATAACCTGCATTGCTGAGTATTACCTGGTTTATCATGACACCCTGCTTGTTTACGACCACGTCTCTGAAAAACCCGCATATCTGAACATTACCTGTTTCCACCCGACTATCTGCGTGATTACCTCTACATCTCTGGAACCCCGTTATCGAGATTCAGTATCTGTTCATGCCTGCATCTCTGGATACCCCTCACATCGTGCATTACTGTCTAACTCGGAATGTTCCTGCCCTCATGTCTCGGCTCCTGCGCTTGCGTCCTCCTCCACCCCTGTGACATTTAGGAGCATCTGAATCTGGCAAATAACTTTTACTCCTTTTAGGCATGCAATAAAAGTTAATAACAGATTAGGAAGAAATGACGCGTACACTACTGCTGCGGATATTAAGTCAAACCATTTGTTCAAACTTCAGCATGATCCATAGAGTAGCAGAAACTTATGGCACCCCATGAATACCAATTGAAGGATTAAGGTGACTAGTCACTTACAGATGCAAAGACACGTCCTTGGGCAGGGTCACCTTCACAACAGCATTGCCCATTGACACGTCTTCTACCATGTCAACATATAAGAAAAGGCAAAAAGTAATTTGAGATATATAAGAATATATTTGATCAAATATAAGATATTATAATAAAAAAACGTAATAATATTATTTAACAAGGTCTGCCATTCAGCCCTCTTGAAAAATCATCACCATTACAAATGCAGTAAATTACAAGATCATTGATGTCATGTGGCGTGACGGCAGGAAGCAGGCAGGATGCATTCGCAGTTCAAATGGTGAGGTTTATTTACGAGTGATGAAACCAAAAGGGGGGCGAAAACATGACGTCACCCCCGAAGCCCAAGGAGGCTGAGCGGCATACTCAGCTGAGCGGGGAGGCTGGGCGGCGTCCTCAGCTGAACGGGGAGGCTGGGTGGCATCCTCAGTTGAGCAGGGAGGCTGGGCAGCGTCCCCAGTGGAACAGGCAGGCTGGGCTACATGCCTAGTGGAACAGGCAGGCTGGGCGGCATCCCCAACGGACCAGGCAGGCTGGGCGGCGTCCCCAGCGGAACTGGCAGGCTGGGCGGCATCCCCAGCAGAACAGACAGGGCTCAGACGGGTGGCCGGAACAGGGCTCAGAGGCGTGGCTGGAGCAGGGCTCAGAGGCGTGGCTTGAGCGAAAGACGTGGCTTGAGCGAGGGATGTGGCTTGAGCGAGGGACGTGGCTTGAGCGAGGGACGTGGCTGGAGCTTGAGTCGTGGCTGGAGCTTGAGACGTGGCTGGTGCGAGGGACGTGGCTAGAGTGAGGGACGTGGCTTGAGCGAGGGACATGGCTTGAGCGAGGGACATGGCTGTGGTGTCGGGAACATGAGGCATGGCTATGGTGTCAGGAACGTGAGACATGGCTGTGGTGTCGGGAACGTGAGGCATGGCTGTGGTGTTGGGAACGTGAGCCGGGGCTGTGACCGGGACCTGGGACTGGGTCTGGACTCGGGTGTCGTGAGCTTGAGACTGGGTCTGGACGTGGATGTCGTGAGCTTGGGACTGGGTCTAGACTTCAATCTGAACGAGCCTTCCAGCTCCTGCATTTTGGCAGTCAGATCCTTATTCTGTCTCTCCAGCTGCTGCTGAGCAGTCTCACTCCTCTGAGCCTTGCTGCGCTCACCCGCTAGCTCGGTGCTCAGCATGTCCACTTGGGCATTTGCCTTCTTCAATTGGTCATTAACGAGTTCAACATTGCTTTGTTTCTCCTCAAGTTTCTCCTCCAGCTGTGAAATACAAGCTTCCAACCTCTGCTTCTCATCATTCAATGCAGATATCTTGGAGTTACAGCTAGTCACTTCATCATGCAGCTCATTTCTCTTCTGAAGAACCTGCCTCTGACTGTGATCAGCTGCAGACAGATCCTCACATAACTGCAACTTTTCAGCCTCCAGACTCTTGACTTTGTGTTCACTCTCTTCGGCGCTGCTCCATGCAGCATCGCGAGTTTTAATGGCTTGGGTAGAAATGTCAGGAATCTGAAACGTGGTAGGAACTTGGGTGTCAGATACCTTTGACGTGACTTGGGCCTTGACATCATAGACTTGTGACTTGACTTGGGCTTTGCACACGGAGACTTGAGACTGAACTTGGAGGTCCGGAACCGAAGGCGTGGCTTGGATTGAACCTTGGGACTTGGCTTTGGCTGAGTCCTGGACGTGAGCCTGGGCTGGCACTTGGACCGCAGGGATGTAAACTTTGACTGGAGACATGACTGGGGCTTGAATGTGAGGCGTGACTGTGACTGGAATATGAACTTGGAATTTAGCTTTGCGTGGAACTCTGAGAATTGGGTCCGCAGAATTGGAAATGAATGGATTTTGCTTAACAGGATGTGTGGTGATTGCTCTGTCTCCTTCCTTATACGAGAGGTGGAAGGACGGGTCCGGCGGGGGCTTGGCTGTGGCTGTGACTTGGGGCTTGGCTGTGGCTGTGACTTGGGGTTTGGCTGTGGCTGTGACCTGGACCTGTGGTTTGGCCTGGACAGGGACTGGAGATATGTCTCGGACAGACTTAACTTGAGCAGGGACCTGGACCAAGGACGTGGCAGGGACATGGGACCGGGACGTGGCAGGGACATGGGACCAGGACGTGGCAGGGACATGGGTCTGAGACATGGTTAGGACTGGAGACTTGGCTTGGACCGGGGACTTGACTGAGCCAGGCAACTTGACAAGGATAGGCGAAGTGACTAGGACCGGTGACTTGGAGGGACTATGACTGAAGTCTTTACCGCCCGTCTCCCTTCCCTGTTCCGTCTGCTCATAGTACTCATGGATCAGGGGTTCAGTACTAGTCCTCCAGTTACCTTCCCGCAGCACTTTATCTACACTGTACTGTTGTCCTGGTTCTCTGAAGTCCGCAAGAAATAAATCCAAGAACTGCAAAATATCCTCCAAAATATCCTCCAAAATATCCTCTTGGTTTCATCACTCGTAAATAAACCTCACCATTTGAACTGCGAATGCATCCTGCCTGCTTCCTGCCGTCACGCCACATGACATCAATGATCTTGTAATTTACTGCATTTGTAATGGTGATGATTTTTCAAGAGGGCTGAATGGCAGACCTTGTTAAATAATAATATAATGTTTTTTCCATTATAATATCTTATATTTGATCAAATATATTCTTATATATCTCAAATTACTTTTTGCCTTTTCTTATATGTTGACATGGTAGAAGACGTGTCAATGGGCAATGCTGTTGTGAAGGTGATCCTGCCCAAGGACGTGTCTTTGCATCTGTAAGTGACTAGTCACCTTAATCCTTCAATTGGTATTCATGAGGTGCCATAAGTTTCTGCTACTCTATGGATCATGCTGAAATTTGAACAAATGGTTTGACTTAATATCCGCAGCAGTAGTGTACATGTCATTTCTTCCTAATTTGTTATTAACTTTTATTGCATGCCTAAAAGGAATAAAAGTTATTTGCCATATTCAGATGCTCCTAAACAACTGTTATAAAGTATGAGTTTGTAACTGATCAACAAAGCCTGTACTATCTTTTCTAATATGCTGCATTTAATATGGAAAATATCTTTTCATCGAAATATTTCAGAGATTTTTTTTTACACTAGTTTACACTAAATGTCTAATATTCTGTTCTGTTGGACATTTGCCTTAACTGTCCAAATATTTTGGGACCTTTAAAAATAATTTGCTTCTATAACCTTGGCTTATAGTGTATATGACTGCTCACTGTCATAAACCCATACGAGGAAATAAATGTAAAAATTTTGACTCCAGATCAGGATTGGGTAAAGACATACTGGTGATCTGATCTATATTATATATACATCCTCTCTCAGGATCATGTTGGTATGTTCCCAAGTCAAAGTACTGTAGAACTCCTAAGCATTAGGTCGCATCATCATACTCTTTCCATACCATCATGCTCTTTGCCTGAAAAAGCAATTCACATTCTGTGTCAAAACATATTGGGGTCTAACGCTAAAATCACCAGATACCAAATGTACAACAGTTTTGTCTTGTTGCCATCGCAAAATAAAAATGCTTAAAACTTAAGTACTGTAGTTATGGAGGGTGTGAACATTTGTCACTCTACATTAATGGTGGGGATCCTTATAGACTGTGGAACAGAAATGTTCTCAGTGTCTCCACCGATTTATTTCACATTGAAGTACAACCATTTTTTATTTAAATTTTTTACCATTATGGACGATATACCCGTTTCTTTTAAAACACCATCTTTAAATGTTTTTCTACCTCCTAAATAAAACCTTTGGCCTTAAGACACGTTCTTTGGAGTTGTTGACGCCCTGCTCAGGGTTAAACAACAACGTCTTTACTATATCTTCATGAATAAATTGCCAAACTAGCATCTTGGGGTTTATTCTTGGAGCAGAAGTCAGGTTCTTTCTCATTTCAACAGGTCCTGTTGGTGAATACACAGCATTCCTCTAGGGGTATTAGGATTTCTCGGAGCAGACATTGTAACAGATAGTTGCAGAGTTTTTTCAGTGTTTTAAGTACAGCTTCTTAACCATTATTTAAGCACTGAGATGCACGACTCTCTCCTTAATTCGTTAACATAAACACATTTGTCAGCATTCTGGTCAGCAAATCCCCCAGAAATCACACGTCTCTCTCTCACACAGACAGACAACTGCAATGAAAGATCACACATTCAGATCAAACAGTGTTACAGAGGTCATGAATTTACACGACTTGACTATCAGCCAGTGGGGACATGGGATGTCAAAGCATACACAAAATCGTATGTATTTAGTGGCAGTTCTGTATAAGTATCCTCCTTGGGGAACCATTTTCCAAAATCTTGTTTATAGTTGAAACAAACTGCACCATTCTTTTAAACAGCACTTTTAAACATTTTTGCCTCCTAAAGGTTTATGTTTAGAATGTAATGTAAGGGAATTAGCCCGAGGGACGGCGGCGCGCAGAGACCCGGAGAGCTGTGCGTGTGTGTGTGTGTGTGAGTGTTTGTGTGTGTGTGTGGGGAAGTCGGCGCAGGCGGGGCTGACGTAGCGACGTTCTCGGAGGGGTGTGTCGGGGGTTCCCGGAAGAAGCCGAGGGATTCCCGTGCCGTCTGGTCGCGTCTCGATGCTTTCGCCGCGGTCGTCCTTGTCCGTGCCTTTTGTGGGAAAAGAGCGAGAGAGGGAGAGAGGTTAATATTAACCTGGGATCCGTGCCAGCGCATGGAATACCTGGTATGAGCTTCACGGACGGGTGCAGTGTCGGTGAGTTGGTACTCAAACCCGTGTCGGCGGAAGGGCGTCCTTTTATCCCCTTCTTCCGGTGTCGGAGTGGTGGAATTCTTCCGTCTGCCTCTCCAATCACCGGGCGTTGTGGTGCTGGCGGCTCTGCCCCGGCTTGACAGCCCTTCCGGCGGGTATGGGGTCCGGCGCGAAGCTGTCCGCTTTGTGCCGGTGCGGCAGTTTGGTAAGGTAACGTTTCGCCTGTCATACCTGCCAGACAGGCGTCCGGCGTGACAGTATGTAAAAACATTTTTTACATTTCTTTGGCCATATCGATGGTTTATCTGTTTCAGGGGTTTTATTTCAGTAAATGTTTATTCAAAGTCACGCCGTTCTCCCAAACACGTAATCAACAGTTGTTTTCATTTATTTCACAAGCAAACATTCTGCTCTTATATATTCACATTCAACCATCATGCTTTTATAGCAATATGTTAACACATAAAAAATAACCCACACAGTAGCTAAAACACGCCCATATTAAACATTGATATTCTTTTCAGACAATACCATAAAAGTAATTTCAGAAACAATCATTCTCTTATACCACAAAAAGGTATACATTTGTGTGTGATTAATTCAGGGAGAAACACGTTTCACAACAGTATCATTAACATAAACACTTTTGTTGGGGGTGATCCCCCACAATACACAAAAGACACCCCCCAGGAGGGGAAGGACACAACCCAGACATACAGGGGCCAAAATGACCCACTCATACAGTGGATAGGGTGGATAGGGTTACCCCCACCACCCCCACCACCCCTGGTCATAAAAAAAACTCTTGGTCAGGAAGAAACAAAAGGCCATCAATTAATCACTCCTAGAGAAACGCAGTCCTGAGAAGGACGAGGCCATAAATCAGCCCTCTAGTTCTACCGCCATGATTTACATTTTGACAGAAAGTTCTGGCCACGATGAAAACCCGTGTGTGGGCGGGGTTTAGCGAGTGAGAGGTTGGGTTCGTTTTCACTTCATTACGGCTTTTACAGAGCGAATGGAATACATCTCTGGAAAAAACTTATCTCCTAGTTTAAACATTGTGGAGATTTTCTTAGACAGCACTTTAATATTTTTACCTCGTAAGGATCTTTGTTTAGAAGTCATGTAATACGCGGAATTTGTTTTAAACTGCTCTTTTCACCATTTTTACAGACTAAAGTTTATATGTTTTTGGAAGCTTAGTAAGGCGGATTCTTTTTAAACAGATCTTTTAATCATTTTTACATCCTAAAGGTTTGTGGTTAGAATGTGTGTAATACAAACGACTCTTTTAAACAGATTCTTTTTTAAATCTTTGCTTTAACTCCTAAACTTTTTATTCAAAGGTAATCAGGGATCCTTAAAAACGTAATCAACATTTGTTTTCATTATTTTCACAAAATAAATATTCTACTCCTATATGTACACATTCAAACATCATGCTTTTCTAACATTGTGTTTACACAAACGAAATAACGCCACACAGTAACACAAACTTATCCCCATATTAAAAACATTATTTCTTTTCAGATGTAATTCACCCCGCCAAAAAACAAACTCATTAACATAAACACCTTTTGTTGGGAGGGGGACTATTGCCCCCACTCACACCCTCCCCCCCACTGCCCAGACACAAAGGAGCCAGATAGATCAGCTGATACACTCGATAAGGGTTACCCCCCTCACCACCCCCCACAGACCTGTCAGTCAGGGAAGCACAGAGGGTCATAAATTATCACACACAACACTTTGATTGACAGTTTGACAGAAAGTGTATGATATAACTACTAACAGCTCAAATAACATTAACTTTGTCAATGTCCAAACTATTATGTGCTTGGCTCTAAACACATAGGCATAGTAGCTAAACAAACAAAACTAATAGAAAGCCTGGCACATAATGGATATCAACAACCAATTTGACAAAATTTACCCTTTTTTACTTTATTAAAATATTGAAATGCATTATTAACATATGTACATTTTGTGCTGTAGTTACAAAGAGAGTGAAGAGTGTGTCATTGTCTCTCTGCAGGTTGCGTGATTGTGATATCTCAGATGAAGGCTGTGGTGCTCTGACTTCAGCTCAGAGATCAAACCCCTCACACCTGAGAGAACTGGATCTGTCTTGGAATAAACTCAGAGACTCAGGAGTGAAGTGTCTCTCTGCTGTACTGGAGAATCCTCACTGTAAACTGGAGACACTGAGGTAAGATCATCTCTCTGAGAGTCACATGAACTGCCATGCAATAACATGCAATAACATATCAGATTAAATGATGAAGATAGCTACTATGATCTTTCATACTGGGTGCACAGCAGTTTGTAATCACATTCCATCGTCCTGGTGGTAGGTTTGAGATGATTGTGTATCAGCACTAACACTGAGATTTTAATTGAAAATTTCTAAACTTTGTCAGTCAATGATTTTGGTCGCAGATGCACTAAATTGGCCACCGCTGAGCACGTCACATTATACATTCTAAGCCAACCGATCTCAACTCATGATCAAAGACGATCCTTTACGATGTGCGATTGTGCCTGCGACAACAGAATTGTGCCAAATATCGTAAAGTGTAAGCAGAGGTTTTAGGTTCAGAATCAAGTGGAAAATCATTTCATTTCACTGCAAACTGCCTAATGATTTTACCTCTCTCTGTCTCTCTCTCTCTCTCTCTCTCTCTCCCTCTCTCTCTCTCTCTCTCTCTCTCACACACACACACACACACACACACACACACACACACACTCAGTTTAACCTTAATGTAGCATTTTTACATTATACTTTTTGATATACACCAGTAAAAACAAACCTGCTGTCAATAGGGCAGTGGTAGCACAGTAAGTAAGATGTTGGACTACTGTTCAGAAGGTCATAAGTACAAATACCAGCACTGTAAGGCTGCCACTGCTGGGCCCCTGAGCAAGGCCCTTAAACCCCAACTGCTCAGTTGTATAGACGAGATAAATAAAAGCCGCTCTGGATAAGGCCGTCTGCCAAATGCCATGAATATAAATCTGCTCTAGATACTGTAAGTGTCTTTAACTAAGAAAAAAACTGACTTAAAAGCTTGACTAAACAATTTTTTCAGTCTGGACTTAAACACTGAGACTGTGTCTGAGTCCCAAACACTAATAGGAAGACTGTTCCATACCTGTAGGGTTTTGTAAGAGAAAGCTCTTCCTCCTGTTGTAGCCTTCACTATTCCAGGTACCAACAAATATCCTGCATCTTTTGATGGAAGTAGATGTGGTGGATCATAAAAGACCAAAAGTTTGATTAGTTACTGTGACGTGAGACCGTTTAGTGCTTTATCGGTCAATCATAGTATTTTATAATCATTATGAGATTTCACTGGGAGCCAATGCAGTGTGGATAAGATCGGGGTGATTTGGTCGTATCTTCTGGTTCTAGTTAGGAGTAGTGACAATATGTTTCTTATCTTAGAAATATTTCTGAGATGAAAGAAAACTATCCTAGTAACATTATCTACATGAGCATCAAATGATAGGCTGGAGTCAATAATCACTCCGAGGTCTTTAACTGCTGTACATGATGAAACAGGAAGACCATCCAGAGTAACCATGTGATCAGAATGATTACTTCTAGCTACCCGTGGTCCTTGTACAAGTTCTTCTGTCTTATTAGAATTAAGTAAAAGGAAGTTAAGTAGCATCCAACGTCTAATGTCCTTTACACATTCCTCAACTATAGTAAGCTGCTCTCTGTCCTCTGGCTTCGCTGAAACATACAGCTGTGTATCATCAGCATAACAGTGGAAGCTAATTCCATGTTTACGAATTATTTGTCCTAGGGGTAGCATATATAAAGTAAAAATGCTGAGGGCCTAAAACAGAACCTTGTGGAACGCAAAATTTAACCTCGTTATGTGTGGAGAAGTCTCCATTTATATCTACGAACTGATAACGATCGGTCAGATAAGACCTGAGCCAGGAGAGGACTGTTCCCTTAATGCCAACAACATTTTGTAATTTATCAAGGAGAATAGTGTGATCTATAGTATCAAAATCTGCACTAAGGTCGAGTTACACAAGCAGCGAGACACAACCCTGAATTAGAGGTCAGTAGAAGGTCATTTACTACTTAAACCAGCGCTGTCTCTGTGCTATGATGAGGCCTAAATCCAGACTGGTATATTCTATGAATGTTAAACCTGTGTAGGTACGAGCATAGCTGTTGTGTACAAACTTTTCTAGAATCTTGAAGGTTTGATATTGGCCTATAGCTGGTTGTCAAGGTCAGGTTTTTAAAATCAGTTTTCAAACACACTTTTAAAAACAGTATCATGTTTACTGTCTCATGTAAGTACAATTTCAAAAGGCTAGTAGGGTAGATACCATGCATCCACAGATAACAGGTGCCATTTTATTATAGTACTTTAACAGTAACTGGGAGGATGTAACACCAGATATACATAACTCACGAACTATCAAAAAACCGTCCACCAACCTTTGACCGCTCTCTCTGGTCTAACCCTCATACTGGATGGAGCATGAAAGAGAGGAACTTCAACTCTTTAGTTGATCACCTTTGATCTGTCTTTCTATTTAGAATGAAGTTTTCTTAGTTAAGCAGTTGATTTTAATTAATTAATGAATTGCATTGCATCTCTAGTGGTTCCTGTATAAACAAACCCATTTCCCCTACAGTAGTAAAAAGTGTTACTCCACTGTAATTGCTCTTGTTTATCGTGGTTTGAGAAAATCAGTTCTGTGGATCTTGTCTGCCACTTTTTCAGAGCACACCTAATGAACAAATAATAACATGTATTTTTCATTTTTTGTGATTGCTCACAGTAATACATGGTGATTCAATGCAATAGGGAATGTGTCTATAAAGTTTCCTGATTGTCTGTGTGTCCTGAACTGAGAGAGTGAAGAGTGTGTCATTGTCTCTCTGCAGGTTGTGGTATTGTGATATCTCAGATGAAGGCTGTGCTGCTCTGGCTTCAGCTCTGAGATCAAACCCCTCACACCTGAGAGAACTGGATCTGTATTTTAATAATGTAGGAGACTCGGGAAAGAAGCTTCTCTTCGGTCTGAAAGATGATAAACGTTACATCCTCCAGGACTTGCGGTGAGTTATAAACATTTCAGTTAGCTACACAAGTAAAAGCATAAATATACAATTAGACATATGAGCATTGTTTAATATTTTATTTAGGGAAGTAAACGTAAGTAAGTAACCTGGTCCTAGTCCCATAAAGAGCTACTTATTGTAAAACAGGTGTGGATTTAGTGAGTCGTTGAGTATTTATTTCTACTTAATTGAACTTTGCATTTAGAATTACACTGATATTTAATGTTAATGCTCAACCTGTCAGCTTAATTATAAAACATTTGTTTTCTTTTATTTTAGGGTGTAAACAATTTTCATCGGATGCCAACACCTTGAAGACATCATTTATTGTTTGTGTTACATTCACAGAGGCATTTTTTTTTCACATGAGGGAAATTAAGAACATTACGGTGTTTTTGTAGAGATTGGTACCTTTGCTTGCTTGGTGTGATCTACATGTGTGTTTAAGGGAGCAGTGTTAATGAATAATAATAATAATAATAATAATAATAATAAACTGCTATGGAGCTACTCTATTGATGTCCTATGCAATGAAGCCAAACTCTGTGTAGACTTGATAAAGTTGTAATAAAATAAAATAAAAAAACTAAATGAGTTGAAAAATATATTACATATTATATTATATATAAAAATCTTACATAAACGTCTCCTTACATGTCAACAAGTAAACACATGCTTTAAATCTGTTTAGAGTTCACTGTACGAGTCTCTGTGTCTAAATAGTTACAATATGTGATCAATTAAATGACTGTTTTCTTTCCTAATTAAATGTCTGGAATTTGGAGGTGACCGGGGTAGTCGTTGTGAGCGGCGGGGGTGTTGTTGGGGTTGGGACGGTGGAACTACCTGATATAAGTTTTTGCTTGGTGTGATGCCTGTAAACAGAACAGATGACTTTCAAGGAGAGATGTGACTTACAGTTCTCCATGTTGACCGAGATTCAAGATTTCCCTGTCATTTTAATCAGATGTAGACATTTGGAGGCCCTAGGCAAAATTGATGTGGAACGCCACCGCACCCCTGCGCACCCAACCCCCCGCCCCTCCTATGACAAGGTTTTTTTCCCATTATTTTAAAATGTTAACTTGATTAGACTTTTTTTTTTATCAGTTTATTGTTATTTAATTTGAAATTACTCATAAAGCCACACTGACTAAAAATTTGAAGGCAGCCAGGATTTTTTTGTACAGGCTGCCATCAGTGATTTGTTCATTCATTTATTTACAGTAACACACCCACTGTTTGGGATAACGAACAGTTTTGCCTACTCTGTACAATAAAATGGGGGAAAATGCAAGACAACATTACATTTCCAACAAATAATTACAGATCAACACTTCAGTAAATGAACATCATTTGAACAACATTTTTTTCCTAGCTGGTATGGACAGGATTTCCCCTCCTTCTGAACCAGTGTAGATATAGATATAGATATATTATGTGTTGCACTGTAATACCTTAAATATGCACTATATACACAAATCAACTGCTAGTGGAAGTGAAAGAGAGGAACTACTAATCAGAAAGAATAATTCATTTCTTCATAATACTGCATGCTTATTTTTCAATAAATATGACAAGAGTATTTATGATTTGAAAGCTAAAAAGAAGTATTATGTTAAAGCAGTAATGTAAACATCAGTGGAATTTAGAAGATATACAGAGAGTTAAGGTACTTTTTATGCTCTAGTGTGTTTGCTCTTTGACTTTAAATACAAACTTCTTTAATTTTACTGGAGTATTTTGCTCGTCAGCTCTCGACGTCATTGTACACGCGAACTCAAAGGCCCAGTTTATTTTGAAAATACATTACACTCACTCCAAAATAGATGATGATGATGATGATGATGTGTGTATGTGTGTGTGTGTGTGTGTGTGTGTGTGTGTGTGTGTGTGTGTGAGAGAGAGAGAGTACTTCACCAGATTTTACTGAATGTTGCTTTGTGCTAACCCATGTAGTGAGTTTCAGTCATCCTCTCTCTCAACAGAATACGATATTACGTCTTAATCTTCTCCTTTAAATATATACAATATCAGTAGAATGAGTTGTGACCCTCGATAGAGAGAATGATCAGAATGTGAGTGATTCTTATCCTCAATAAAGAACAGTATCGGCTCTTTGATGTTCGTACTCAGTGATGAAAAAGATCATGTAGAAAAGTCCACTAGTTCATAAGGTGATCAGATGTAGATCCACAGGTACATAAGATTCCATCATATAATCCTGTTCTGCAGTGGGGAAAGTGGGACCAAACGGAGGAGAAGAAAGAAGAGAGAACAGTAACGGAGTTGGAGGTGGACGAGTAGAAGAAAAGATTTCTGCTGAGCTGACAAACACATAGAAATAAATCCTTCAGCTAAATAAATATAGATATGAGGGAAAAGATCCTGTATAATTGTACTGTATAATTCTTTTCTTTATAAATGGACCAATGTTAGTTCCTGTATTCTATTCTATCCTGATGTTTTAGTTCCTGTACTTTCATTTTGAGAATGCTCATGAAGCCATTTTACTCTTAATAACAACAGATTCACAAAATAGAAGTGTACAGTTTAGAGAAATGTGTATGCACTTATTATAAGCAGTGACACTGGTTTGGAGAATTGTCTATTAGCAGTTGAGGGAATAAACACTGTAAAGTAAGAAAACTGGACAGGAACACACTTTGTTTATGATTGTTTATGTGTGTTATTGCACACTGGTGCATGAGGAAGGTCAAACAAGTTTAAAGCTCATACACACCTTTTACTAAACATGTCACATGATGTTTCACCTCTAAGATCAAATTTCATGATAAAATCTAATCCCATATTTTGGGAAGGCAGCATGGTGGTTTAGTGGTTAGCACATTTGCCTCACACCTCCAGCGTTGGGGGTTTGCCTCCTACCTCTGCCCTGTGTGAGTTTGCATGCTCCTCCAGTTTCCTCCCCCAGTTCAAAGACATGCATTGTAGAAATGCTGATTAACATGTCCAAATTGTTTGTAGTGTCGGAATGTGTCTGGGGTTCTGCCCTGTGAGGGGTTGGGACCCTGTCCAGGGTGTGCCCTGAGTTCCCTGGGATAACCACCAGACTCTACCCATGATCCTGTGTAGGATAAGGGGTACTGATCAGAAGGTCCTGAGTTCAAACCCCAGAACTACCAAGTGAAAGAGTCCTGACCTCATCACGATAAACACTATTAATGTTATTATTTCATTTAGAGAAGAATGTACATGATGTATAAACAGTGGTGTCAGGGTAACCCTGGGTTAGGGTCAGGGGGTTAGGGTTAGGGTCAGGGGGTTAGGGTTAGTCTATACTGGATAACTGAGCAGAAGATTTTGAGTGATCTGGTTTTACCAGGTGATCCATGTACTAGCTAATGTTCCTCTCATGATTATTGTACTCACACACTGAGATTTGTGTGCAGTGTTTTGTAACGTGAATAAACTTGAACTGTAGATTTGTGTGATTAATGTGTGATTATTGCAGTAGAACTGATTCTGGGAGATTAATTACAGATGAGAATATTTACCAGCCTGCAGGTCCACTGTGCACCTGTTAAAAGACAGATATAATTATTTAGTCTCTATTAAACATCAGTGTAATGTGTGTTTAGATTTAGTAACGTGTAACACGGAAATGAATACAGAGGTTAAAACATTGCTTGTGTCTGTGATGTTTACGTGAGACTGACTAAACCTGTTCTACTGCTCTGTGTATAAACCTGTTCTACTTCTTCTATCAAAGTGAAAGAACTTCTCCAGTTTGGACACCTGAGACGTGCGTCTGGACAAACTGAAGGATCTAGAAACAGTGAAATAACAACGTAACAAGGATTGTTGACTAAAGGTAAAAGATTTCTCTGTTTTAATTTCAGGTATGGAAATGTATGATATATGTTAGAAACCATGTGTAAAAACAACAGTAGGAAAACTGCACTGTGTGAACTGAGTGTGTTTAGTATTCTGTGGTAAAGTTGGTTTTATTCACTGATTATTCCAGTTTCTCTCTTTGATTTCCACAAACTAAATCTACAAAATAATAATAATTTTGTGTGTGAAAAAGCAGGTCCATTGTTTTTTTTGGTGTTTGGGGTGTTTCCGAGCGTGTTATAGTATAAATAGTCCGTAAGTTCAGTCAATCTGTTCATGATGTACAGAATAATTTCTGTTTTGAAAAGAGTGGAAAAGGGAAAAGAGATCATGGAGTGAAGAAAATCATGAATACACGGGCAGAACAGAGAACTAGTTTCCCTGAAATGGAGGAAAATATAAAGAAATATGTGTATTTTTAAATTCTGAGCTTTTCGGCTGGTTTCAGATCTGTTTGTGTTGTTTTTGAGATGTCCTAGTTGGGCTACACATTTAGCTAAAACCTGGCAACCCTGGTCTAAAATAAATCGCCTCTCAGTGTTTGATTTAATGTTTGATTTAAACACACTACTGTGTAGTTTTCCAAATCAATTGCATTAGCTTGTGTTCAGTGGAAACATTTCAGAAACAATCTTGTTTTTAGGTGTGACATAATATAAAGATTTGGCAACCTCTGCATGCAGATAAAATCAGAACAACAAAAATGAGAAGGTTTGAATACAAGTATAACTATGGTTTAATTCACAGGTTCCTACCCCTGGTCCTGGAGAACCCCCTGTCCTTCAGATTTTAGTGTTTCTACTTCAACTAATCAGATAATTAACAGAATTGTGTGTTAGAGCTTTAAAACACTCAAATCTGCAGGACAGGGGGTTCTCCAGGACCAGGGGTGGGAACCTGTGAGTTTAGTCATTAATAATTAATACTACTACTGAATTTTATAAGGACTGGAAACTGAGGAAACTGAGATTTTCACAATGCAACAGACTCAGATAACTACAACCCCCTTTGTTGGAGCATTGGGGTTACTCATGAAAGGACAAGAGACTATTCTAGACAGACTATTCTACAGAGACTAATTTATCTCAGAGACTGAAATATACCTCAGGTTAAATTTTAGCAGTGCAGAGATTACAGAGATTACAAACTGCAGTTTTGTCATAATTCATACAAGAGACATCTTCTTTACAAAATCTATGTTTCCCCGCCCTCTTTTGATTAATCAGACCTGATCATCGGATATTTTTAAACTATTATCAGCCGATACATCGGTGCATTTCTAGTCCAATCATTTTGGTCTATCTTTGAACCGCGACACCAGCAGTGAAATTTTAGATTTGTTTTCAAATTTGCCATATGATGCTTGATAAATATTTATATCATTACACACCTTGACATAAAAATAATTAATATGTATGGGTGTTTCTTCAACTACGGTCACTTTTTACTCTCCACATTTAAAAAATCATGTCCCACAACTGTGGTCTCAATGTTGGGATACATTAAATGATTTAATTCAATATTATGATATGACATTATTTCAAATTGTTTCATCTAAATATTAAAAGTAAAAATATTAAAATATTAAAGTTATATATATATATATATATTATTTTAATAAACTGAGCATTTATATGATTTTTTAAATCTAAATATGCCTATCCCACACTTTGGAGGCCTTATACAGCAACACTGAACAAATGTCAAAGTAAAATTTTCCGAGTTTTTGTGTCATTTCCTCAGCAGCTTTAGGTCTCTGTGTAAAGAGCTTGTGTCACAGTAGAGAAAATTCATGGTTATTTTTTAATATCAGCATTTACAAAGATGCACAAGACATGAAAAAAAATCTACATTTTTATAGAAATTAAAAAAGAAAAATGTATAAAATGAACATTATTGTAATGTTGTGGTGAGGACATTTTGTAAGAACCAGATTAATTGAAATTAGATTTAAAAATCATAAAAAACAAAAATGTTCCAAATGAAAATCTTAATGACTACATGCAGTTTTGTAAACCTTTTTATATGTATTACAGACTCTGATGGTTAAAACTCATAGCAGTTGATTTTTTAAATTTGGAGAGTAAAAAGTGACCGTAGTTTCAGAAACACCCAGAGATATGAACTTTAATATACATTGTGTGATCACTTCATGATGTACATTCTTACACGTTTATTTTATTATTATACATTAACATTTGAACAATTCAACAAATATATTCAATGATATTTTGAGTATTGTCTTGTGTATTTGTCTCAGTGTATTGTATTTCTGAGAATCATGTAAAACTATCCACAGATATTTTCAGTAGTCTTTGACCGCTGGGATTTTTAAAGCAATTTTACAGGAAAATGTGAAGAAAAATTCTGAAGTCTTGTCTCACTGTGTACATTAATCTATTAATTGATTTAGTGAATAATTCTGTAAATACTATCAATGTTTTGTATTATAAATGTTTTTACCAAAAAGTATTTCATTTCTTTCTTTCAAATACATATTTGCTGTTGAAGTTATTTTTATTTATTTGTTTGTTTGTTTGTTTGTTTATTTATCCCTTCTTTCTCTCATTTATTTATGTTTATGTGTGTTTCTGTATAGACTGTAACCCGTTGCAGCAGAAGAGATCAGGCCGGGTCGTACACAGCTCTCTGTCCATGACCAATGACGTTTCTTTACTAACAGTGAAAGATGGATCACTCGAATCCTCTCCAACCTGATGGATCTCAACAATTAAACATGAGGTAAAGCTTCTGCTCCTGTATCTTAAACATGAACATTTAATGAGAACGTTCTAGTACCAAGTTGTGTTTTTAGAACAATTTAAAAAATTTAGAACAAAATAAATGTTGTTAAAGTTAATAAAACCCTAATGCATACTGTATCAATGTGTGTGTGTGTGTGTGTGCAGTGAAACCCAGATTAAGAGATCAGACTCACCAGTACCCAGCTGTGTGTCCATGAAGAGTGATAAGTCTATGCCTTTACCAATAGACTTTAAAGAGCAGAGAGAATTCTCACCTGAACACAGGTAACAACTCCTTACTGTTAATACAGTTCTGTGATATATTACACATATATTCTTACAACAAAAACACCATAATCCAATGTACATACATGAGAAGTGTTATTATTATTATTATTATTATTATTATTATCCATCCATCCATCTTCAACCGCTTCAACCTGGAGCCTATCCCAGGAAGCATCGGGCACAAGGCAGGGTACACCCTGGACAGGGTGCCAGTCCATCGCAGGGCACAATCAGAAACACACTCACACACCCATTCATACACTACGGACAATTTTTCCAAGCTGCCAATCAATCTACCATGCATGTCTTTGGACTGGGGGAGGAAACCGGAGTACCCGGAGAAAACCCCCGCAACACGGGGAGAACATGCAAACTCCGCACACACATGGCCCCGGCGGGAATCGAACCCCGGACCCTGGAGGTGTGAGGCGAACGTGCTAACCACTAAGCCACCGTGCGCCCCTATTATTATTATTGTTAGTATTAGTATTGTTGTTGTTGTTGTTGTTGTTGTTATTAAGGCTTTAATGTACGTGTTTAATTTTATGTGTTGTATGTGTCTATATTTGTAAATTATTTTATTATTGTGTTACTTGACCGGAAATGAGGAGGCGGGAGGTGAGATTCGGACAACTGAAAAGGGGCTCTTTATTTTCTGGCACTAGTTCTTTCACTTTTAAGCAATTTTATTTCACTATGCACACACACTCACACATACACACGGCTCTGTTCTTCTCTCTCTCTCTCTCTCTCTCTCTTTCTCTCTCTCTTTCCCCTGTGGCTCGCGTCTCTCCCCCTTTTATCCTCGCCGCCGTTCACTGCAACACAGAACACTTATTAGAAAAATCCATACACACGTATGCAAGGCGCTAACTTGCCATCGGGAGCAACCCGGGGTTCAGTGTCTTGCCCAAGGACACTTCAGCATGTGGAGTCATGTGGGCCAGAAATTGAATCGCCAACCCTAGAATTAGTGGACAACCGGCTCTACCACCTGAACCACAGCCGCCTGAGCCATTAGACTCACCAGCACTCAGCTGTGTGTCCATGAACAGTCCATGTCCATGATGAGTCTATTAGTTTACCAACAATGTTTAAAGAGAGGATTGAATCCTCATCCAGACCAGGGTTGCAGCAGTATACTGTTTTCAAGGTATATCTGCGGTTTGAAAATGGATAGTTATCGTATCATTAGTTTATCTACGGTATTGAAAAAAGCAACTAGACAGAGAATCTCACCTGTGCATATTCATCTCCTTTAATCTTCAACTGCCTGTCAGACTCGTCAACTAGGTCCAGATACACACACACACACAGCGGAGAAAAAGAAATTAAAATCAGCAGTGTGGGATTATTTTGGATATCCCAAAAAAAACAAAAGTGGGGTTGTCCACGAGGACTAAAAAAAAACCCATCCTTACATGCAGATCAAGGGACATTTCCTGTTTATAACTTTAATCTCTACCAGAAAAACATTGTTGAAACATCGATGAAACATCAATCATAAAATACACCATCAAAATCTTTTTCCACATCCTGGCTTCCTGCTACATCTGCGTTGTCTGTTTGTTCGGTAACTTCTGATTTACACACACACACACACACACACACACACACACACACATACATACATACACACACACTCTCTCTCTAGCTACGTTTCCATTGAAGTTGCAAATATAAGTTTTGGGAATAAAGCACCATTTCCATCCCCTGTGTTCAAGAGAACAAAATCATCACTTCTAGGGACACTTGTGATCTGCAGGCTTTCGTTTAAATGATTGTAGATAATGGTGTAATAATAGTGTACAGGTTTGTGATATATCAAATCTTTTGTTTTCACAGTGACCTGGAAGGAACAGGAGATACAGGGTAAGATCAAACTCATCAGTGACTGTGGATTATTATAACGCTGGTATTATAAACATCTCTCTAATTTCTTCCTGCTGATTATTTCCACAGACTGATTAGATTATCAAGTACATATTTAATCAATTACAGAGATTGTGCTTGATTTTTCACTACATGTCTGTTACTGTGTTACAGGTGTAAGTCTGGAACCACTGAGTCTCATCTTCTGGAGAAATACAAATTAAATCTGAAAAAGAAGTTTCAGCATGTAAATGAGGTGATAACAAACCAGGGAAACACAACACTTCTGCATGAGATCTACACAAACCTCTACATCACAGAAGGAGACAGTGGAAAAGTCAATAATGAACATGAGGTGAGACAGATCGAGGCAGCATCCAGGAGAGCAGCAACAGAGGAAACACCAATCAAATGCAATGACATCTTTAAGCCCTTATCTGAAGAAGACCAACCCATCAGGAGCGTTCTGACAAAGGGAGTCGCTGGCATTGGAAAAACAGTCTCTGTGCAGAAATTCATTCTAGACTGGGCTGAAGGGAAAACAAATCAGGATGTTCATCTCATATTTCCACTTCCTTTCAGAGAGCTCAATTTAATGAAGGATCGAAACCTGAGTCTGATGGAGCTTCTTCATTTCTTTTATAAGGAGATAAAAGAAAGAAACATTTCCAGCTTGGACAAAGTTCTGTTCATTTTTGATGGTTTGGATGAGTGTCGTTTCCCTCTGGATTTCCAGAACACAGTGAGGTTGTGTGATGTAACTGAATCAGCATCAGTGCATGTGCTGCTGATAAACCTGATCAAAGGGAATCTGCTTCCCTCTGCTCTCATTTGGATCACCTCCCGACCAGCAGCAGCTGATCAAATCCCCTCTGAGTGTGTCCATCGAGTCACAGAGGTACGAGGGTTCAATGACCCACAGAAGGAGGAATATTTCAGGAAGAGGATCAGTGATCAGAGCCTGAGCAACAGAATCATCACACACCTGAAGTCATTAAGAAGCCTCTACATCATGTGCCACATCCCAGTCTTCTGCTGGATTTCAGCGACTGTTCTAGAGAGAATGTTGGGTGAAGCAGAGAGTGGAGAGATCCCCAAGACTCTGACTCAAATGTACACACACTTCCTCATCATTCAGATAAACGTCATAAAGAAAAAGTACACAAAGAGCAGAGAGACAGATACAGAAATGGTTCTGAAACTGGGTAAACTGGCTTTTCAGCAGCTGATGAAAGGCAACCTGATCTTCTATGAGGAAGACCTGATGGAGTGTGGCATTGATGTGACAGAAGCATCAGTGTATTCAGGTGTGTGTACACAGATCTTCAGAGATGAGTTTGGGCTTCACCAGAGTAAAGTGTACTGCTTTGTTCATCTGAGCATTCAGGAACACCTCGCAGCTCTATATGTGCACCTGACATTCATGAATGAAAAGAGAAATGTTCTTCAACGCAGTCTGTTGTCTAAACTGTGGATGCTGCTTCGAGAAATTACGATCTCAGATGTCCACAAGAGTGCTGTAGATCAGGCTTTGCAGAGTGAAAATGGACATCTGGATCTTTTCCTTCGCTTTGTTCTGGGTCTCTCACTGGAGTCCAATCAGATCCTCTTACAAACCATAGTGACGCAGACAGGAAGTAGCTCTCACAACACACAGGAAACAGTTCATTACATCAAGGAGAAGATCAGAGAGAATCCTTCACCAGAGAAATCCATCAATCTGTTCCACTGTCTGTATGAACTGGAAGATCATTCTCTAGTTGAGGAAATCCAACAATACCTACAATCTGGAGATTTTCAACAAAGCAAACTTTCTTCTTCTCAGTGGTCAGCTGTGCTGTTTGTGTTACTGACATCAATGCAGGAACAGGATGAGTTTGTCTTTAATAAATATATGAACAAACACTGTACATCAGACGAGGTTCTTCTGAAGCTCCTGCCAGTGGTTGCAGCATCCAGAAAAGCTCAGTAAGTAATGCTGAATATTCAATTCAATTCAATTCAATTTTATTTGTATATTTGTATTTTTACAATAGACATTGTCTCAAAGCAGCTTTACAGAAATGGAAACATGGTATACAGATATTGAAGGTGTGAATTTATCCCAACTGAGCAAGCCACTGAGTGGCGATGGTGGCAAGGAAAACTCCCTAAGATGTTTAAGAGGAAGAAACCTTGAGAAGGGAACCCATCCTCATCTGGGTAACAACAGATAATGTGAAAAAGTTGATAATGGATTTATACGAAGTCTGTAAGGTCTTAGGTGCAGCCGTAGTCCCAGTAGTCCAGGATTAGAGAAGATTTGAGCTCCATCCAGATGCATAAAGGATCTGGATCTCCAGTATCTCCATAAATTCGTGTGGCGCGGGCAAGCGAGCAGAGGGAGAAAAAAGATTATTATGACTGTGAATTAGTAAGATATAATCTAGTCAGGGTAGGCTTGAGTAAACAAATACGTTTTAAGCCTAGACTTAAACACTGACACTGTGTCTGAGTCCCGAACACTAATAGGAAGACTGTTCCATAACTGTGGGGCTCTATAAGCGAAGGCTCTTCCCCCTGCTGTAGCCTTCACTATTCGAGGTACCGTCAAATAGCCTGCACCTTTTGATCTGAGTAGGCGTGGAGGATCATATAAAACCAGAAGGTTGCTTAGATATTGTGGTGCGAGACCGTTTAGTGCTTTATAGGTTAATAAAAGTATTTTATAGTTAATGTGAGATTTCACTGGGAGCCAATGCAGTGTGGATAAGATCGGGGTGATGTGGTCGTATCTTCTAGTTCTAGTTAGAACTCTAGCAGCTGCATTCTGGACTGACTGGAGTTTATTTATATTCCTACTGGAACATCCAGACAGTAAGGCATTACAGTAATCTAATCTAGAGGTGACGAATGCATGAACCAGTATTTCTGCATCATGTAGTGACAATATGTTTCTTATCTTAGAAATATTTCTGAGATGAAAGAAGACTATCCTAGTAATATTATCTACATGAGCATCAAATGATAGACTGGGGTCAATAATCACTCCGAGGTCTTTAACTGCTGTACATGATGAAACAGAAAGACCATCCAGAGTAACCATGTGATCAGAAAGATTTCTAGCTACACGTGGGCCTAATAAACGTATTTCTGTTTTATCAGAATTAAGTAAAAGGAAGTTGGTTAACATCCAACGTCTAATGTCCTTTACACAATCCTCAACTTTACTAAGCTTCTGTCTGTCCTCTGGCTTCGCTGAAACATACAGCTGTGTATCATCAGCATAACAGTGGAAGATAATTCCATGTTTACGAATAATTTGTCCTAGGGGAAGCATATATAAAGTACAAAGCAGTGGGCCTAAAACAGAACCCTGGGGCTCTCCAAAAGTAACCTCAGTACGCATGGAGAAATCACCATTTACATCTACGAACTGATAACGATCGGTCAGATAAGACCTGAGCCAGGAGAGGACTGTTCCCTTAATGCCAACATTTTCTAATCTATCAAGGAGAATAGTGTGATCTATAGTATCAAAAGCTGCACTAAGGTCGAGTTACACAAGCAGCGAGACACAACCCTGATCAGAGGTCAGTAGAAGGTCATTTACTACTTTAACTAAAGCTGTCTCTGTGCTATGATGAGGTCTAAATCCTAACTGATACATTTCATGAATGTTTTTCCTATCTAAGTACGAGCATAACTGCTTTGCTACAACCTTTTTCTAAAATCTTACAGATGAAGGGGAGATTTCATATTGGTCTATAGCTGGACAATTGGGACGGGTCAAGTTCAGGTTTTTAATCAAGGGTTTAATAACTGCTAATTTAAGAGATTTAGGTACATAGCCAGTGCTTAGTGAAGAATTGATTATATTTAAAAATGGTTCAATTACTCCTGGACAAATCTGTTTAAACAAACATGTAGGTATGGGATCTAGTATACAAGTTGATGAATTGGCTGAAGAGATTAATGTAGCTAGTTCGGTCTCTCTAAGTGGAACAAAACACTCTAAACATGGATCTGATATTGCTACATTATCATCTAAGGGGTTTGTTACAGTACAGTCCAGTTTTAATTGAATGGCCTGTATTTCACATCTAATATTTTCAATTTTATAAATGAAAAATTTCATGAAATCTTCACTGCTTTTTAATGATTGAGTGTTTCTCTCTGTAGTGGTTTTATTCCTAGTTAATATTGCTACCGTGGGGACTTCCGGTTGAGTGACAAATGGAGTAGGTCGCAACTTTCGGGGCTCCTGCAACAACTATTAATATTAAATGATAGGCACTGTGTTTGGTAGCATTTGTGTTTGTAAGTCTTGTTTAACACGGTAAACTTCTAGTTTAATGTCTAAAATGCGGCAAAATCCAAAAGCGCGATGCTTTGACTGCTACACCTCTGCGCCTGCTCCACACGCTGCATCCCCGCCGCTAGTGACCCCTCTATGCCCGCTATCCCCGTTGTTTCAAGGATGAGCTCCGCTGCGCTCCGCCATGAAATGGCGGCCATTTTTAAATCTGAGCTCCAGGTGGCCTTGGGTGAAAACTTAACATCGATTAAGGGAGAGCTACAGACCGTAAAGGCAGAATTATCGGCCAGTATTGCGGTTATCCAGTCAGAGGTGAGCACTTTGAAGCATACAGTGGGGGAAATGGAAACTTCGCTCTCTACCTGTTGCGATGACATAGCTACGCTACAGGCTAAAGTGGAGCGCCTATCTACCGAGCTGGGGAGGGTGGAAAACAAGTGTGAGGATCTCGAGGCTAGATCACGGCGCAACAATGTGAGGATCGTAGGTGTCCCTGAAGACTCGACCTCGCGTCGTACACCGGCAGCCGTTTCCACTCTGCTTAAGGAGGTTTTTGGGCTGGACAAAGAGCCACTTTTGGACCGGTTCATCGCACTCTGCAGCCGAGGCCCAAAACCCGTGAGCGCCCCGGCCTATAATCGCCCGACTCCATTACCACGCGGACTGTGTGGACATCCTGCGGCGGGCCAGAGCCCAACAACGGGTGAAGGTTGGTGACATGGTCATCTCTATCTTCCGATCATACCGCGGAAGGTAGCCCCGGGCTCGTGCTGCCTTCAATGACTGCCGCCGCCAGCTCCGTGAGATACCGGGAATACGGTTCGTCTTGCTTTATCCGGGCGCGCCTGCTACACACCACGGAATCGAGAGGGAGTTTAAATCGGCCGAGGCCGCGGGGTGTTTATTAAGACACTGATCAAGTGAGAACACTGATAATCCGTCTCCAGAAGTGAAATGGACCACTACTGACTCTACAACACATGAGGGAGTATTGACTGTTTATGTGCCTTGACATTTATCTTCGTTTAGTTTGCAGGGGCCCGGCCTGGGGGGTTTATTACTATCGGGTCAACAGCTGTTAGCTTTCCTGTTGGGGATTTGACTCCTTGTGGAGTCTGCACTGGGTTCTCCATCGTTTGGGGATGGGGACGCGTAAGTGCAATGGGGAGGGGGGTGGGATGGGGTGGTTCACTGTATGTTTGGAGTGTGTTTTCTTTTGTTTTGGTTTATCACTTACTTTTATTGTATTTATTTTTTCTTTTTTTTCTTTTCACTTTTTACTTTTTCTTATTTTATCTTTGTTTTTGTCCTTTTTCTCCCCCTCCTGTTTCCTGTCCCCTTTTCCTTCTCTCAGAGGTAAGGCTTCACTTTCATTCTCTTCCTGCCATAAACACTTGATAGATGTCCACTAATACTGGAAAATCTGGCTCGCATGTGAACTTTGTGAGCTGGAACATTAAAGGTAGGTAGGGAGTCCTATGAAGAGATCCAGAGTATTTGCCCATCTGAAACGGCTCAATGCGGACATAGTGTTTCTACAAGAAACTCATATGCGCATTACAGACCAGGTACGGCTTAAGTGCCCCTGGATTTCTGAGATATTTCACTCTAATTTCAATTCTAAGGCCAGGGGGGTTGCCATTTTAATTGGTAGATCAATTCACTTTTCATCCTCCAATGTAATATCAGATGAAAATGGGAGATACTTAATAATATCAGGTAAATTGTTGCATGTCCCGGTATTACTGGTTAATGTTTACGCCCCAAATTGTGATGACCCACACTTCATGAATAAGCTCTTGGAGCGCCTCCCTTCACTACATAATACAGTCCTTATATTTGGAGGAGATATGAATTGCGTTATCGATCCTAGGTTGGACCGCTCTTCTTCCAAGACCTTGACACCCTCACTAATGTCGAGTACACTTTCTGATTTCATGTCTAAGAATGGTTGTGTGGATCCCTGGAGATTCCATAATCCCAGTATCAAGGAATATTCTTTCTTTCGCAGGTGCATAAGTCCTTCTCTAGAATTGATTATTTCTTTATTGACGCCAAACTTATCTCCAAAGTGTCGATGGTTAAATATCACCCTATTGTGATTTCTGACCATGCCCCGCTTTCTCTGGATATTCAGCTTTCCCCCCAACCTCGATATTCAACACCGTGGAGGTTTAATACTCTGCTCCTGTCAGACAACAAATTTAACACATTCATTGCAACTTCAATTGACGATTTTATTGAAATCAATCAGAACGAGCTTGAACCTATTTCCTGTTCCCTGCTGTGGGAATCACTAAAAGCATACTTACGGGGCCAAATAATTTCCTACTCTGCACATCTGAACAACACTCGTATGGCCAAACTACATGAGCTATCGCGAGAATGGACGAACTAGATAGGCAATTGGGCCTCTCTGGTCCCTCTTCTGCTTTACTTAAAGATCGGGTTGTATTGCAGGCTGAATTTGACCTTATTACATCGGTGGATGCAGAGCGCCTTCTTCTGCTACGTTCACGTTCCACATATTATGAACATGGTGACAAACCGAGCCGACTCTTGGCCCATCAATTGAGACGTCAAGCTGCCTCACCGAATAATCCCTCAAATAAAGGATTCATCTGGCATACTCCACCGGGACCCCAATACCATTAATTCAGTCTTCCGCTCATTCTATTCTTCTTTGTATATGTCTGACTTTCCAGCGGGGACTTCTGATATGAATGCTTTCTTAGACGGTCTCAATTTCCCTACCATTAACCCAGAAGTTGCTAAAGATCTTGACTCTCCATTAACTTTAGAGGAAATCAACCTAGCCGTGAATAGCATGCAAAACAATAAAGCTCCTGGCCCTGATGGATTCCCGGTAGAATTTTTCAAAAGATTTGAATCTAAACTGTCCCCTATATTGCACTCTGTATATAGGGAATCGCTGCAGAGTGGCGCTCTCCCTCTTACTTTGCGACAAGCCTCTATAAATCTACTTTTAAAGAAGGACAAAGATCCGAATTTCTGCAGCTCTTACAGACCCCTCTTTTTGATAAATGTAGATGCTAAGATTCTTGCTAGGGCTTTGGCTAATCGTTTGGAAAAAATTCTTCCAGTCATAGTTTCAGGAGAACAAACTGGATTTATAAGAAGGGCGTCAGTTATTTTATAACGTCCGCACCCTTTTGAACATTATCTACTCCAAATGCTCTACTACTTCCCGAAGTGGTAATCTCAGCCGATGCCGAAAAAGCGTTTGACAGAGTTGAATGGGACTACCTGCTTACAGTATTGCACAAATTTGGATTGGGGGACACATTTATTTCTTTGGATACGCCTTCTGTATACATCCCCGCAAGCTAGTATCTCCACTAATGGTATCCAGTCAACTTATTTTACTTTATCCCGTGGCACTCGACAGGGTCGTCCCTTGTCTCCTTTACTGTTTGCGTTAGCTATAGAGCCCTTGTCAATTTATCTGAGGTCCTCCTCCTCTTTCACTGGGATATCTCGGTTGGGCATGGAATTTAAACTTTCTCTTTATGCGGATGATTTATTACTGTATGTTTCCAACCCATGTCACTCTCTACCTGGAATTCTGTCCTTTCTCCAAAGATTTGGCTCGTTTTCAGGTTATAAAGTTAATGTTTCCAAGAGTGAGTGCTACCCGGTTAATACTTTGGACATTACACAATGACTCAATCTGATATTCCCTTCAGAATGAGCCCCTCTGGTTTTAAGTATTTAGGAATTAACATAACCAGGTCTCTGACTTCACTTTACTCTGCTAACTTCTCCCCATTGATGTCTGAAATCAAAACTGACTTTCAGCGATGGAGGTCTTTACCTCTGTCGCTGATAGGAAGGATTAACACCGTAAAAATGAATATCCTGCCTAAGTTCCTCTTTTTTGTTCCAATGTCTCCCTCTATTCTTACCAAAGCGATTTTTAAGACTATAGATCAGGACATTTCTAGCTTTTTGTGGTGTGGTAAGACACCCAGAATAAGTAAGTTTATGCTTCAGAGATGTAAGCTCAATTCTGGACTCTCTCTTCCAAATTTCCAGTTGTATTACTGGGCATCACATATTCATAAAATCTTATTTTGGTTGAGACCAGCGCAATCCCCATGGTGTACATTAGAGGTACATTCATGCGGCTCGTCCTCTCCAATGGCTCTGCTCACCTCTTCCACTTCTACCAACTTCTCTGGCTTTACAGACAACCCTGTGGTTCGTGCAACTCTAAAAATTTGGTACCAGTTCAGGAAGAATTTCAAATTTGTCTCCGCGTCTCCCTTAACTCCATTACTGAAAAATCACTCATTTCAACCGGCAATATCAGACCCCACATTTGCTATCTGGCATGACAAAGGTCTCAAAACTTTCAAAGATCTCTATAAGGAGGGGGGTTTTTCGTAGTTTTGCAGATCTGTCGAGCGAATTTCAACTTCCACCGTCACATCTTTTTCGTTATTTCCAAGTTAGACATTGTGCAAAATCGTTGTTTCCTACCTTTCCCTCCGTACCCCTAATCCAACTGTGGGATGATTTTCTCTTGTCTGATCCTCTTCAGAAATCTCGTATTTCAGGAATTTACAATAAACTTCTATCCTACGACAGCTCACCTATCATTAAAATCAAGGTTGCTTGGGAGGCGAATTGGGGCCGACACTACATGAAGACTGGTGGGACGCTGCCCTTAGCAAGATCCACAAGAGCACAGTTTGTGCTCGTCTTTCTTTGATACAGTTTAAGGTGTTACACAGGATTCATTTCTCCAAAACACGTCTGTCACAGATTTATCCCACCGTCATTGACCGCTGTGATAAATGTCACGCCTCTCCCTGCAATCTCACTCACATGTTCTACTCTTGCCCATTGTTATTCTCCTTTTGGCAGAATTATTTTGATAGCATCTCAGAAATACTGTCCATTACTGTTAAACCCTCTCCCCATATTGCCATATTTGGGTATCCGGAGGATTATGACAGGTACAATTCGACCCAACTAGATCTCTTGGCGTTCACTTCCTTAATAGCAAGACGGTGCCTTCTTTTCCATTGGAGATCCGACGCCAGCCTCCAGTACTCAGTGGTTTAGGGATGTTATGTCTCTTCTAAAGTTGGAAAAGATTAGGTACTCTCGGGGGGCCGATTCTGGCAAGTTTCACAGAAAGTGGCAGCCTTTCTTAACTTTCTTCAAATCTTTGCCATCTTTGCCTTCAGATTGAGAGAATACTCACCCCCCTCCCCCCCAGTTTATTTTGGTTAGTTTAACTATTTTGTTTATCCCCTTAATTTTTTATTTTATTCTTTTATTTATTTATTTATTTATTTTTTCTTATTTCTTATTTTTTCTTTTCTTCTCTCCGTCATTTTTGTTTTTTATTATCTATTTTTATTACTTTTATCTTAGTTTCTATTTGGTGAGTTTGGACGTATGCATGTGTTCTAATTTGTACAAAAAAAAAAAAGGGGGGGGTTGGCTCCCAATTTGTCTAGTCACTGAGACGACACAAATTTCTGTGCCTTCTTTTATTTATTTTTTATTTTTTTCCTCTTCTCCTCTTATGCTTGGGTCTCAGTGCACTAAAGTCTGTTTGTTTGTCTTTCCAATGTGCCATCTCTTCCAATAAAAATATTAAAAAAAAAAAAAAAAATATTGCTACCGTGTTGAAAAGGAATCTAGAATTGTTTTTGTATCTCCTATTAAGGTGGAGAAATAGATTTATAACTGTTGTATAACTGTTATACTGTTAATGTTAGCAGCAGAGAAGCTGAAGGAACTTTATAAGAACTTTATCAGACACTGATGGATCTCAGAGGATTCTTAAATCTGATGTGAAACTGGATATACAGTATGTTCTATGTACACTGTACACAAACATTAGACAGTGCATTATGCAGCATGTTGCAACATGAACTGCTTAAACTGTTATATTTAATATTTGTATTTTGGGAAGATTGATCAACTTGTTTGTTAATGTACACCGGTGTTACTGAACCCTGTATTCTGTATTTGCTGTCAGGTTTAAGGACTGTAACCTGAAACAGAAAGGTTGTGCAGCTCTGGCCTCAATTCTCAGCTCTGAGTCCTCCAGTCTGAGAGAACTGGATCTGTCTTGGAATAAATTTACAGACTCAGGAGTGAAGAGTCTCTCGACTGGACTGGAGAATCCTCACTGTAAACTGGAGACACTGAGGTAAGATCATCTCTCTGAGAGTCACATGACCAGAGACCTTCAACATAAAAACTCTCTTATAATTTACAACGAATATACCAGTAGCTCCACCCCATTTCCATGTCTATTTTTGTTTCATTGTGATGTCATGTGTATAATATGGGTCCATGATTCTGTATTCTCCAAAGTATGAAGTGAAAGTGAATAACTTTTCAGATTGTGAATAGTTTTATAGAGTCTAAATAGATAAAAATGTAGAAATTACACTTTACTGAGCTCATCTGGATAAACAGTGATTGGTTTTGTATGTTGATTTTTATATGATTGATTTTTATTTTGCCTTTTCATCCTGAACCTGAAATCTTCTAAACCTGTAAAGTTTCGGGGAACTGTTTGATAGTCATCAGAATCAGAAAGATTAACGAATTGTTATTCTGTTAGTTGAGTACAGTTGAGTATGATCTGATCTGAGTATCCTGAACTGAGAGAGTGAAGAGTGTGTCATTGTCTCTCTGCAGGTTGAAGGGTTGTGATATCTCAGATGAAGGCTGTGCTGCTCTGACTTCAGCTCTAAGATCAAACCCCTCACACTTGAGAGAACTGGATCTCTCTGTGAATAACCTCAGAGGATCAGGAGTGAATTGTCTCTCTGCTGTACTGGAGAATCCTCACTGTAAACTGGAGACTCTGGGGTAAGATCATCTCTCTGAGAGTCACATAACCTACTCCTCAGTAAGACACATTCTCTAATAGTGAGACTGAAGCAGAGGTTGTAAATTCAGCATCAAATAAAACCTGTTTTTTAAAACCCCAATTCCAAAAAAGTTGGGACACTGTGTAAAATGTAAATGAAAACAGTCTCGAGATCCTCGTAATGAAGGGTAGGACAGATGCAAAAGCAGATAACAGTTTATTTAGAGAGAGACAGGCAGACAAATCAAATACATGAGACAATAGTGAGGTCAAGAAACAGGCAATGGGTCAAGCGATTGTCAAACAGGCATAAACTGGGCAAGGCAAGAATCGAGAACAAGAAACAAGAAGCAAGATCAACGAACATGAAACAAAGCAGGGTACAAACAGGGTACAAACGCTTGGTACAATGATAACACTCAACACTCTGACCTCAGACAGGAACATGGCTTGGGAGGTCACCTCGTTGACCTCTAGCAGGAACTTGATTTTATGTTGATGCTCTGGATATGAAACTGCCTTGTGTTCTCATGCTGGATCTCTGGGGATGAGTCCACCTTGTGGGTCTCATGCTGGAGCTATGGGGATAAGACTGCCTCGTGGGTCTCATGCTGGAGCTCTGGGAATGAGACTGCCTTGTTGGTCTCAGGTTGTAGTTCTGGAGATTAGGTCGCCACGTTGACCTCCAGCTGGAGCTCTGCAGGTGACACCACCTCGTGGGTCTCAGGTTGGAACTCTGGGGAAGAGGTCACCATGTTGACCCCTGATTGTAGATCGGCAGGTGAGACCACTTCTCGGGTCTGAGACTTGAGCTTTGTCGAGGAAGACACCCTGTTTGGCTGCTCATAATCAGTGGTGAATGTCAGGGCAGGTTTAGCTGCGAGGCTGACCCTACCCCACAAGATTTTACAGGAGAGCCTTGGAATCTGGACTCCCGAACACAGTCATGAATAGTCCGACAGACTGAGTTACATTCTCAGGTCCCCTGGATTTCATGGCCACTAGATGCTGCACCCACTGGTGGGCTGGGCCAATAAACTGGGACAACGTGAACCTTAGCCTTTTCTTCTTGTCGGGCTTGGGGTCCACTAGGCTTGCAAAATAGAACTTGCAGTCAACAAGAAAATATGCAGGGTAGTCAAAAAATCCCATCATACAGATCTGTGAGTCCTATAACAGTCCACTGGGGGAACTGGATCGAATCCAAAGCTGGCATACAATGAACGCCAGCCACTGCCCTTTGTCCGGCTTGGGGTTCACCAGTGTGGCGCTGATGATGCAGGTGTGCGTGAAGAATGTCAATGTTCTAGGAATTGCAGCCCATGGTGGCCATGTTTGTAGGCCGCAGTGCAGGATGGGAAATGTATTCACTGGTTTGCAGTGATATGGCATTTACATTTACATTTGTTCATTTAGCCGATGCTTTTATCTTGTATGTTATTCAAAATAGAACATAGAAAACATCAAATGTTAAAACTGAGTAAATATTCTATTTAAAAAAAAAAAAAAGGTCATTTTGAATTTGATGGCCGCAACATGTCTCAAAAAAGTTGGGACAGGGCAAAAAATGGCTGGAAAAGTAAGTGTTACTACAAAGAAACAGCTGGAGGTTAAAAAGCTCATTTAAAATGGACTGAGTCAAAGTGGAAAACTGTTCTGTGGTCAGATGAATCAAAATTTGAAATTATTTCTGGAAACCATGGACACCGTGTCCCCTAAACTAAAGAGGACTAAAGAGGAGAAGGACCATCTGGCTTTTGATCAGTGCTCAGTTCAAAAGGCTGCATCTGTGATTGTATGGGGGTGTATTAGTGTGTATGGAATAGGCAGCTTGCACATCTGGAAAGACAACACTGCTGAAAGGTGTATACAGGTTTTACAGCAACATCTAGATTCCTTCCCATCTTTACTTCTAAAAGACTCTGCCTCTCTAAGATACTCTTCTTATACCAAATCACTTTGCTGACCTGTTCCCAATTAACGTCCAGCTGTTTATTTTTACTAACACTTACTTTTACAGCCTTTTGTTGCCCTGTCCCAACTTTTTTGAGACGTGTTACGGCCATCAAATTCAAAATGATCTTGTTTTTTAATTAAAACGGTACATGTCCTCAGTTTAAACATTTGATATGTTTTCTATGTTCTATTGTGAATAACATGCGTGTTTATGAGATTTGCAAATCATTGCATTCTGTTCTTATTTACATTTTACACTTTTTCCAACTTTGCTCTTATAGAATTCATGAGTAAGATTCTGTATTTCATAGTGATTAAAGACTGCAGTGACTGTCTGATGAAAAAGTTCCTCCTGAACTGATCTGTGTGTCCTGAACTGAGAGAGTGAAGAGCGTGTCATTGTCTGCCTGTAGGTTGCGTGTGTGTGAAATCTCAGATGAAGGGTGTGCTGCTCTGACTTCAGCTCTGAGATCAAACCCCTCACACCTGAGAGAACTGGATCTGTCTTGGAATAAACCCAAAGACTCAGGAGTGAAGTGTCTCTCTGCTGTACTGGAGAATCCTCACTGTAAACTGGAGATACTGAGGTAAGATCTTCTCTTAAGGCACATTCTATTAGTTAAAAATGTAGAGTTTTGAAATGTTAATATTTAAAAAGAAACAAAACCACTTTCTCACGCACAGACACAAGCTCATGCAGAAACGATGCCAGATCAGGTTGCTCCACTCTGTACCACCGACTCTTTTAGCTCTACAAAAACTCTCTACTGCAAAAGTTAAACGGTATAACGCGAACATTGTTAATCACATACAGGTGTTCATTCATTCTCTTCTCTGAGATGCTGCTCTCCATTCACATATCCATCCATCCATCTTCAACCACTTATTCCTTCTTCAGGGTCACAGGGAACCTGGAGCCTATCCCAGGAAGCATCGGGCACAAGGCAGGGTACACCCTGGACAGGGTGCCAGTTCCATTCACATACTTAAATTTAAAATAAAGGTTAATAATGTAAACAAAGAGGTATGAAATTTTAAATAAAGGGGGATATATCTGTATATAAAACATGGAACCAATAACAACAAAATTATCAAAATAAACAATAAAGGGCACAATAAGTTTCAGTGCAAGAGTCACTGGGTGTGAACAAATGCAAGGTGGAAAAGATGAGCCCTGTTTCCTGTGGTGTGGAGGCAAGAGATGCGTGTCAGAGGATCTAAACGTGCGTATAGATGTGTATCTGAGAAGGAGGTTAGATATGATTTAAGGGCCAAGAACATGCAGAGACCTAAAGAACAGAAGAAGTATCTTGTATTGTACATGAAAGGAACAGAGAGGTGTAATATTTGGAGTGTCATTTTTGGAGTATGGGTGTGATGTGTTCATTGTGTGGGTAATAACCTTGTGTGGGTAATAACCCGAGAAACTGAATTTTGCACATACAGTAATTTATTAAGTCTGCACAGTACAGCATTGGAGTAGTTGTCACGGACCTCGGTTGGTACGGAAGTAGAAGCGAGTGTCCGGTGTATAACGTGAATGTACGGAAGTTCAAAAGACATAGTCATAATACAAGCAAAGGTCAGGCGATCGGGCAACAAAACAAACTTGGATAGGAAACTAGGATAACTAAATAACAAAAAAAACACCAGCATTTTCTGAACTGGAAGAGAATACTGGAAGCATGCTAAGATAATTTTCCCCTTTCCCCGCACTCATACTGATGACAATCACTAAACCATGCCTACACCAGCCACAGTACCCTCACCACCTGTTCCCTAACAGGAGGGAAAGTAAGGCACTTTCATCTGTACTGATTTTCTGGGGACCACAGTGAACTTGAATGGCTATATTGGCAGATACTAAGAATTGATGTGTTGGAATCCTTCATGCGATGGAGCCACTGCAAGGTGTCTGTGGTCCAAACAGAGGATGAATGGGCACCCCAAAAAGTATTATCATGGAGTCAGGACCACCCACTATCTGCGCAGTACATGGACTGAGAGCACTGAAAGCTTTCAGATGTTCAGCACTGAGTGGTCCTCTGCCTACACCACCTTGGACAGAACAGCCCCCACCCCTCTGTCCAATGTGTCTGCAACACAAAAGGAAGACAAATTTTAGGTTAGTGAAGCAGATAGCTCCAACAGAGAGCTGATTTTACACTCAAAAGGCCACGACCACTGGACCAAATCTGGTGCCGCTTTTAACTGAGATCATTCAGTGGGATGGTGAGGTCCAAATAGCTAGGTACAAACCTGCGGTGATAACCCTCCAGCCCAAGGAACTTCTTTTTTGTCTTTAGTCTTGGGATAGCAACAATCGCATTTGTATTGTTTTTTTGAGGACTCACCTACTCATGGGCCAAATGAAAGCCGATCTTACATCCATCAATCCAATCATACACTTTGCTGGGTTCTGTGAGAGGCTGGCCAGTCTTTAGGTCCAAAGACTTTAGGTCCAACCTAACATGCTGCATATGTGGCTGAAATTCAGTAGTGTGGGGCTCTAACACCTGAGCTGTCAATCTTTAAACACGGTCAGTGCCCTGAGAAGCTTGAATGGAAGAGTGACAATTTGGTGTAAACCCAATGGGTTGGAGAAATCTATTTTACTTTAGAGACAAGGGAATCTGCTAATAGCCCGTGGTCTGATCCAGGGTTGAATAAAGACAAGCCACTCCTAGCTGAGCCAGAAGCCCATAAATACAAGGTAGTGGATGGCAGCAAATTTTTAAACTGTGTGCACGGAAGTCCATACAAAATGGACATTTTGGGACTCCTGTAATTCTCCAACCTCCAACATTTTGCCTAATTTAACTACTTTTTAGTCTTTGGGTGAACAATATGCTTGGCTATGTATGACCAGGCTGGGAGGAGTCTCTATGAGGGGTTGTATGAGGTTTTTGCATCCAGGGGGTAAACACATTCAAAGATTCTAATTGCAACTTGCCACCCTGTGCCCTCTGGGATGGAGATGGTCTCCAAACAGGATAAAAGTGGAATGAGCTGTTGTTGGACACCGCAGTCTCAACTCATCTTGATATGGTGTATCTGCCATGCATTTCCTGTCTGTGCTCAAAACCTCATAGCGAAGTTTTCCCACACGCTTTGTGAGTTATTTTGAGCTAGAGATGGGGAGCAATATAAGGACTTATATAGAGTCACTCGTGCCTGTCCTCAGCTTGAAGCAAATTCATCGGTGTTGTTATCTCCCAGTTTTCATTAATAATGTCCAACACAACATGGGGCTCCCACCTGTATAATCTTTCAAACGGGTAAAACCATGTGGAGGCCTTGGCATCTCCCAGACTGCAAATAATAATGCTCCCCATCCTTGTTCATGCAAACTGACCCATCAGTTTGTGGTACTTTAATACTCAATCATTTGTACAGTCCAAGTAGTGTACTGGTTAGGTGTTTAACTAACCCAGGTAAATGCTTGGAGGCAGCAGGGCATGGACTGCCTCAAGGAAGAAACTGTTGTGGAGTCTACTGGTTGTGGTGCAAATACCCTGTACCTTCTGCCAGATACAGGGGGGTGAATAGTCCATGAGAGGGGTAAGAGGGTCATCTGCAATACTCGTGGATTACTGGATGCAGCAGTTGATGGTTGTTAGAGAGACTCCTAAAATCTTTTCAGCTGTCCTCACAATTCTCTGTAGGATCTTGCGGTCAGATACTGTGCAGTTCCTGTACCACAATTGGGAGACAGCTGGTCAGGGCACCAGGGAAATTGATGATGATCCCCTATCAGCCTCTACCTCTGCCTCTACCATAGAGGGCATGTTAGTCAGATTCTAGAGTTCCTTAAAGTGTTCCTTCCACCATGCAATTACCTCCTCAGTTGAGGTCAACAGCGTCCCATCCTTACTGTACACAGCTTGGGTGGTTCCCCGTTTCCCCTTACTGAAGTGGCGGATGGTTTTCCAGAAACAACTTGGTGCCAACCGAAAGTTCTTCTCCTTGTCCTCTCTGAACCTCTCCCACTGCTTTGCCTCTTTCACAGCAGAGGCTGCAGCCCTTCAGGCATTTCGGTACCTTGCAACTGCCTGCAGAGTCCTCCGGGATAACACCTCTCTCTTCGCTGTCCACCGGTGTCCATCCACCATGATGTTCGAGGGTTACGACCCTTTGAGGCACCAAAGACCTTGAGACCACAGCCCTTATAATAAGCACTTATCTTGTTTTAACATAAGAAAAAAAATAACAGGGGTTTGGTTTGTTTGTTTGATTTCATTAAAAAAATATTATTGCTCTAATATACTGTAATTAACTAAGTAATTAAATACTTCTTACTTTTAAAAAATGGTAATTAAGTAAGATGCTGTATTTGAGAGCATAAAGAGTGTGTCATTTGACTTGCAGGGCAGAGGTGGCTCAACAGTTAAGGTTACTATTCAGAAGGTTAGGGGTTCAAGCCCCAGCAGCGTCAAGTTGCCACTGTTGGGCCCTCAAGCAAGGTCCTTAACCAAGTCTGCTCCAGGGGCGCAGTATCATGGCTGCGCACTGACTCCAACTTCCTAACATGCTGGAATATGTGAAGAAAAGAATTTCACTGCACTGTAATGTATATGTGACAAAGGCTTCTTCTTCTGCTCTCTACAGGTTGTGTTATTGTTATTTCTCAGATGAAGGCTGTGCTGCTCTGACTTCAGCTCTGAGATCAAACCCCTCACACCTGAGAAAACTGGAGCTATCTGAGAATAATCTCAGAGACTCAGGAGTGAAACGTCTGTCTACTGGACTGGAGAATCCTCACTGTAAACTGGAGACACTGAGGTAAGATCATCTCTCTAAGAGTCACAGAGTGGCTGTGGCTCAGGTGGTTTAGCAGGTTGTCCCGGCCCACGTGACTCCACATGCCAAAGTGTCCTTGGGCAAGACAGTGAACCCCAAGTTGCTCCTGATGGCAAGTTAGCACCTTACATGGCAGCTACACATGGCAAAGACACAGTGTAAAGCGCTTTGGATAAAAGCGCTATATAAGTGCACCATTTTACCACTAGTCACATGAACTGTTCCTCAGTAAGACACATTCTCTAATAGTGAGACTGAAGCAGAGGTTTTAGATTCTGCATCAAATCAAATCTATTTTTAGGTTGTAAATGCTGCTTCACTGAAAAAACACAGATTGGCAGATTTGACTCATAACATACAGGCTTTACAAATTTTGATAACAAAGAAGGTGAGTGGAAACAACAGATTGAATGCAGAAACACATTACATAATGGAGTTGAGGAAATGCAGATAAGAGCTTTGTTATGTGAGAGACAGGTAGATAAATCCAAATCGTGAAACATAGATTTGGTCATAAACAGGCAATAGGTCAGTCGATCGGCAAACAGGCATAAACGAGGCAAAACAAGAATCAAAAACTAGGGCAAAACTAGGACAGAAAACACGATGATCAACGGCTTGGTATGCAGATAACACACGTAATACTTCACAAACTGTTAGAACAGTCTATTATATACTGTGATTGTGAGATTGGATGCAGCTGTCTATGATTAGAATTCTGGAGAAGGTGAACGTGTGTATAGGAAGTGTAGTACTCTTCGGCCATGTTTGTAGTTGGTGGTGCATCCTGGGAAATGGAGTTGCTGGTTTGCTGGTTTGCTGTGATATGACAAAAATTGCCTTTCCTATTTGTGGATGCATAAATTATGCCATAATTCAAATGAAAATACAAATTGTGTATTACCATTCCCATTTTCATTTACATTAACATACAGTGTCTGCCAAATTTCCAATTGGTAACACAGTCAATGCAGTTGCATTTCCCATGTGTTATGATGTTATACAGAATGAACTTACAGGACCGTGCAGCTGTTGAAATGTGGTTTGTAAAGGTCAAGTGGTCATCAAGAGTCACCCCAAGGTTCCTGGCTGTCCTGGTTGGCTTGAGTGTGGTTGAGCTGAGCTGTACATTGAAGTTGTGGTTGATTGAAGGGCAGGCTGAGATGACGAGAAGCTCAGATTTTGCCAAATTGAGCTTAAGGTGGTGTTCCCTCATCCAGTTTAAGATGTCAGACAGGCAAGCAGAGATTCGTGCAGAGACGGATGGTTCATCAGGCTGGAAGGACAAATAGAGCTGGGTGTCACCAGCATAGCAATGATATGAGAAGCCATGAGACTCAATCACAGGCCCCAGAGATAAAATGGTAAATGGTGCACTGTTGGATTAAAAATATTCAAATTCATAATACCAGTAAGAAAAGACACAACACAGTTAAATTAGATGTGACACATTTATTAAGAGGAAGTGGGGCTGGTAGGAGAATAAGAATGGGAAGGAGCAGAGTAGAGAGGAGAATATGAGTGGCAATGCGGAGTATGCCCCGGACATGAAATGGGGCTGGACGAGTTATCAGAATAGGCAGGGCTGGTGGGGTTGTAGGGGGTAACGAGAACAGAGTCACAATCAGACGGGTCCATGTCCTTGTCTGCCAGGTAACAATCAGTAGTATGAGTGGAGGGAGTATAAGAAATAGGCTCCGTCTGAGTAGAAGAATACACAAGAGTAACAGCAGGGCCGAGGCGGTACCAAAGGGGAGGAGGAAAGGTAGAGGTAGAGGAAGGTATACGCAGAACATCCACCAGGAGAGCCAGGTCAGCAAAAAGATGTGACAGTTGGTACCTAGAGTTTAGATCTAGGCCCTCTAACCCCTCCAAAGCAGAAAACAGAAACCCGAGCCCTGCACGGCGCGCTGTGCAGACAAACATAATAAAAACAACTTGGGTCACAAGGCACATGTCACTGAACATATCTGGGTGCAGTTAAACTAACGAAATACAGAAAGTATGAGAATCATTGAATAAATATGAATAGGCGGACAGAGTCATAAGGAGAATGAGCCACCCAAAAATTATGAGGATGAGATAATGAAAAACACTTACCCATAGTGAAACACTCCCTTATTGGAAAGAACCTAAAATAACATACACTCCACCTCGCCCAGAGAATAACAGCCAAATGATGAATAAGTGGGATGCACGTTGTTTTAAAAAACCACCCAAAGCCAGGTGAATCCTAAGGGTGTGGGAGAATGAGTAAAACCGAAACATAACGGTGTTGGAAATAGAGCAAAACATGTGTGTAAAGGTAATAGAAAATAATGATTTCTGAATTATATTGGTTATTGAAATATGTTGAAAAATAACAGTTGGAAACATATTGGGTGCCAAAATAGAAAATATTACAAGTAAGTACACTCGTAGAAAAATATCGTAAGTACACTCAAAGATTCTTCCTTAAATATTATTATAATAGTCATTGTATAGTAGGTAAAATTTGACCTACATTGTGGCGACCACGAAGGGACTGGGCTAAGAACTGAGCGTCTGAGAGCCCGGACTGTGGGACTTGAGTTCAAGGCACAGCAAGAGGCCGTTTAGGGAAAATGCACAACAGCCTGTTTAATCCAAGCCCTGTTTTAGATTTTTTTGCTGTCACTGGTCTCAAGCCCCATAGGTTGGGAAAAGGACTCAGTTGGTCTCCAAAAGAGCCCAGTATTATTAGGTAGAGAATAAGACATCACGTTGGAAGAAAGTGTGTGAGAAAAGGTGAAAGAAATATTTTCAATATTTTGAGGACAAATAAGGGAAACAAGAAGTTTAAGGGAAACTAAGAAATGTGTGTATAAATATAAAAAAGTGAGTTAAGCGAAGAGTTGTGAAAAAAACCTGCGATACCGCTGAGAGAGTCAGGTCTGCTTGGGCAGGTGTGAGGCCCCACAACCCCAGATACCAGCCACGAGAGGTGGTGACTGCTTGGTGGGGACCCTATAAGGGGAAAAGGAAAAATCCTGGGCCCAGGGCTGGGTATTGCTTGGGAAAAGGAACCCAGTAGAAAGAAAGCATACCCGGATGTGTACATGTGAACAAGTGTATACGTAAAACAAACGGAAGTACTAATAAAACGAACACCCGGTAACCAGGTGGAAGATTCTTGTGTGATTACTATAACATAAAAACAAAATGTTAAAAGTGTACAAATATGTATTGTAATATGAGCCAATAGGAAACTGGGCCGAGAGAGAGACGGAGGGGAAAACATCAACCGCGTGTTCACAAATAAGGAAGTGGAGCAATAATAGACCAAGCAAAGGTAGGACAAGCATTTGGTTGTGACAATGGCGGCAGCGGGCAAAGGAGGAAAGACAGCTCTAGAAATCATAAAAGATAGCTCTAGAAATCATAATAATCATAATCTAATAATCATAATAATTGGATGAAAAAGATATAAGGCATTATTGTAAGAAATGGAGTGAAAAAACCAGTGGAGTATGGAAATGGCCAAAACAGGAACTTTTGATGAAGAATGGTGCAAAAAGATGAAGGATAGAATCATAGTTTGGGGGGGAAAGAAGAAGGGACAGAAAGCAAAAGAAAAGCAGGTGAAACAGGAAAAGATAGCAGAGTGGTTTTATAAGGAAGGAAATGATAGAAAAGAAAGGGAAATAATTGAAAAAAGGAAAGAGGAAGAGGAGAAAAAAGAAAACGAGGAAAAGAGGGAAAGGGAAATAACAAGACAAATACACGTTATGATGGAAAAAGAGAGGGCAAAGATAGAAAAGGAATGGGAAAGTAAAGCTGAAGCACCAATATGCGAAGAAAGAAAACAGCATGAGCCTCCACCCCCTTATAATCCTCGATTCCAACACCAAATAAAGCACCAGATAATAGAGCACCAGGAGATGATGAAACAGTATGTCAGGGGCCAGAAAGGAGGGTGCATTGGGACCTACGAGGGAAGAAGCAGGAGGCCCTCGGAACAACAAGAAATGGACAACCAACAGGGAGAAGCACAAAGCCTGCACAGTCAAAGAAGACGAAGAGGGGAAGAAACCCCGCAAGACTCACAAGACGAAGATGTGTCAGAATGGGAGGAAAGCTGCAAGGAATACCGCACTAGCACACCAAGACCCACCACTCAGACTAGAAGAGAAGTGAAGTGCCAACAAAAGAAAGACATGGAAGAAGAAGAAAGAGAAAGTAGTAGTTCAGAAGAGGAGGAGGATGGGACTGAAGCACGAGAAAAAGGTTTAAGGGTGCAGAACAAGGGAAGCCTATGGGAAAACAGGAAGAATGAAGGAAAAGGCAAAAAGGTGAAAATGGAAGGAGAATTTACAATAACCCCCTACCCAGAGCTGGGGAGGAGGAGATAGCCGAGAGTGTGTCTCAAATAGAAGCAAAGGCCAAACAAGACAAGGAAACGATGAAGAAGGTGAAACATATTGAAGAACAATCCAAGCAGATAGCGGATGCTGTTAAAGAATTGAAAGAGCAACAGATGGAAGAACTAATAAAATTACAGGGGGTGGAGGAAGCATTAAACAAAACCACGGCCCAACAGATGGAGAAACTACTCCAATCAACCAGTGACCTGATCTCACTATACACGACCCAAGATGAGAAAACAGGACATCTCAACCAACCTCAAATGGAGAAAGACAACAAACATGAAAGATGGGAACATGAGGAAAACGAGAGTGATGGTGGAAGGGGCACTGGAAAAGAAAAGGGAGAGAGGGTGACCATGATGTTAAGAATGAGGAACAAGTTAAAAGGGCCGGAGCGGTACCAAGCATACTACCCAAAAAGAAGGGTGTCAGCAGGAGAAATAGGTACCCAATATCCATTGATGGTGAAAGGAAAGGCGCTACAATACACGCCATGGAACTTCATGGACTTGACAGGGCTAATACAGAAATTGCTCAACATATGCAAAGGAGGACAGAAATGGATCACCCAGTTTGAAGAAAAAATGGCAGGACAACACCTAGCCCTTGGAGACATAAAAGCAATACTGTGCCAAGTAGCTAGGAAGGGACACACAGAAGAAATAATGATAATGGCAGAAATAGAGGATGCGATAGATGACCCAGCAGTGGATCCAGTTCCCTTCGGGGGATACAGAACAAAGATCTGGGACGCCCTCCAGACTATATATCCAGCCAAAATGGACCCAGGAAAACAGTTGCAAGACAATGAGAATGTAACGGCGTTTATACAATACTTCTAGAATAAATGGAGAGATGAAACTGGGGCTAAATGGGATTCCTCAGTGGCAAGTGTGGGCCTGTTTAAAATGCTGCTGAAAAAGGCCCTTCCAGAAGAAGTACGGAAAAGGTTAGATGAAGTAGTGGGACTGAGTACGATGGAGTGGAACACCTTTGTGGCACACGTAATGCATCATGTCGAACAACACAGAAAGCTGAAAAGAGAGGTTATGACAGTTATACAAGGCCCAACTTGGAGAGATAACCAGGACTAAACAAGAAGAAAAGGAGAAAAAGAGAGAAAGCACTAAGCAAGCAGCCCTGATGATACCCCACCAACCAATAACCCTGCAGTGAATCCAGGCAGGAGAACGGGTCATGGATGCTACCTGATGCTACCTGCCCCTCAAGAACAAACCTACCAAGCCTACCAGCAAAGACAATACATTCCAGCCATACAACAAGCATGGCATCGGGCAAGAGGCTATGGCAGAAGCCGCTTTACACCTCGGGGTGGCATGCAAATGGAAGGGTGCTGGGAATGCGGAGATCCAAGCCACCGAAGAATGAATTGCCCATACTTCCAAAAGCCAACATGGGGAGAATGAGTGGACAGAGCGGAAAGACGAGGTCAAGTGTTGGGCCCAGAGGGCCACCAACAGCGCAGATGGGAACTGAAGTACAACAACAGTGGTCCCTGCAGGCCCCAACACCCCCAGGTGGCCATATGTATGGCGAACGGGGATCTAACCAAAGTTGAAGGAGCCTAGAGAAGCCGAAGGAGGAGCTAATGCAGTTTACAACCACACTGCACCCCGAACAAGAACCCACAGTAAAAGTAAAAAGTAGGCAATACATTCAGCACACACTTTATGATAGACACTGATGCCACGTACTCAAATATCGGAAAAGAAGGTTCTCAGATCCCCCTCTCACGCAAGGCAATACAGACAATGGGCTTCTCAGGAAAAATACAGACCTTGCGTTTCACCGAACCTCAAGAGTTAACGTTAGACGGAGTAACAGTACAAGCTCTGCTCCTATACGCCCCAGAGGCACCAGTAAATCTGCTGGGACGTGACACCCTATGTAAATTAGGGGCACAAATATGCTGTGAAGCAACCGGGATATGGGTTAACTTTCCCAAAGTGAGGGCCACTCAATGTCTCATGACGCATACATCAAAAACAGAGACCAAAAAACTCGACAAGGTGTATTGTTTAGAAATGCCAGACCTACCTCACTCGGAACTATGGCAAAAATACCAGGAATGGAAACCCTGGCTAGTGTACATACGGCCAGCGTGTGAAGAAGTAGGGGCACCGCTCCATTGCACCATCAAGTATGACAAAGGAGGACGCGATCAGGAGTATGGGCAACTATGGGAAGAAATGGAACAAGGAAAGAGGGTAAGCATAAAAACCCTCGGCGTATTTAGTGAACCTCAAGGAGTAGCGGCAGCAGTGAAACTTCCAGATGAAATGATGAATTGGTATCAAGAAGATGAAGCAGCCCCTCATATCACATTAGCCTATGATAAAACAGGCACGGGAGATAAGAGAATGGAAGCCCACCCAGAACCGCTACCTGCACCGGTCACCAGATGGAATGTATAAGAGAATCTCCATAGCAGCTGTGGACGAGATGGTGGCCGGAAGTATTGAGTTACACCATGAAAAAAAACAAATAAAAAAGCAAATGACACTGGAAGAGCCAACCCCAGAAGAAGTACTGTTGAAGGAGATCCCGCAGCAGCTATGGACTCAGCATGCTACCGACGTGGGGATTGTGAAGTCAGCAGGACAGGCCAGAATAAAAGTCAAGGATACGACTGCCATACCAGAAACAATACCCACTCTCAGCACAAGCCAGAGAAGGTATAAAACCCACCATACAGGGTCTACTGGATGCAGGGGTGTTAATCCACACAAAAAGCCAGTGCAATACACCGATCTTCCCAGTAAAAAAGCCAGGAACAGATAAATGGAGACTGGTCCATGACCTGCGTGCAGTCAATCAAGTAGTGGTGGCAGATACACCAGTTGTACTGGATCCACACACGTTATTAACAAACGTCCCAGAAGGAACCAAATGGTATACAGTCATCGACCTGTGCTCGGCATTTTTCAGTGTGCCCCTGCATCCTGACTCACAGTATCTTTTTGCTTTCACCTATGAGGGCAGACAATACACCTATACCCGGCTCCCTCAAGGGTACTGTGAAAGCCCCTCGATATTTAATCAAGTACTGGCTCAAGACCTATCCACCTTGGACTGCAAAAGCACGGTATTGCAATATGTGGATGATTTGTTGATTTGCAGTGCATCAGAGGAAGAATGCCGGCGGGATTCACTACAAGTATTGAGAATGTTAGCTGAAAATGGACACAAAGTGAGTAAGGAAAAGTTGCAGTTTTGTAGGACTAAGGTAGAATACTTAGGGCGTGTGTTAGAAGAAGGACGGCGAACAATAGCGCGAAAACATATTGAGGCTATCAGCAAGGCTCCACGACCAACAGTACGACAGATGTTAACTTTCCTAGGAATGGCTGTATTCAGCTGCCCTTGGGTGTGCGAGTTCGCTTTAAGGGTGCAGCCATTAAGAGATATGGTAAAAGCTGCCGACCATACTCAACCAAATGCGCACCTACAGTGGACGCCTGAGGGAGAGGCGGCCTTTTTAGACATAAAGACAGCGGAAGCACCTAGCGGAAGCACCTGCTCTCGTCAATCCATACCATCATAAACCATTTTACTTATATGTTTCAGAGAGAAGAGGATATGCGTCAGCAGTCCTAACCCAACAGCAACAAGGCATAGGCAAGCAAGCAATAGCTTATTACAGCACAACACTAGACAATGTCGAGAAAGGGATGCCACCATGCTATAGGTCACTGGCGGCCGCAGCTTTCGCATATAAAAAAGCATCCTCCATTACAATGGGACACCCGGAAACCCTATATACCATACTCGCGTTGCACGCGCTGTTAACTAGTCAGAACTTTGTCATCACCAACTCAAGGCGAACGGGGTATGATTCTATACTTTCGGCCCCAGAGTTAACCATAGAACGTTGTCCCACGGTCAATCCAGCAGATAAGATAGTGACCCCCCTAGATCGGGAACCCCACGAATGTGCCAATGAATCAGAAAAATTCCTAAAAGCCGTCCAGATTTGGAAAATAGCACATTGTCCGATGCTCAGCGGACGTTTTTTGTAGATGGGTCATGCTATCGATCTTCAGATGGCAAACGGGCAGGATACGCAGTAATAGAAGCAACGAAAGATCTGCCGATGTTTCGGGTAGTCATGAGTGTTCCCCTCCCACAACGCTGCTCGGCCCAGTTGGCGGAACTAAAGGCCTTGACGGCTGCCTGTAAATTAGGTAATGGTAAAAGATGTAATGTGTACACTGACTCAGCCTATGCACATGGTGTGTGCCATGTGTTTGGCCCAATATGGGCACAGAGAGGTTTCCAGCATGCTGACGGAACCGCAGTGACTCATGGGGAAGCAATCACAGACTTACTATATGCTATGACTTTGCCATCGGCATTAGCAATTGTTAAATGTAAAGCACATAAAACAGATGGTTCTTTTATTACTAAAGGGAATACTATAGCGGATGAAGCTGCAAAAAAGGCTGCAGTAGGGCCAGCTCAAATGATGGCCCTCGTTCAGCCAGAAGACCAACCGGTTTGTCACCCAATGGAGGACAATGTGACACAGAACGGGGCGGGGGAGGCAGAGATTTACACGTGGATAAAAAGGGGAGCTAAAAAGGAGGTGGGTACTGGATTATGGCGTAGTATAGATGGACTATGCGTGACACCCTCAAGCTTGCTCCCAATGTTGATACGAGAAGCCCACGGTCTAGATCATTCTAATCGGGGTGAAACCATTTGAAAGATCAGACAAGACTGGTGGTCACTGTGCCTAGCCAGCGCGGTGGACCATTTTTTGAATAATTGCGAAGTGTGCATACAGAACAATGTGCGTAAAAACTTCACCCATCGGGCATATTCCCCCTCCAATGGGGCCGTTCCGACACCTAATGATGGATTATGCAGATATGGGGGCAGAAAATAGAACGGAGGGAAAGCGCTACATATTTGTGGTGGAAGATCATTTTAGTAGATGGGTGGAGGCCGCTGCCACCTCCAAGGAGGATGCTAAGTCTGCAGCGAAGTTCTTGTGTCGTGAAGTCATACCCCGTTTCTGTATTCTGTATATGTCAATCAAACAATAGAGCTAATCACAAAGGCACTGGGGATAGAACACAAATTGGGCTGCATGTATCATCCTCAGTCCCAAGGAATGGTGGAACGCGCGAACGGAATTTTAAAAAGCAAATTGGCAAAAATCTGCGCGAGCTCACGTCTGACCTGGGTTCAAACCCTGCCTTTGGCTTTGCTCAAAATGTGCTCTCAAACAAGTCGTATCACGCATTTGACTCCGCACGAAATGCTCACCGGTCGCCCCATGCCCTTGGCTTTTACCCGCTCTAACAACTCGAAAATGAAATGCAAAACTACGTTCGTGCTCTTACCTGCATCCACAGACACTTGTATTCACAGGTTCGTGACGCTGTCCATAGTGAAGAAGTTCCTCCGGTCAGACAAGTCGAACCGGGCGATTACGTTTTGATTCGGGTATTTAAGAGAAAGCATGCTTTACAGGGCCGCAGAGAAGGTCCTTTTAAGGTCGTTGCAGCCACATCAACAGGAGTAAGGGTGGAGGGACAACCCAACTGGTATCACCTCAATCATTGCCGCAGGGGACGTGGTAAAGGACCTCTACTCCGTGAACCTGCTTCCGAGGAACCATCAACAACAAGTGACCGACTGTCGACTTCCGGAAAAACCCGACCAGTAGACCACCCTCAAGAGTCGCCCACTTCTACGGACTCTGACATTGGCTCCGAAGAGGACCGGAGCCCGGCCCAAGGGACGAGAGCGCAAGCCAAGCGCCGTGCACAACATCGGACACCACATCCGACTCCAGCCAGAGACGGAGGTTCACCCGACAACAGTTCGTCAAACATAATGACCCCAGACAGTAGGCCTGCTCCTGGTGACGAGGCACAGCACGAGGAGCTATTGGTTCCTGAAACACCGGCGGGACCTGACGATCTTGCTGAATTTGTGCAGGGTCTGTCTGACCCGGCATAACTGAACCCGACACCTTTGAGACTATTGATTTTGATCAGTGGGGAGCCTTGGACCCAGCGGGCCTCTTGCCTTACCTGGAATCCAACCAATCTGCCGATCACTAGGAACATGCCGCAGACTGGTCTCATGCGTACAGATAAAGCCATCATCCTGATATGTGCCATGGTGCTGGTCTCGGGGGTGACACTGCTTCTCCTGCTTCTAACTGCCCCTTTCCCCGAAAAAGGACATAACACAAGCTCTTGTAATGTCACCTCAACCACACACGTTTTGGTCCCTCGGGGCCCCAATAGGCACAAGAGAGCCATAGATGTCAAGCAGCTCAGCCAGCTTAGCTCCTACCGCCTCTCACCTGATATTACCTGAATGAACCTGGACCGAATGTTTAGATTACGGGAGAACCCAGATGGCTCTGAAACATACATCGCGCCGGGGGTCGATTGCTTAGTGAATTTTGCTGAGGCATATTTCCTTTCTCGCCCCCAGCACCTGACACATCGCTGCCTGCCCCCTTAACATACATGGATGACCTCAGGTCTCTACCAAGCCGAAGGATTTTTTTGCGTTAGCTCTGGTCACTCTAGCACATTCAAAAGCACTACATTGTGGATACAATAAATTATTATTATAATAGTCATTATATAGTAGGTAAAATTTGACCTACAGCACTTATATAGCGCTTTTATCCAAAGTGCTTTACACTGTGTCTCATTCACCCATTCACACACACACTCACACACCAATGGTAGCAGAGCTGCCATGCAAGGCACTAACTTGCCACCGGGAGCAACTTGGGGTTCAATGTCTTGCTCAAGGACACTTCGGCATGTGGAGTCATACCACCAACCCTACGATTAGCGGACAACCCACTCTACCACCTGCGCCACAGCTGCCCTCAGATACCAAGCATTTTGGAAACTTCCAGTGTCTTAAAATAATTCATGACAATACCTTTGTTCACAAAATCCATACTCACTCTTAATTAAACTCTTCACATTCTGCTTTTATAGTTATTGCTCTTATATTATTCATGAGTAATATTCTTCATAGCGATTAAAAACTGCAGTGACTCTTTGATGAAAAAGTTCCTATTGATCTGTGTGTCCTGAACTGAGAGAGTGAAGAGTGTGTCATTGTCTCTCTGCAGGTTGCGTAATTGTGATATCTCAGATGAAGGCTGTGGTGCTCTGACTTCAGCTCTGAGATCAAACCCCTCACACCTGAGAAAACTGGATCTGACTGGGAATAATCTCAGAGACTCAGGAGTGAAGTGTCTCTCTGCTGTACTGGAGAATCCTCAATGTAAACTGGAGACACTGGGGTAAGATCTTCTCTTAAGGCACTTTCTAATAGTTAAAAATGTAGAGTTTTGAAATGTTAATTTTTAAAAAGAAACAAAACTGCCACTTTCTCACACACACACACAAACTCATGCAGAAACACTGCCAAATCAGGTTGCTCCACTCTGTACCACCGACTCTTTCAGCTCTACAAATACTCTCTACTGCAAAAGTTAAACGGTATAACAGGAAGATTGTTAATCACATACAGGTGTATGCTCATTCATGAAATTACCCACCTCTTCTCTGAGATGCTGCTCTCCTTTCACATATTTAAATTTATAAAATGGGAAACGCATATGTATATATAACACCTAGCCAACAAAATGATCAAAATAAACAATAAAGGGCACAATAGGTTTCAGTGCAAGAGTCACTGGGTGTGAACAAATGCAAGGCGGAAAAGATGAGCCCTGTTTCCTGTGGTGTGGAGGCAAGAGATGCGTGTAAGAGGATCTAAACGTGCGTATAGATGTGTATCTGAGAAGGAGGTTAGATATGTTCTCAGGGCCAAGAACATGCAGAGACCTAAAGAACAGAAGAAGTATCTTGTTTTGTACATGAAAGGAACAGGGATGTGTAATATTTGGAGTGTAATTTTTGGAGTATGGGTGTGATGTGTTCATATGACCTTGTGTGGGTAATAACCCGAGCAACTGAGTTTTGCACATACAGTAATTTATTAAGTTTGCACAGTACAGCATTGGAGTAGTTGTCATGGACCTTGGTTGGTACGGAAGTAGAAGTGGGTGTCCGGTGTATAACGTGAATGTACGGAAGTTCAAAAGACATAGTCGTAATACAAGCAAAGGTCAGGCGATCGGGCAACAACACAAACTTGGATAGGCAGAGAGCATAGTCGTAGACGGGAAACGAAGCTAGAGAAAAACGAGAAGACAAACTAGAGACATAAGGCTTGACAATGCAGAGAACAAGGTAACTGAACGTATACTTCGCACAGAGTTCTGAGTGAATGACTGCTAAATACTAATGGAGGGAGTATGTGTGTGATTAGTGACTGGTGTGACTGATATGAACTCTGGGAATGGAGAGCACATGCACGCGTGAGAGGTGAGTGTTGCTTCTTGGGAAACTGAGTCCTGATCAGGCTGAGCTATGACAGTAGTCATGTGAAGAGAGGGAAAGAGAGGGTGGTGAAGCCTGGCAATGTTCCTAAGGTGAAAGATGAAATAAGTTGTATTAATGGAATGTATTTAATGTATGATTGTTATGGGAGTGTGGAGTTCAATGTTAAACCAAGGCTTAAAAAATGATCTGAGTAGTGCTTAATTTTCTTTAATGTGGATTGGGATGTAATTAGTATGATTTCAGATTTGTTACTGTTAATCCTTAGAAAATTAGAATTCATCCAACACTTTAAGTCTGTCAGATGATCCACTAGTGCTGGAGGAAGCAGTGGTGTGATGGATTGGTGTGTATGTATTATCAGCATATCACTGTATGCTGCCTGATGATATTTCAAAGAGGGAGCATATGTTTGATGAATAACAGAACAGATTATTGAGGAACACCATGGAAGAGGCAAGAAAAGCGAGACGTGAATTAAAACATATTGTTGTCTGTCAGATAGATTATTTAATACTGGACAGGGCAGTAAATAACCAAAAAACAGATGAGCAGCAGCTGAAGTGTTTGCACAGCAGTGTTTGCTGAACTGGAAGAGAGTAACTAGCAAGCATTCCAAGATAATTTCTTGCATTCCTACTGTAGACTTCAACTAAACCAGATAATCCTCTGCCTCTACCACCTGGGACAGACAGCCCCCACCCCTCTGTCAAATGTGTCAGTCTAGAACACAAAAGAAAGAGAAGCAGACAGTCCAAACAGAGAGTTGATTTAACACTCACAAAGGCTTCAACCACTTGACCAGATCTGATGCCTCTGTTAAGTGAGATGAGTCTGTGGGATGGTGAGGTCCAAATAGCTAGAAACAAACCAGCAATAATATCCTGCCAGCCCCATGAGGTGTCTTCCCTCCTTTTTGGTTTTATGTCTCAGGAAGGTGACAATCACATCAGTATTATTAATTTGAGAACACGTCTACTCATGGTGCAAGTAGAAGCCCACATATCTTAACTCCATCAATCTAATCTCACACTTCGCTGGGTTTTCTGTGAGGCTAAGCTCTCTCAAAAACTTTAGGTCCAACATCACATGCTGCTGCAATTCATTATTGTAGATTTTTATATGCAGAGGCATTTGCGCTGTGGGGCTGTAACATCTGAACCATCAGTCTCGGCAGTGGTGGCTGGATTGTAAATTCTCTGGATTACTGATCAGAAGGTCAGGGATTCAAGCTGCCAGCATTGCCAAGCTGCCATTGTTGGGCCCTTGAGCCCCAACAGGCCCTTAACCCTCAGCTCCACAGGTGCAGTGTCATGACTGACACCGTGCTGTGACCCCAACTTCTTAACAAGCTGGCATACGCGAAGAAAAGAATTTCACTGTGTGTGTGTAATGTATATGGGACAAATAAAGGCTTCTTCTTCTTCTTTGAAATGTGGCGAGTGCCCTGATGATTACGGTTAGGGTTAGGGCTTAAATGGAAAAGTGACAAATTGGTGTAAACTGAACGGGTTGGAGAAATCCATTTTACGTTAGAGACAAGGGAATCTGCTAATAGCCCTTTGGTCAGATCCAAGTTGACTCAATACAAGCCATTCCTAGTTGCTCCAGGTGATCATCAATGTAAAGAATTGGGTAGGCAGTAAATTTTGAAACTGTGTTCACCTTGAAGAAGTCCATACAAAATGGACAATTTGGAACTCCTGTAATTCTCCCACCTCCAGCAATTGTATAATTGTTCTTGAACCACTTTTTTGTGTTCAGGTTAACAATATGCTTGGCTGTGTACAACCAGGCTGGGAGGAATATCTATGAGGTGTTCTATAAGGTTTTTGCATCCGGGGTAAACACGACCAAAAATTTTAACTGCAACTTGCCAACCTGTGTTCTCTAGGATGGAGATGGTGTCCAACTAGGATTGAAGGATTCCATCTGGAATCAGTTTTGGAATCAGTTTTTGAACACTCCTATTTCAACTCATTTTGAGATGGTATATATGGTTGCAACACACTCCCTAATTATGAAAGAAATGAGGAAAAAGGAGGCAGGTTTGGTTCAACTCATGATCTTTATTGGCCGTGATGTTTTTACTCACTGTAACACAGAACATTCAGAGTTCAAAATTGTCAAAATCAAAAGTCAAAATTGCCCACAGGTGTGAAATCCTTAACTCTCACCTTCTCTGGCTCCACTTTCCATTCACAATCCTGTACTCGATCACAACCCTGCTTCCACATAAACCCACCACCCAACTCAAGCTGGGGAGCATCGGCTGATGTACAGCACAGGGCGCTCCTCCCACTCCACTACAAGGAACAACATGGCCCCTAAGCACATAGCATAAGCAGTATGTGGGGCTCTAAACAACCGAAAAGGAAGGGTCGCAAATAGGTGTAACCCAAACAAATTGGAAATGGTAATTTTTTCATGAGATTTTGGAGTCAAGGGGATCTGCCAATATCGCTTTGTTGAATCCAGTGTGAAAATTAAAGTGAGCCTCACCTAACCAATCAAGCAGTTCATCAATGTGAGGCATTGGGTATGCATCAAATTTAGACACTGCATTGACTTCTCTGAAGTGCACACAAAACATTGGGAATGACAACTACTGGACTGGACAAATTCCTGTGGGACTTCTCTATTTCCCCCACATCAAGCATGCCCTTGAGCTCATCCCGAACTGCCTGATTTTTTTTTTCGTGCTTGGGCAAAGGATAGGGGTGTCTTCATAGCACTACCACTGAGGTGTTCTCTGAGATTAGTGTGACTGCATAGAGGCAAGACCACATTGGAAAACTCCACTTGACAATTTGCAATTCTGGGTATCACCTGACAAAGTCTATGTCAATTCTTTCGAAGAGGACCTCGATCAATGGAAAGGTGGAAGTGATGCAAATGCCCGGTAAATTATTTAATGTTTTTTTTCCATGCCATCAGATTATGGTGAGCCACCTGGAATAACATTTCTTGTTGGCTCTGTGGGACCATCAATTTGGTGTTTGTGTCCTGTAACACTCTGTATAACTTTAACCTTAATGATTGCAAAATAGGGATGGGATAGCACAACAGTGGGCTGGATTCACTGACCATCGATTACTCTCACTTGGTCTCACTTAGGGTCTCTTCATGAGACCGCTCCAAGGGGAAATCCCAGAAGGGAATCCTGGCAAAGAGTGGAGAGGTGGAGCCTTCCTCTGCCAACACTTTTCCAGAGCCTCATTTTGAATCAGCCTTTGTTGATTCAAGGGCTGCAGGCTGCCTGAATTCAAAAAGGCTTGTGGTACTGTATAACACCTTGAGAACTAACTGACACTTGATATGTTGGCTCGGGATTGAGGGAGAGCTTGGAAGTGTCCTGGTTCTCTGCAATCCCAATAGACCTGCTGGTACCTTGGTCCAGATCTCTGGGACTCCCTGGGAAGAAAGGTATACTGAAAATTTACAAGCTGTTCCTCTCTGTCATATTGAAATAAGCCTGTGTGCTCAAATATAATCATGAACTACAAACACATTAATTTTTTCACTGTTTTATGTTTTCCCTTTTAATAATGTACTATGAGCTAAAATAAAAGCTCACATGAAAGCTTAAATTAGCTTAGCCTGTTTTTTGTTTTTTTTTTGCACTGGTCCAGAGCCTGAGAGAACAGACCAGAGAACAAATGTCGCATAGATACGGACACCGAGATAGGCAATATCTACCTTGGATGCAGGAACAACAGCATTAGAAATTCCTTTTAGATTTGTGAATGAGGAATCTACAGACTATTCCATAATGACACCCAGGGGTGATGCCAAGATGGTCAAGGGTACCACATTGATGTGGGAATGGCAGAGAGGGGTCTGTGTATTTAAGTCCTTCTGACAGGAGAAGACCATCTGGCACCCCATAGTCTCCTAACCAATAGCCAGAGAGATTATGGAGCAGTGAGGAAAGCTGTGCAGCTGTTCTCGAGTGGGTCGAGCTGACACTGAAAGATCCTCACTGGTAGATCTGCTCCATACTGTTGAAGGAAGGGCATTGGATCTTCACCTATACCCAGGGATTGTTTGTTACTAAACCATGTGCATTTGGAGAAGGTCGTTGAGAAGGTGGCATTGGAACAGTTCATCTCCCAACTGCTTGTGGGAACATCTGAGGGGTCTAATACCACTAACCAGACTCAGAGTATTACATGTTAATACACGTGGACTCGGGTACACGCCAGACCCTTCTGCCTATGTCCAAAACACTCTTCCTAACAATATTTATAGAAGAGTGTGCACACCTATATAACCAGGTTATTTTAAGGTTGGTTTCTTTCTCTTTTTTTCCTAACGTGATTCTGTTTGTTCTTATTTTTTAAATTTGAATTTTGTTTGTTGCTGTAGCATATTAAAGGTGGAAAAAGATGACATGATTTATCTTGGGTTGTGATTTAACACAACAAAAATCACACACAGAGAACCCCTAACCAGAATAAAGCAGTTACTAAATATTGAATGAATGATACTTTTTAAAGGTATTACTCTAATAAAATTAAGTAAGATTCTGCATTTCATAGTGATTAAAGACTGCAGTGATTCTTTGATGAAAAAGTTCCTCCTGAACTGATCTGTGTGTCCTGAACTGAGTGAAGAGTGTGTCGTTGTCTCTCTGCAGGCTGAAGGGTTGTGATATCTCAGGTGAAGGCTGTGCTGCTCTGACCTCAGCTCTGAGATCAAACCCCTCACACCTGAGAGAACTGGATCTGTCTATGAATAATGTAGGAGACTCCGGAGTGAAGCGTCTCTCTGCTGTACTGGAGAATCCTCACTGTAAACTGGAGTCACTGAGGTAAGATCATCTCTCTGAGAGTCACATGAGCTGCTCCTCAGTAAGACACATTCTCTAATAGTGAGACTGAAGCAGAGGTTTTAGGTTCAGCATCAAATATCCTGAGGAGGAAAATCATTTCATTTCACTGCATCATTTGATTCATACTTATCTACTCACAATATTAGTTGTGTTTTCTACGTGTATTTGATGTTCCTGATCTTTGCTTGTCTTGGAACTGGAACTGAAAGAGCTTTTATGATGGCTGATATAAATGCTGGGGCTCTGCTTCACTCTCACATATGTGACTGGCAATGATTCTTGGATGAAAAAGTTCCTGCTGAACTGATCTGTGTGTCCTGAACTGAGAGAGTGAAGAGTGTGTCATTGTCTCTCTGCAGGTTGCGTAATTGTGATATCTCAGATGAAGGCTGTGCTGCTCTGACTTCAGCTCTGAGATCAAACCCCTCACACCTGAGAGAACTGGATCTGTCCTTCAATAATTTAGGAGACTCGGAAAAGAAGCTGCTCTTCGATCTTAAAGATAATAAACAGTGCATCCTCCAGGACTTGAGGTTCATTATAAATATTTCAGATAAATGTGAAAAAAATTTAGACATACAGTACTTAAATTAATTAACTAAATTTTTTATTTTATAGTATTTAATGTAGAAACATTTATATTCCTTATTTATGAAGGCATCTTTACTCTACAGCACTTCTTTGCATTTGCCTGGGGTTAGACGTTTACACAGTACTGTATTTGCTTTGTTTAGTGTGTTTAGTGTTTATATTTTTAGAAGAAAAGTCTAGAAGTAACCTGGTCCTATTCCCATAAACATCTATTGATTGTAAACAGGTTCAGATTCATTTCTGAGTCATTGGGTATTTTTACTATTCGACTGAAATTTGTATTCAACATTACACTGATGTTTAACGTTCGTGCTCAACCTGTCGACTTAAATATAAACCTTACTTTCTTTTATTTTTAGGGTGTAAAGAATTTCATCGGATGCAGACTCCAGTGAAGATATTTTGATGAAATTCACTCCATTCATATTTCCTGGATATGATTATTTTAACATTAGAGACGCAGAGACGTGGATCTGTGTTTAAGAGAGCTGTGTTGCATCACTGATATCAGGACTAAACACTTACTGAGGAGGAGTTATTATTATTATTATTATTATTATTATTATTATTATTATTATTAATGAACACTTACTCAGTGACACTCTACAGGATCCAGACTTCATAGCAGGACTCAAGTTCTTGTTAAGGTTAAGGATGAAAAGTTTCTAAAAAGAGAGTGTAATTATGATTGAATAAATCCACTACACAATAATATGATCATATCACTGGATGTGACACAAACATGAAACATGGAGGAAAAACTGACACCAGTCTGGAGTGTGTATGTCTACACCGAGCTTTTATAAAGGGATTTTCATCAAGAGGAGGAAAAGGAAATCCAACATACTGTTAGTTTTATACAGAACAGTAAAAGTATTGTATCATGCAGTCTGAACAATACAGAGATGAATTTTACAACCGCACATCGATACACAAAGATACAAAATAACCTACAGCCTTATTAAATGTTCCTCACTGTTCTGTTTCACATTACTGAAACAACACACAAAAATACTGAATATCTGTCCATTCATTCACGAGTAAACTGTTCAAATATGTATTTTTACATCCCACACACACACTCACACACACACACACTCACTCTCACACAGACACACACACACACACACACACACACACACACACACACACACACTCAAACACACACACACTCACACACACACACACACACACAACTCTCACACAGACACACACACACACACACTCACACACACTCACACACACACTCACACACACACACACACACACACACACACACTCACACACACACACACACACACCTCACATACACACACACACACACACACACACACACACACACACACACACACACACACACACACACTCACACACACTCACACACACACACACACACACACACACACACTCACACACACACACAGACACACACACACACACACACAGACACACAACCAGACAACAACTGAATATCTGAGTTTTCTAAAAGAAGAAAAGTAAAATTAACAAAACAATGAACACGATATCACAAAACATTTTATAACATTTACAAACCCCGCCTACGTAGAGTGATCTCTGTAGCATGAGAATTCAGAATTTGTAAATAACTCTAAAAAATTACTTTTTCAAATGTCATTTCAGAATCTAAATCTGTTCATAAGACTTTATTTTAATGTAATCGTGTGTATTCAACAATTTGTGGAAAATGACATAAGATCACCATTTATGAATATCATGTTATTATATTTACTTTGTAAACTTGACTTTATTTACATTCAAATTTTCTTGATTTATCTTCACATTTTTGATCCAAAAAGAATAAAAAATCTAAATCCCAGTGGTGTAAATCTCCATCATTCATTTCTAACACTGTGACTATAAATACAGGACTAAGATGAAGTGTGTGTGTGTGTGTGTGTGTGTGTGTGTGTCAGTATTTCGTCAAGCATGCTTCAATGCAGGTCAAGAGGTGCCATTTCCATTAAATGCCCTTTGACCCTCACTAAGGCCATCTCCTGGTCCAAGGTCACAGTCTACCTTCACCAGATTTTACTGAATGCTGCTTTGTGCTAACCCATGTAGTGAGTTTCAGTCATCCTCTCTCTCAACAGAATACGATATTACGTCTTAACCTTCTCCTTTAAATATATACAATATCAGTAGAATGAGACACTTCCTTAGTGTCTGCTGTACATTTTTACACTAGCGCTCTTTTACTAGGGGTAGATTTTTCACTGATGCAATCACATGCATCCCCAGAAGATGCTGAGTTCTGGGGGGCTCAGGGAGCAGTCCCAGACTCTGATGGCATCTGGTATGATCAAGTAGGTTGTCTATGCATTCCAAAAGCCAGCGCCCTATTTTTAATCTGTTAGTTTCATAGTGTTTCGCATCGTGGTTTCACTGGTGCAATGTCTGACATGTCATCTAAATTTTGTATTAAAGATTTGAGACATCAGATTAAACTACATCTCTCTCGCTGTTTTAATCTGCCTGTAAAACAATGTGCAAGGTTCGCCCGTGTGTCATGATGCTCTTCCGCCCCCACAGGTGCCCTTTGAAAGTCTGTAAATTGACTTCACACATATGCCTTGAGTAGGTTTGTATAAAATGCTTTTTAGTTATTGTTGATCGTTTATCCCATGTTTCGGTGTGCCTTTGCAAACTGACTCAGACAAAGGTACTGCTTTCACCTCACAAGTCACATGACATCTATGCAACTATTTGGCTATAGACTGGAAATTTCATATTCCCTGCCACCCACTGTCGTCTGGGGTGGTGGAGAGAATGAACCACACTTTAAATGATCATTTGATCCAAGCTATGCAACAGAGGGGGAGCACTGCCTGGCCTGATATTTTACCTCCGATTCTGACTGAGATCAGAATGACGACATCTAAAACTACAGATTTATCACCTTTTGAGATTCTATTCAACCTTTTTCCTACTTCTGGAAATTGTCTACTAATCTTTCTACTTCCGCAGGTAGCAGAGTTGACATTCATCTGGATTATGTGTCTACATTACTCGATGCCTTACAAGAAAACATGAATGTGTAACGGCTAAACTCTTTGTCTCCTTCTCCCAAGAATCCAACTTATTCTTTAGTTCCAGGTGACTAGGAGTGCCCAAAAGGAACAAGCAGTTGGGTGAACCCAAGTACACCAGTCCTTATGAAGTTGTGGTAGTAACAAGAACTACTGTCATGTCTTCAGAAGGTCACATATGGCGGCATGCCAGTTGGTTAAAATCTGTGAACAAATAATTGCATGATTCTGTTCTATTATAGGCTGTTCCTGTGGAATTAGTCCAGTAACTCCAACCTGACTGTACTGATAGCTTGCTGGTGAACGAGTCCACTAGAACTCTCGTCTGACTTGCTTATCTGAAGGCGACTCTACTGCCCCAGTTCCTGTTACACCTTTTCACATACACATATAGTTCCTTTTGTATTAGCTCCTATCTACAACAGATCCACTACAATGTTGTCTTTTTATATTGTCCTGCGTTTCACTAGGACAAAAGAGGGCAATGTTGGGAAATTTTGTATTCTCTATTCCCTCAGATATGTACAAGAATGTTTAGGTTCTAGTTTAATTTCTGTCTCATGAACTTTACAGAATCTGTCTGTTGTGTACGTGCCAGTTAACATGTCACCATAGGAACTTCCTCTTTTCTGTGTTAGTTGAACCACACCATCAGACCAGATATGTTCAAGAAATCTGTACATTCTTGTATTGCCTAAGATGTTTTTCATGTATGTGGCCAGTCAGTTCAACTGCCATGTTATTTCCACACAGCAGTACATCTATGCACGGCTATCTGTACCTATAAAAGCCTCTGTTATTCTATGAATAAATCGGACGTCTCTTTGAACTGCTCTGGTTGTCAGTGTGTTCATTTAGACTCCCCAGGGCCGTATACGCTCCATGATAACCCACATGCGCTAGTTTTTCTTTAGAGTAAATGAAGCAGAGACATGAAAGGCTGACGGAGGAAAAGTGAAGATAAAGCTGTTATTTGCTTTAATCCTTACAGTTTCCATAATATAATCCTGTTCTGCAGTGGGGAAAGTGGGAACAAACCGAGGAGAAAACAGATCTAGATATTTGGAGGCCCTAGGCAAAATTTATGTGGAACACCTCCGCCCACCCCCCAACTATTGGGGATAATGAACAGTTTTGCCTACTCTGTACAATAAAATGGGGGAAAATGCAAGACAACATTACATTTCCAACAAATAATTACAGATCAACACTTCAGTAAATGAACATCAGTGCCTTTATCGTTTTTTCCCTAGCTGGTATGGACAGGATTTCCCCTCCTTCTGAACCAGTGTAGATATAGATATAGATATATTATGTGTTGCACTGTAATACCTTAAATATGCACTATATACACAAATCAACTGCTAGTGGAAGTGAAAGAGACGAACTACTAATCAGAAAGAATAATTCATTTCTTCATAATACTGCATGCTTATTTTTCAATAAATATGACAAGAGTATTTATGATTTGATGAAAGCTAAAAAGAAGTATTATGTTAAAGCGGTAATGTAAACATCAGTGGAATTTAGAAGATATACAGAGAGTTAAGGTACTTTTTTAATGCTCTAGTGTGTTTGCTCTTTGACTTTAAATACAAACTTCTTTACTTTTACTGGAGTATTTTGCTCGTCAGCTCTCGACGTCATTGTACACGCGAACTCAAAGGCCCAGTTTATTTTGAAAATACATTACACTCACTCCAAAATAGATGATGATGATGATGATGTGTGTATGTGTGTGTGTGTGTGTGTGTGTGTGTGTGTGTGTGAGAGAGAGAGAGAGAGAGAGAGAGAGAGTACTTCACCAGATTTTACTGAATGTTGCTTTGTGCTAACCCATGTAGTGAGTTTCAGTCATCCTCTCTCTCAATAAAATACGATATTACGATATTACGTCTTAATCTTCTCCTTTAAATATATACAATATCAGTAGAATGAGTTGTGACCCTCGATAGAGAGAATGATCAGAATGTGAGTGATTCTTATCCTCAATAAAGAACAGTATCGGCTCTTTGATGTTCGTACTCAGTGATGAAAAAGATAATGTAGAAAAGTCCACTAGTTCATAAGGTGATCAGATGTAGATCCACAGGTACATAAGATTCCATCATATAATCCTGTTCTGCAGTGGGGAAAGTGGGACCAAACAGAGGAGAAGAAAGAAGAGAGAACAGTAACTGAGTTGGAGGTGGACGAGTAGAAGAAAAGATTTCTGCTGAGGTGATAAACACATAGAAAAATCCTGCAGCTAAATAAATATAGATATGAGGGAAAAGATCCTGTATAATTGTACTGTATAATTCTTTTCTTTATAAATGGACCAATGTTAGTTCCTGTATTCTATTCTATCCTGATGTTTTAGTTTCCTGTACTTTCATTTTGAGAATGTTCATGAAGCCATTTTACTCTTAATAACAACACATTCACAAAATGGGAGTGTACAGTTTAGAGAAATGTGTAAACACTTATTATAAGCAGTGACACTGGTTTGGAGAATTGTCTATTAGCAGTTGAGGGAATAAACACTGTAAAGTAAGAAAACTGGACAGGAACACACTTTGTTTATGATTGTTTATGTGTGTTATTGCACACTGGTGCATGAGGAAGGTCAAACAAGTTTAAAGCACATACACACCTTTTACTAAACATGTCACGTGATGTTTCACCTCTAAGATCAAATTTCATGATAAAATCTAATCCCATATTTTGGGAAGGCAGCATGGTGGTTTAGTGGTTAGCACATTTGCCTCACACCTCCAGCGTTGAGGTTTCGACTCCTACCTCTGCCCTGTGTGAGTTTGCATGCTCCTCCAGTTTCCTCCTCCAGTTTCCTCCCCCAGTTCAAAGACATGCATTGTAGAAATGCTGATTAACATGTCCAAATTGTTTGTAGTGTCTGAATGTGTGTGGGGTTCTGCCCTGTGAGGGGTTGGGACCCTGTACAGGGTGTGCCCTGAGTTCCCTGGGATAACCACCAGACTCTACCCATGACCCTGTGTGGGATTAGGGGTACTGATCAGAAGGTCCTGAGTTCAAACCCCAGAACTACCAAGTGAAAGAGTCCTGACCTCATCACGATAAACACTATTAATGTTATTATTTCATTTAGAGAAGAATGTACATGATGTATAAACAGTGGTGTCAGGGTAACCCTGGGTTAGGGTCAGGGGGTTAGGGTTAGGGTCAGGGGGTTAGGGTTAGTTTATACTGGATAACCGAGCAGAAGATTTTGAGTGATCTGGTTTTACCAGGTGATCCATGTACTAGCAGATGTTCCTCTCATGATTATTGTACTCACACTGAGATTTGTGTACAGTGTTTTGTAACGTGAATAAACTTGAACTGTAGATTTGTGTGATTAATGTGTGATTATTGCAGTAGAACTGATTCTGGGAGATTAATTACAGATGAGAATATTTACCAGCCTGCAGGTCCACTGTGCACCTGTTAAAAGACAGATATAATTATTTAGTCTCTATTAAACATCAGTGTAATGTGTGTTTGGATTTAGTAACGTGTAACACGGAAATGAATACAGAGGTTAAAACATTGCTTGTGTCTGTGATGTTTACGTGAGACTGACTAAACCTGTTCTACTGCTCTGTGTATAAACCTGTTCTACTTCTTCTATCAAAGTGAAAGAACTTCTCCAGTTTGGACACCTGAGACGTGCGTCTGGACAAACAGAAGGATCTAGAAACAGTGAAATAACAACGTAACAAGGATTGTTGACTAAAGGTAAAAGATTTCTCTGTTTTAATTTCAGGTATGGAAATGTATGATATATGTTAGAAACCATGTGTAAAAACAACAGTAGGAAAACTGCACTGTGTGAACTGAGTGTGTTTAGTATTCTGTGGTAAAGTTGGTTTTATTCACTGATTATTCCAGTTTCTCTCTTTGATTTCCACAAACTAAATCTACAAAATAAATCAGACCTAACAGAACTGTTATCACTGAGAGAAAACTGACGACAGGCCGACATTTTACACTGTTTTACTGAAGTGCGACATTTCAGTGAAGTTGTGATGTTAAGGAATGTGTTTAATCCGGGTTACGAGGGTTGCCAGAATTGCAATTTTTTTATGACAAATGTTAATCATTTTGTGTGTGAAAAAGCAGGTCCATTGTTTTTTTGGTGTTTGGGGTGTTTTCGAGCGTGTTATAGTATAAATAGTCTGTAAATTAATTCAATCTGTTTATTACGTACAGAATCATTTCTGTTTTGAAAATATTGGAAAAGGGAAAAGAGATCATGGAGTGAAGAAAATCATGAACACACGGGCAGAACAGAGAACTAGTTTCCCTGAAATTGACAAAGATATAACAAAATATGTGTATATATTTTTTTTAATCCTGAGCTTTTGGGCTGGTTTTAGATCTGTTTGTGTGGTTTTTGAGATGTCCTAGTTGTGGAACACATTCTGCTAAAACCTGGCTGTTAGATTTCACCCCACAGAAATCTACCGTTTACGCCTTTGTAATCTCCGTCATGCCTTTCAGCCTGTTTTACCATTCACGTCTAGTAACATTTAGTTACTTTTAGTTCTATGTTGCTATGATCTAGAAAGTGTGTATGGTTTGCTGCAGAGTCAGGGGTCTGGAGAGTCTGAAATGAACACACACACTGACAGATATGAGCGTGTTCAAAAGAAACTTACGGTTTATTCATTCAAAACAGAAGAATTTATAGACATTGTACACATTGATAACAGCACTGCGTGGACGGTTTCTACTGGTCCAAGTGTCAGACAGATTTAGACAAAACACACAGCACATAGTTATGATACAAAATAAGTCCCATGTCATGTTGACACAGAAGTACATAATAATATAATCAAGGATAGCAGTTGATCAGCGTATTCAAAGAGGTAACTAAATGATTACATTCATCATATATTTGAGAGCAGTTCATAATATAAGAGGATACATAATATAAAATATAAGATGATAAAAGAGAATTTCCTTTCACTGGCAACCCTGGTCTAAAATAAATCGCCTCTCAGTGTTTGATTTAATGTTCGATTTAAACACACTACTGTGTAGTTTTCCTAATCAATTGCATTAGCTTGTGTTCGGTGAAAACATTTCAGAAACAGACTTGTTTTTAGGTGTGACATAATATAAAGATTTGGCAACCTCTGCATGCAGATAAAATCAGAACAACAAAAATGTGGAGGTTTGAATACAAGTATAACTATGGTTTAACTCACAGGTTCCTACCCCTGGTCCTGGAGAACCCCCTGTCCTTCAGATTTTAGTGTTTCTACTTCAACTAATCAGATAATTAACAGAATTGTGTATTAGAGCAGGAAAACACTCAAATCTGCAGGACAGGGGGTTCTCCAGGACCAGGGGTGGGAACCTGTGAGTTTAGTCATTAATAATTAATACTACTACTAATTGCTATTTTTAAGGAATCAAGCACCAAAATATTTGTATTGGAAGTTTCCAGTCCTTCTTAGACATCACTCAAATCCCAGCATGTCACCAGTAGATGGCGACATTCACTGATTACTAAAGGGTCTGTTAAACCTGACAAAAATAAATGTAGCCTATATTGTGCATTTACTGTCCCACTGTCCCCATTTACTGTCCATTTACTGTACACTGCAGCTTTAATCTAAAATAGATGAGAGAGAGAGAGAGAGAGAGAGAGAGAGAGAGAGAGAGAGAGAGAGCATATTTTCTTAACAGTATTCCAGTATTCAGACAAGTTCCTAAATGAAACTAAATGAAACTACTGATTACGGCTTTATGTCACCAGTAGATGGCGACATTCACTGATTAGTATAACAGGTCATATAGGGCTGTGTGTTCTGTGTATTTGATAATACTTATAAATATTTGAGTTAAAATGAGATACTAGTGATCAAATTCTTAGAAAGATTTCAGACATGAATTAAAACAGGAATTAAAGACTATTCTTCTTCCTGATCCCTGTAAAACTGTCTCTAGGGTTTTATACAGTCTGTTAACTCTGACAGTACATCATGACATCAATTATAACACCTCAAGAGAAACATAAATCGATAGCATAACATATTAGTAGAGATGTACCGATATAAATTTCTCAGCCGATACTGATAACCGATAGTCCTGCCTTTTATGACTTCTTATAAATCAATAATAATTAATTCCACAATTCTTAAAGAAATGCAAATAAAAACTTTATTCTCTCCATTTCAACAAGTTGTTTGACAGTAACTGGTCTCATAAACAGAACACACTTTACTCACATTAACATTAACACATGAACTCATTTCTGAAGATTAAAGGAAGACTTCTTAACTTATTGAATGTTATTAATTCATATTAACAGAATGAATTGACTGAATTTTAAAATACCTCCTTTTAGTCTCACATTCACTCTCCACAAACAAAATCATTTCTACTTCATCACTGACATCAAACTGGTGATATACAGCAAAATCTCCAGTGTTGATTTAACACCAGAGTGTTGAGTTTACACACATTTTACTGTGTACACAGGCCTGATATAAACTTTATTATTATTATATTAACTCATATTAACATTAACTGCATATGAAATATACTACTCTACAAATATTATCCTGTGCGATATATACCTTTTCTAGTCACTCATTTAAATCTACATTGTACTGGCCCTTTAATTCCGTGCGAGCAGAGCGGGGGTGGGGAATGTAAAATGTTATCAGTGCAGAGATCACAGAGATTACAAACTGCATTTTTCTCCTCATTCCACACAAGAGACATCTTCTTTACAAAATCTATGTTTCCCCGCCCTCTTTTGATAGACAGGGTATAATCAGTCATGATCATTGGATGTTTTTAAAATATTATCAGCTGATACATCGATGCATCTCTAGTCCAATCACCAGCAGTGAAATTTTAGATTTATGTTCAGATTTGCCATATGATGCTTGATAAATATAAACACAGTGTCATTACACACCTTGACATAAAAATAATTACTGATTAACGTCATTTAATAAACAATTATATCCACACATCATTTTTGTCCACGTCCCACAACTGTGTCAATGTTGAGATTCATAAATTGAGCTAATTCCATTATGATGAACATTATTGTAATGGTGAGGACATTTTGTAAGAACCAGATTAATTGAAATTAGATTTAAAAAATAATAAAAAACAAAAATGTTCCAAATGAAAATCTTAATGACTACATGCAGTTTTGTAAACCTTTTTATATGTATTACAGACTCTGATGGTTAAAACTCATAGCAGTTGATTTTTTAAATTTGGAGAATAAAAAGTGACCGTAGTTTCAGAAACACCCAGAGATATGAACTTTAATATACATTGTGTGATCACTTCATGATGTACATTCCTACACGTTTATTTTATTATTATACATTAACATTTGAACAATTCAACAAATATATTCAATGATATTTTGAGTATTGTCTTGTGTATTTGTCTCAGTGTATTGTATTTCTGAGAATCATGTAAAACTATCCACAGATATTTTCAGTAGTCTTTGACCGCTGGGATTTTTAAAGCAATTTTACAGGAAAATGTGAAGAAAAATTCTGAAGCAAAAGATCATTCTTCTGGGCATTTCCTTTATGATTGTTCAGGAATGACTTTCAGGACTGTATGTGGGAATCCTGTGGGATGGGTAGAATACAGGTTTGATAAGATCAGAAAAATGACATGAGCATCTTGTTTCACAAACTGTGAATAAACTGAGGTGTACAATATCTATGTATTCTGATATTTAATCACAAGATAACTGAAAGTGTTGATTTTTCCCCAATCTACAGGTTAAATGTCTGTTATACCAACACAGCACTAAATGCATTAAACACCCAATAGTCTAATTTGGAAGCCAACTTGTCTCGCTGTGTACATTAATCTATTGATTGATTTAGTGATTAATTCTGTAAATACTATCAATGCTTTGTATAATAAATGTTTTACTAAAAAGTATTTCTATCAAATACATATTTGCTTTTGAAGTTATTTGTATTTATTTGTTTGTTTGTTTGTTTATTCCTTCTTTCTCTCATTTATTTGTGTTCATGTATGTTTCTGTATAGACTGTAACCCGTTGCAGCAGAAGAGATCAGGTCGGGTCGTACACGGCCGTCTGTCCATGACCAATGACGTTTCTTTACTAACAGTGAAAGATGGATCACTCGAATCCTCTCCAACCTGATGGACCTCAACAATTAAACATGAGGTAAAGCTTCTGCTCCTGTATCTTAAACATGAACATTTAATGAGAACGTTCTAGTACCAAGTTAATAATAATAAAATAATAAAATCTTAAGTGGATAATTTTCTCAAGATTCTCACCCCTTTCATTTCCCCCCAAAATCTTTTTTTAAAGACTATTACTGCTCTAATCTACTGACTATCTGTGCATGTTCATGAGAATGGAAAGGCAGTAAATAAATGATTAAGAGTAAAAGTGTATGTTGTTGAACAGTGAAACCCAGGAGAAGACATCAGACAGTGCAGGACCCAGCAGTGTCTCCATGAACAGTGATGTGTGTACAGATCCTCCACCAGGATTAAAAAATGAAGACCTCTCATCTACACACAGGTAACGTCTCCTCGTAGTTCATTCTTTTTCTAGTTAATATTGATAGTAATAATTAATCTACATTATCAAAGCTGTTTGGTAAAACTACTGACTTTCACTTGGCGCTAACTTGCCAATTTCACTATAAAATTATATCCATGTGGAAATCATGGTGCAATTAAAATACACTTCACAGCTACTTCTAAATGACACTGAATATTCAAAATATGAATTAGTGTGAAGGTACAGATTTTGCAAAAGTCCTCCAGTATTGAGTAAAAGCACATACTGTAATTCTTCATCACTCAGTGTAACATGGACCAAATTTAGAACAAAATAAATGTTGTTAAAGTTAATAAAACACTAATACATACTGTATCAATGTTACTTGTTGTGTGTGTGTGTGTGTGTGTGTGTGTGTGTGTGTGTGTGTGTGTGTGTGTGTGTGTGTGCAGAGAAATCCAGATAAAGAGATCAGACTCACCAGTACCCAGCTGTGTGTCCATGAAGAGTGATAAGTCTATGCATTTAATAATGAAATTTAAAGAGCAGAGAGAATCCTCACCTGGACACAGGTAACAACTCCTTACTGTTAATACAGTTCTTTGATATATTACAGCTTCTTACAACAAAAACACCATAATCCAATGTACATACATGAGAAGTGTTAATAATAATAATAATAATAATAATAATAATAATAATAATAATAATAATAATAATAATACTATTATTATTATTATTATTATTATTATTATTATTATTATTATTATTGTTATTAAGGCTTTAATGTACATGTTTAATTTTATGTGTTGTATGTGTCTATATTTGTAAAATATTTTATTATTGTGATACTTGATACGTGATAAATGAGGAGGCGGGAGGCGAGATTCGGACAACTCAAAAGGGCTCTTTATTTTCTGGCACTAGTTCTTTCACTTTTAAGCAATTTTATTTCACTATGCACACACACTCACACATACACATGGCTCTGTTCTTCTCTCTCTCTCTCTCTCTCTCTCTCTCTCCTGTGGCTCGCGTCTCTTCCCCTTTTATCCTCGCAGCCGCTCACTGCAACACAGAAAACGTATTAGAAAAATCCTTGTACAGTGCCTTGCGAAAGTATTCGGCCCCCTTGAACTTTTCAACCTTTTGCCACATTTCAGGCTTCAAACATAAAGATATAAAATTTTTATATTTTGTGAAGAATCACCAACAAGTGGGACACAATTGTGAAGTGGAACGAAATCTATTGGATATTTTAAACTTTTTTAGCAAATAAAAAATGAAAAGTTGGCGTGCAAAATTATTCGGCCCCTTTACTTTCAGTGCAGCAAACTCACTCCAGAAGTTCAGCGAGGATCTCTGAATGATCCAATGTTGTCCTAAATGACTGATGGTGATAAATAGAATCCACCTGTATGTAATCAAGTCTCTGTATAAATGCACCTGCTCTGTGATAGTCTCAGGGTTCTGTTGAAAGCGCATATAGCACAGAAGACCAAGGAACACACCAGGCAGGTCCGTAATACTGTTGTGGAGAAGTTTAAAGCCAGATTTGGATACAAAAAGATTTCCCAAGCTTTAAACATCCCAAGGAGCACTGTGCAAGCGATCATTTTGAAATGGAAGGAGTATCAGACCACTGCAAATCTACCAAGACCTGGCCGTCCCTCTAAACTTTCAGCTCAGACAAGGAGAAGACTGATCAGAGATGCAGCCAAGAGGCCCATGATCACTCTGGATGAACTGCAGAGAACTACAGCTGAGGTGGGAGAGTCTGTCCATAGGACAACAATCAGTCGTACACTGCACAAATCTGGCCTTTATGGAAGAGTGGCAAGAAGAAAGCCATTTCTCAAAGATATCCATAAAAAGTCTCGTCAAAAGTTTGCCACAAGCAAAAGACTTTTGGCTCATGGCTCTGTTCTTCTCTCTCTCTCTCTCTCTCTCTCTCTCTCTCCTGTGGCTCGCATCTCTCCCCCTTTTATCCTCGCAGCCGTTCACTGCAACACAGAAAACTTATTAGAAAAATCCTTGTAGATCCTTACTGCTTACTTTCCAGACTCCACCCTCCATTCATAAACTGGCAGTAGACCAGACCACACCCCCACAATTATGAGTGATTTATTTGTCCTTGTGAGTAAAAATGTCCATTGTGTTTTTGACTACAATAAAGTATTAGAATTATTTGTGTGCGTTGGTGCAGTAAAACACAGATAAAGAAATTAAATGGTCTGGTAAATGGTCTGCACTTATAAAGCACTTTTCACAGTGTCTCATCCCCACACACACACACACACACACACACACGGATGCAAGGCGCTAACTTGCCATCCGGAGCAACCCGGGGTTCAGTGTCTTGCCCAAGGACACTTCAGCATGTGGAGTCATGTGGGCCAGAAATTGAATCGCCAACCCTACAATTAGTGGACAACCGGCTCTACCACCTGAACCACAGCCGCCTGAGCCATTAGACTCACCAGCACTCAGCTGTGTGTCCATGAACAGTCCATGTCCATGATGAGTCTATTACTTTACCAACAATGTTTAAAGAGAGGACTGAATCCTCATCCAGACCAGGGTTGCAGCAGTATTCTGTTTTCAAGGTATATCTGCGGTATGAAAATGGATAATTATTGTATCAATAGTTTATCTACGGTATTGAAAAAAAGCAACTAGACAGAGAATGTCACCTGTGCATGTTCATCTCCTTTAATCTTCAACTGCCTGTCAGACTCGTCAACTAGGTCCAGATACACACACACACACACACACACACACACACACACACACACACACAGACACACACAGCAGAGAAAAAGAAATTAAAATCAGCAGCTGGAGGATTATTTTGAATATCCCAAAAAAACAAAAGTGGGGTTGTCCACGAGGACTAAAAAAAACCCATAATTACATGCAGATCAAGGAACATTTCCTGTTTATAACTTTAATCTCTACCAGAAAAACATTGTTGAAACATCGATGAATCATTAATTCATAAAATACACCATCAAAATCTTTTTCCACATCCTGGTTTCCTGCTACATCTGCTTTGTCTGTGTGTTCGGTAACTTCTGATTTACACTCACACACACACACACACACACACAACACACACACACACACACACACACACACACTAGCTACGTTTCCATCGAAGTTGCAAATATAAGTTTTGGGAATAAAGCACCATTTCCATCCCCTGTGTTCAAGAGAACAAAATCATCACTTCTAGGGACACTTGTGATCTGCAGGCTTTCGTTTAAATGATTGTAGATAATGGTGTAATAGTAGTGTACAGGTATGTGATAAAAATAGGTATAAAATCTTTTGTTTTGACAGTGACCTGGAGGGAACAGGAGACAAAACAGAACAGAAGATCATAATCAGAGATACAGGGTAAGATCAAACTCATCAGTGACCGTGGATTATTATAACGCTGGTATTATAAACATCTCTCTAATTAATTCCTGCTGATTATTTCCACAGACTGATTAGATTATCAAGTACATATTTAATCAATTACAGAGATTGTGCTTGATTTCTCTCTAAATGTCTGTGACCATGTTGCAGGTGTAAGTCTGGAACCACTGAACCTCATCTTCTGGAGAAATACAAATTAAATCTGATAAAGAAGTTTCAGTATGTAAATGAGGTGATAACAAACCAGGGATACCCAACACTTCTGCATGAGATCTACACAGAGCTCTACATCACAGAAGGAGACAGTGGAAAAGTCAATAATGAACATGAGGTGAGACAGATCGAGGCAGCATCCAGGAGAGCAGCAACAGAGGAAACACCAATCAAATGCAATGACATCTTTAAGCCGTTATCTGAAGAAGACAAACCCATCAGGAGCGTTCTGACAAAGGGAGTTGGTGGCATTGGAAAAACAGTCTCTGTGCAGAAATTCATTCTAGACTGGGCTGAAGGGAAAACAAATCAGGATGTTCATCTCATATTTCCACTTCCTTTCAGAGAGCTCAATTTAATGAAGGATCGAAACCTGAGTCTGATGGAGCTTCTTCATTTCTATTATAAGGAGATAAAAGAAACAGACATTTCCAGCTTGGACAAAGTTCTGTTCATTTTTGATGGTTTGGATGAGTGTCGTTTCCCTCTGGATTTCCAGAACACAGTGAGGTTGTGTGATGTAACTGAATCAGCATCAGTGCATGTGCTGCTGATAAACCTGATCAAAGGGAATCTGCTTCCCTCTGCTCTCATCTGGATCACCTCCCGACCAGCAGCAGCTGATCAAATCCCCTCTGAGTGTGTCCATCGAGTCACCGAGGTACGAGGGTTCAATGACCCACAGAAGGAGGAATATTTCAGGAAGAGGATCAGTGATCAGAGCCTGAGCAACAGAATCATCACACACCTGAATTCAGTAAGAAGCCTCTACATCATGTGCCACATCCCAGTCTTCTGCTGGATTTCAGCGACTGTTCTAGAGAGAATGTTGGGTGAAGCAGAGAGTGGAGAGATCCCCAAGACTCTGACTCAAATGTACACACACTTCCTCATCATTCAGACAAACGTCATAAAGAAAAAGTACACAAAGAGCAGAGATACAGATACAGAAATGGTTCTGAAACTGGGTAAACTGGCTTTTCAGCAGCTGATGAAAGGCAACCTGATCTTCTATGAGGAAGACCTGATGGAGTGTGGCATTGATGTGACAGAAGCATTAGTCTATTCAGGTGTGTGTACACAGATCTTCAGAGTGGAGTTTGGGCTTCACCAGAGTAAAGTGTACTGCTTTGTTCATCTGAGCATTCAGGAACACCTCGCAGCTCTGTATGTGCACCTGACATTCATGAATGAAAAGAGAAATGTTCTTCAGCAGAGTCTGTTATCTAAAATTATCATGATGTTGATGATGATGATGAGGTTAAGAGAAATTACAATCTCAGATGTCCACAAGAGTGCTGTAGATCAGGCTTTACAGAGTGAAAATGGACATCTGGATCTTTTCCTTCGCTTTCTTCTGGGTCTCTCAATGGAGTCCAATCAGATCCTCTTACAAACCATAATGACACAGACAGGAAGTAGTTCTCACAGCACACAGGAAACAGTTCATTACATCAAGGAGAAGATCAGAGAGAATCCTTCACCAGAGAAATCCATCAATCTGTTCCACTGTCTGTATGAACTGGATGATCATTCTCTAGTTGAGGAAATCCAACACTACCTGCAATCTGGAGATTTACAACAAAGCAAACTTTCTTCTTCTCAGTGGTCAGCTGTGGTGTTTGTGTTACTGACATCAATACAGGAACAGGATGAGTTTGTCTTTAATAAATATATGAACAAACACTGTAAATCAGACGAGGTTCTTCTGAAGCTCCTGCCTGTGGTTGCAGCATCCAGAAAAGCTGAGTGAGTAATGCTGAATATAACCGTTACACTGTTAATGTTAGCAGCAGAGAAGCTGAAAGAACTTTATAAGAACTTTATCAGACACTGATGGACCTCAGACGATTCTTAAATCTGATGTGAAATTGGATATACAGTATGTTCTATGTACACTCTACACAAACATTAGACAGTGCATTATGCAGCATGTTGCAACATGAGCTGCTTAAGCTAATGTTATATTTGATATTTGTATTTTGGGAAGATTTAATAACTTTTTTCATGTTTCATTTTTATTGAACCTTTCTGCTGAACATTTCTACAGAACATTTCTACAATTTTTGCTAAACCAGTTCTGCTAAACATTTCTGCATAACGTTTCTTTTTTATTAAACATTTCTGATGAACATTTCTGTTGAATTGCTAAGCCTATCTAAATCGCCTTTTCTGTTCTGTCCTCCCCACCATTTCCCAAAAATACAAAATTAGCGACAGCAGTAAATATTCACAGATTTTTTTCTTTTTATACAAAGAAAAACAAAATTGAACCCACAATCCACCCCTCCGGCTCATCATGACTACCCATTAACTGTCGCTGGTTATAGAGATATTATAAAATTCAACAACAGGCACCAACCTTTAAGTGGGTAGTGTCTGTAACTCCATAAAGTAGGCAATAAAGGGATGCTATTTATGAAAAAACTTATCTGTACATCCATTCATTGTATATCTTATTTTCTCGAGTTTCAGAAAAAACATCAGGTCCTTTATCCACTGGGAGATAGATGGGTATTTAGCAGACTTCCAATGTAACAGTAGGGAACGTCTTGCTATAAGGGATGTGAAAGCAATAACATCCTTTTGTATCGAGATCAAAGGAATTGAAGCTTGAGGAATCCCAAATATCAATGGACAAGGCTTTAAATCTACCCTGAGAATAGTGGACATGATGGTAAAAAAGCCAGACCAAAAACCATGGAGTTCAGGGCAGAAGAAAAACATATGGCCAAGATGACAGGGAGAGCCATGGCATTTATCACACTTGTCCTCAACATCCAGGTACATCACAGACAATCTTGACTTGGACAAATGGACTCTATTTAAAACTTTGAACTGTATAAGTCCAAGAAGAGCACAAGAAGTGGTAGTCTGTACCCTCTCTATAGCATGTTCCCAACACTCCTCACTTATCTGTATTCCTAATTCCGTTTCCCACGCATTCCTAATTTTATTACGCGACCCACTACCTTGCGTCAAAATAAAATCATAAATCTTAGAAATCATTCCTCTCTGATGCGGGTTATTTGAAAACAGGTCTTCCCAAGCCTGTTCAGGAGGAGCAGAAGGGAAACCAAGAAAACATCTAGAAACGAAATTCCGTATTTGAAAGTACCGATGTGTCAAGGGGAGATCATAAGTGGATGCCAAATTGGCAAAGCTATCAAACACACCATCAGAATACAACTTCCTAACTTGTTTAATACCCTTGTCATACCACACTGAATATGAGGAGTCCAAACACGATGGGGGAAATAGATGGTTGTTCACTAAAGGACACAAAGAGGATGCACCTACAAATTTAAAATGTCGTCTAAATTGATACCAAGTCATAAGTGTGCTGAGGACAACAGGGTTATCAGTATATTGGGAAAGTTTTGTAGGTAAAGAGGTGTAAAGTAGAGCAGGTAAAGAGGATTCCCTACAAGAAGATAATTCCAATTTAGACCAGGAAGATCCAGGAGATTGAACCCAATAACAAAGTTCATGGATGTGTGCAGCCCAGTAATAGAATTGAAAATTGGGTAATGCAAGTCCTCCCACAAGTTTACATTTCTGCAATAAAGATTTACTAACCCTTGGTGGCTTCCCTCCCCAAATAAATGTACTAATTATCTTATCCAATGAATCAAAGAATGATTTTGGGAGAGAAGAAAAGAAACTTTGGTAAAATATTGATTTTGATGGCGTTGATCTTGCCAATTAGGGAAAGTGGGTAAGTTACCCCAACTCTGAATGTTAGATTTAACCTTTGAGATAAGCGGAGTAAAGTTAGCTGATAGAAGATTAGATAGAGAACGTGTCACGTTGATACCTAGGTATTTAAAACCTGACTGACTAAATCGAAACGGTAGATCTGACTGTTGGAGAGACAGAGCTGGAGTATTGACAGGGAAACAGTCGCTTTTATCTAAATTTAGTTTATAACCAGAGACAACACCAAAAGACTCCAGAACATCCAAGACAGAAGGCATAGAGGAGATAGGATCAGTTACATACAATAACAAATCATCAGCATATAGCGACAATTTGTATTCTACACCATATCGAACTATTCCTTTAAACAAGGAGGAAGATTTTAATACAATAGAGAGCGGCTCGATGGCAACAGCAAAAAGCAGAGGGGATAAAGGACACCCTTGGCGGCACCCTCGTCCGAGCGCAAAATAATCCGAATACGTATCGTTAGTCTGAACTCTAGCATAAGGGGTTGAGTAAAGGAGGCTAATCCAAGAAATAAACTTGTCCCCAAATCCAAACTTCTTCAGGACTGCAAACAAATACTCCCATTCGACCCTGTCGAATGCTTTTTCAGCATCTAATGAAATCACAATCTCAGGGTGAACAGCCGAATTCTTTGAGTAAATTATATTAAAGAGTGTACAGGTATTGAAAAACATTTGACGTCCCTTTATAAAACCGTTCTGATCTTCAGATATAATATAAGGAAGTACATTCTCTAACCGAGATGCCATTACTTTCGCCAACACCTTTACATCTGCATTCAGCAGTGATAGCGGTCTATAAGAACCACAGGAGGATGGATCCTTACCCTCCTTTAGGAGCAGAACTATTGTGGCTTGTGTCAGAGTTGGAGGCAAAGACCCACGTTCCAAAGATTCGTTGAACATAGCCAAAAGCAATGGAGCTAATTTTCCAATAAACGTTTTAAAGAATTCGATTGGAAACCCGTCCGGGCCAGGAGCTTTGTTAGATTGCATAGATTTAACTGAATTTAACATTTCTTCAAGAGAGAGTGGGGAATCCAATTGCATAGCAGTATTCCTATCTACAACAGGATTACAGAGGTTTTGAAGAAATGCGTTCACTTTAGTATTATCTGTTGGAGATTCGGACTTATAAAGCGAAGAGTAAAAAGATTTAAAAGTAGCATTAATTTCCATCGGATCTGTAGTGACAATATTATAAGTGTTTTTAATACTAGGTATGAGACGGGAAGTGGCCTGTCGCTGTAGCTGATGTGCCAGTAGACGTCTCGGCTTGTCGCCATGTTCATAATATGAGCCACGAGTACGTAACAGTAAGCGTTCCGCTTCTTTAGTCGAAATAAGATTAAACTCTGCCTGTAAGTCAAGGCGCTGTTTAAGAAGTTCTGGGGAGGGGTTTAATGCACATCTTTGATCAAGACTACTGATTGCAGATGCTAGTTTATTAACCCTAGCAGTGTGTTTTTTATTACAGCGAGCAGAATAAGAAATAATCTGCCCTCTGATATAGGATTTAAGTGTCTCCCATAACAGTGAATAAGAGGTGGAGTCAATCTGATTGAAGAAAAAGTCATCGATAGAACTAGAAATGAACTCGCAGAATTCACTGTCTGCTAAAAGAAGAGAATTAAATCTCCAAGGCGGTCGGCTACGTTTATAAGTAGAAAGATGAATATCTAATTGTAGAGGTGCATGGTCAGAAATTACAATACCCAAATAATCAGAAGAAACTACGCAAGAATCTAGAGTGCTGACTATGAAAAAATAATCAATCCTTGAATAAGAATTATGAACCTGGGAGAAGAAAGAAAACTTTTTAAGAGAGGGGTTACGGGATCTCCAGGGATCAACGAGACCATTCTGACAAATAAAATCGGAGAATGTTTTAGACATTGCAGATCGATTCAGAGTACGGGGATTAGATCGATCCAAGTTTGGGTCAAATACACAATTTAAATCTCCCCCGAAAATCAACAGGTGAGTATTTAAGAAAGGGAGATTGCTCAACAATCTATTAGAAAATTCTACATCATCAAAGTTTGGAGCATACACATTAACCAGCAATACCTGTCTTTGCATTAAAGTACCAGCAACTATAATATATCTACTATTCACATCATACATTAAATTGAATGTAACTAAATTGTAACCTTTGTTGATTAAAATAGCGCCCCCTCTTGCTTTCGAATTAAAATTCGAGTGAAAGACTTGACTCACCCAAGGGCAGTGTAACCTATGATGATCTTTAATACGTAAGTGCGTCTCCTGTAAAAATACTATATCGGAGTTCAAACGTTTCAAATGTGTAAAAACCTTAAATCTCTTAACAGGATTACCCATACCTCTGACATTCCAACTAATAAATCTTAAAGGTGTGCCTGTCCCAGCTATGCTGGGATCAATGTTACTACTAACCATTTAAATAAAGTAAACCATAGGAATGTGAATAGCCAATGAGAGCCGAAGTGGGACCTTCCACCCACTGCCCCCCCCCCCCCCCAACTCACCACACACCCAAAGTCTCCATAAAATAAGGGAGACAGCAGTGTTTCCCACCTAGGGTTTTCCACAAAGTGGACAAAGAGTAAGCTAAACCTAAATGAAAAATGAACAAATTCCATCAAGAGAAAAGGCCCCTACTGACTTCAAATCTAATAAATAATCTGCACACTTAACAAATATGTCTTTACCTTTAAAGACTTATAACTAATAATCTTACACAGTGTAGCACTTAAAAAAATAAATAAATAAATAAAATGGTAATTTACAAAGAGTAATAATAATAATAATAATAATACTAAATAGACAAGATGATAATAAATAAATAAATAAACGAGTGAATGAATAAATAAACAAACAAATTCTGAACGAATGCACAATATCCACAATAAGAATTCGAATTCTATAGAGCTGGATGTCCGAGTGCAAATTAGAATAAAGAATATTATCAAAGAAAATAAATAAATAAATAAATAAAAATTTAAACTAATTTCTAAATAAACAAATAAACAAATAAATAACGAACACTACACTATGTAGATGATGCAGTTCACCCCGGTATTAAGAGTTTAACGTAGTCTGCTGCTTCCTCCGCTGAAATAAAGTCCTTCTGGACTCCGTTGTATGTAATGCGAAGCCGAGCTGGATGAAGTATTCCATAGCGAGCTCCCTCAATACCACGAAGTTGACGTCGAACCTCGTTAAACGCGGCCCGGGCCCGGGCTGTCTGGACTGTGTAGTCAGGGAAAACGGAGATGGTCAGATCCCTCACTTTAATCTGCTGGAGCTCTCTCGCACGGCGTAAAATATCAACACAGTCACTGTAATAGTGGAATCTGCACACAATAGCTCGTGGTTGTTCGGCTTCGGCTTCGGCTGAAGGGTCCGGTTGGACCGGTCCAGAACCGGCTCCTTTTCCAAACCAAACGCCTCCTTTAACAAGGCCGCTACAGCAGCGGTTGTACAGGTGTCAGCGCCCTCTGGAACTCCAACTATCCTAACATTATTGCACCGTGACCTCGACTCCAAATCCTCACATTTATTCTCTAATTGAGTCACGGTCGCAGTGAGAGACTCAATAGTAGTCTTCATGTGACCGATATCAGCGGTGTAACCAGAGAGAGTGTGCCCCATTTCCCCCACAGTACCTTTCAGTGTTGCTATGGTGGCCTCGGTAGCGACTTTATCACTAGCCAGCTGTGTTTTCATGGCCTGCAGGTCCAAGATTTAATAACTTGCTCAATAATGTACTACTGAACCCTGACGGTGTTACTGAACCCTGTATTCTGTATTTGCTGTCAGGTTTAAGGACTGTAACCTGAAACAGAAAGATTGTGCAGCTCTGGCCTCAGTTCTCAGCTCTGAGTCCTCCAGTCTGAGAGAACTGAGTCTGTCTTGGAATAAATTTACAGACTCAGGAGTGAAGAGTCTCTCACCTGGACTGGAGAATCCTCACTGTAAACTGGAGAAACTGAGGTAAAGTCATCTCTCTGAGAGTCACATGACCAGAGACCTTCTACATAAAACTCTCTTATAATTTACAACTAGCATACCTGTAGCACCACCCCATTTTTGTTTCATTGTGATGTCATGTGTATAACATAGGTCCATGATTCTGTATTCTCCAAAGTATGAAGTGAAAGTGAATAACTTTTCAGAATGTGAATAGTTTTATACAGTCTTAATCGATATAAATGTAGAAATTATACTTTACTGAGGTCATCTGGAAAAACAGTGATTGGTTTTGTATGTTGATTTTTATATGATTGATTTTTATTTTTCCTTTTCATCCTGAACCTGAAATCTTCTAAACCTGTATAGTTTCAGGGAACTGTTTGATAGTCATCAGAATCAGAAAGATTAACAGTTTGTTATTCTGTTAGTTGAGTACAGTTGAGTATGATCTGATCTGAGTGTCCTGAACTGAGAGAGTGAAGAGTGTGTCATTGTCTCTCTGCAGGTTGAAGGGTTGTGGTGTCTCAGATGAAGGCTGTGCTGCTCTGACTTCAGCTCTGAGATCAAACCCCTCACATTTGAGAGAACTGGATCTCTCTGTGAATAAACTCAGAGAATCAGGAGTGAAGCGTCTCTCTGCTGTACTGGAGAATCCTCACTGTAAACTGGAAACACTGGGGTAAGATCATCTGTCACGTATCGTGACGGAGCAGAGATAGGACGGATGCAATTGCTGTATGAACAGTTGTTTATTTTAAAAGAGAGACAGGCAGATAAATCCAAAACGTGTTCCAGAAACGTAATCCAAAACAGGCGAAGGTCAGGCGATCGGCAAATAGGCATACACAGGGTTAAACATGAATCAAGGTCGTGCTCACGGAAAACAGGGTCGATACACAAAAGAAACATGAACTATGACGTGTAACTGGGAGTGGATAACTCAGCGTGAACTAACTCTAACATGGAACTTGAAACATGAAACATAAACTATGACTGTGATTAAGGTATTCTATTCTAATCTTACTCTAATCATCCATGTTGTGTGCGCGGTATATATGCCGGCATGATCAGTGTCTAAACTACTCGCAGCTGAGGGCAATACAGACACGTGAAATCCGAGCTAATGATAGAACAGGGAGGAGACATGACAGAAACAAACAAAACACACGTGTCCAGATGTCACTACTGTCAACATTGAAAAAGCAGGTGCTCGCGCATTAGCGCTTAGAGCACACTGCTTCACGGGGGAATCATGACAATCTCTCTGAGAGTCACATGACCTACTCCTCAGTAAGAAACATTCTCTAATAGTGAGACTGAAGCAGAGGTTGTAAATTCAGCATCAAATCAAACCTGTTTTTAAAACCCCATTCCAAAAAAGTTGGGACACTGTGTAAAATGTAAATGAAAACAGAATGTGTCATGAGATCCTCATAATGAAGGTTAGGACAGATGCAAAAGCAGATAAGAGTTTATTTAGAGAAAGACAGGCAGACAAATCCAATACATGAGACAATAGTGAGGTCAAGAAACAGGCAAAGGGTCAGGCGATTGGCAAACAGGCATAAACTGGGCAAGGCAAGATTCAAGAACAAGAAAGAAGAAGCAAGATCAACGAACATGAAACAAAATGAGGAACAGGGTACAAACGCTTGGTACTATGATAACACTCAATTCCCAAAGATGTGCTCGAACAGTCTCTTTTATGTGTGGTGTGATTGTGTGTGAATTTGATGCAGGTGTGTGTGATTAGAATAATTGTGAGTGTTCTGGGAATTGCAGTCCATGGTGGCCATATTTGTAGGTCACCGTGTAGGATGGGAAATGTAGTCACCGGTTTGCTGTGATACAGGATTGCTGATCTGTGGAACAGACATGAGGCTGGGGCTGGTTCGCCGTGGTCATTAGGCAAGACCCAGGCTTGGGAAGTTGTGTTGTCAGCTTTAGACAGGTGCTTGACTTGGTGAGCCGTCTCGTTGGCCCTGCTTGAGTGTGGAGCGATGTTCTCAGCAGAGCAGGAAGGCAGAGCGTCATCCTCCATCGACTCTGCAGGCTGAACTTGGTTGGTTGAATCAGCAGACTTGGATGTGAGCAGAGCTTGGTTGGCCGTGTCAGAAGACTCAGGCGTGATCAGAACTTGCTTGTCCGTTTGAAAAGACTTGGGTGTGAGCAGATCTTGGTTGTTCATGACGTCAGCTTCAGGCATGAGCAGAAACTGGTTGGTCGTGATGTCGGCTTCAGGTGTGAGAAGAACCTGATTGGTCATGATGTCAGCTTCAGGCGTGAGCAGAACCTGGTTAGTTGTGACGGTTCCAGGCATGAGGAGAATTTGGTTGGTCGTGTCAACAGACTCTGGTTTGGGTGGTTGCCTCGTCGATCTCAGACTGAACATGGCGTGGAAGTCACATCATTAATCCCAGACTGGAACTTGGTGTGGGTGGTCGCCTCATCGATCTCAGACTGAAACTTGGCGGGGAAGTCACATCATCAATCCCAGACTGGAACTTGGCATGGAAGGTTACCTTGTCGATCTCAGACTAGAACCGGTCTTGGGAGGTCACCTTGTCGACCTTTAACTGGAACTTGGCATGCGAGGTAACCTCATCGACCTCAGAAAGGAACTTGGCATGGGAGGTCGTCCCTTCGACCTCGTACAGGAACTTGGCTTGAGAGTTCGTCTCTTCGACCTCAGACAGGAACTTGGCTTGAGAGGTCGTCTCTTCGACCTCAGACAGGAACTTGGCTTGAGAGGTCGTCTCTTCGACCTCAGACAGGAACTTGGCTTGAGAGGTCACCTCCTCGACCTCGGACAGGAACGTGGCTTGAGAGGTCGCCTCTTCGACCTTGGACATGAACTTGCCTTGAGGGGTTGTCTCTTCGACCTTGGACAAGAACATAGCTTGGGAGGTCACCTCGTTGACCTCTAGCAGGAACTTGATTTTATGCTGGTGCTTTGGATATGAGACCGCCTCGTGGGTCTCATGCTGGAGCTCTGGGGATGAGGTCACCACGTTGACCTCCAGTTGGAGCTCTGCAGGTGACACCACTTCTTGGGTCTGAGGCTGGAGCTTTGGAGAGGAAGTCACCCTGTTTGGCTGCTCATAATAAGTGGTGAATGGCAAGGCAGATTTACTTGCGAGGCAGCCTTGGATTCTGGACTCCCAAACACCGTCACGAATAGACCCACAAACTGAGTTACATTCTCAGGTCCACTGGATCCCATGGAGATGCTGCACCCACTGGTGGGCTGGGCCAAAAAACTTGCAGTCAACAAGAAAATATTCAGGGTAGCCAAGAAGCATATCACACGGATCTGGGAGTCCTATAACAGTCCACTGGGGTAACTGGATCGAATCCAAAGCGACATACAAATGAGAAAATTCAATGAGAAATGCAATGATTTGGCAATCTCATAAACCCATATGTTATTGAAAATAGAACATAGAAAACATCAAATGTTTAAACTGAATAAATGTTCCATTTAAAGAAAAAAAAAGTCATGTTGAATTTGATGGCCGCAACATGTATCAAAAAAGTTGGGACAGTGCAAAAAAGGCTGGAAAAGTAAGTGTTACTAAAAAGAAACAGCTGGAGGTTAAAAAGCTCATTTAAAATGGACTGAGGCAAAGTGGAAAACTGTTCTGTGATCAGACAAATTGAAATTTTAAATTCTTTTTGGAAACCATGGACACCGCGTCCCCTAAACTAAAGAGGACTAAAGAGGAGAAGGACCATCCGGCTTTTTATCAGTGCTCAGTTCAAAAGCCTGCATCTGTGATTGTATGGGGGTGTATTAGTGTGTATGGAATGGGCAGCTTGCACATCTGGACATCATTAATGCTGAAAGGTGTATACAGCTTTTACAGCAACATCTAGATTTCTTCCCATCTTTATTCTCTTTTTTTCTCTGCCTCTCTAAGATACTCTTTTTTTATATACCAAATCATCTTACTGACCTGTTCCCAATTAACCTCCAGCTGTTTCTTTTTACTAACACTTACTTTTACAGCCTTTTGTTGCCCTGTCTGTCACGATCCCGCCAGCAGAGGGCGCTGAGGCGACAATGTGCACGAGCGGCTTCAGAGCGCGCAGGATGCATGGATGCTACCACTCTGTCAAGTGCTGCCAGCTGTCAGCAATTAAGAGATTGGTGACTAGTTATTTAAACCCCTGGTGTTGCTGCACATTGCGCGGCATTAACCTGAACTTCACCTGAACTTAACGGGAAAGCAACGTAATCTACCCACACGAATTGGGACTGGACTAAGAGAGACAAAGCTTGAGAGTTGCAGCAAAGCAACACCAAGCCAAGCAAGTTGTGATTTAATGTCATGCCATAGTGGAGTGTTCATGCCATGCCTAAGTTAGATGAATGTTCCCTACCATAGTTTAAGGAGTGGTTATGGCTTAGTTAAGGAACATGCCTTAGTTAAATTAGTGTTTCTGTTCCATGTCCTCTGTTGGTGTATCAAATAAAGACTTCCCTCCTGCGTTTACTTCCTGTCCAAGTCTTGTTTTGTAACACTGTCCCAACTTTTTTGAGACGTGTTGTGGCCATCAAATTCAAAATGAAGGTGTTTTTTAATTAAAACGGTACATGTCCTCAGATTAAACATTTTATGTTTTCTATGTTCTATTGTGAATAACATATGGGTTTATGAGCTTTGCAAATCACTGCATTCTGTTCTTATTTACATTTTACACAGCGTTCCAACTTTGTTCTTATAGAATTTATGGGTAAGATTCTGCATTTCATCGTGATTACAGACTGCAATGACTCTTTGATGAAAAAGTTCCTGCTGAACTGATCTGTGTGTCCTGAACTGAGAGAGTGAAGAGTGTGTCATTGTCTCTCTGCAGGTTGCGTGGGTGTGATATCTCAGATGAAGGCTGTGCTGCTCTGACTTCAGCTCTGAGATCAAACCCCTCACACCTGAGAGAACTGGATCTGTCTTGGAATAAACCCAAAGACTCAGGAGTGAAGTGTCTCTCTGATGTACTGGAGAATCCTGATTGTAAACTGGAGACACTGGGGTAAGATCTTCTCTTAAGGCACATTCTAATAGTTCAAAATGTAGAGTTTTGAAATGTCAATATTTAAAAAGAAACAAAACTGCCACTTTCTCACACACCGACACAACCTCATACACAAACGCTGCCAAATCCGGTTGCTCCACTCTGTACCACCAACTCTTTCAGCTCTGCAAATACTTTCCTGTACTGCAAAAGTTAAATGGTATAACTGAAAGATTGTTAATCACATACAGGTGTTCATTCATTCTCTTCTCTGAGATGCTGCTCTCCATTCACATTTAAATTTAAAATAAAAGTTAATAGTGTGAAGAAAGAGGTATAAAAATTTTAACAAAAGGGGGAAAATGCATATGTGATTATAAAACATGGAACCAATGGCAAAAAAAATCAAAATAAACAATAAAGGGCACAATAAGTTTCTGTGCAAGAATCACTGGGTGTGAACAAATGCAAGGTTGAAAAGATGAGCCCTGTTTCCTGTGGAGATATGTGTGTCAGAGGATCTAACCCTGCGTATAGATAAGTATCTGAGAAGGAGGTTAGATATGTTTTCAGGGCCAAGACCATGCAGAGACCTAAAGAACAGAAAAAGTATCTTGTATTGTACATGAAAGGAACAGGGAGGTGTAATTTTTGGAGTATGGATGTGATGTGTTCATATGACCTTGTGTAGGTGATAACCCTAGCAACATACTGTAATTTATTAAGCACTGGGAATCTGTAAAGAACATCATTTTAGTAGTCAAGGCTAGAAATGATCAGTGTGAATGAATGTCTTGGCTGAAAAGAGGGAAAGAGAGGGATGAAACCTGGTAATGTTCTTAAAGTTGAAGAAAGCTGTAGTAATGTCATATCTTTAATGTATGATTGTTATGATGATCTTCTACCTCCATCACCTTGGACACAACAGCCCCCACCCCTTTGTCCAGTGCATCAGTCTGCAACACAAAAGAAAGACAAATTTTAGGTTAGTGAAGCAGACAGCTCCAACAGAGAGCTGATTTTACACTCAAAAGGCCACAACCACTGGACCAAATCTGGTGCCGCTTTTAACTGAGATCATTCAGTGGGATGGTGAGGTCCAAATAGCTAGGTACAAACATGCAGTGATAACCCTCCAGCCCCAGGAACGGTCTTACCTCCTTTTTTGTCTTTAGACTTGGGATAGTCCATGAGAGGGGTAAGAGGGACATCTGCAATACTGGTGGATTTCTGGATGCAGCAGTTGATATGAGGTTTCGATGGTTGTTGGAGAGACTCCTCAAATCTTTTCAGCTGTCCTCATAATTCACTGTAGGGTCTTGCGGTCAGATGCTGTGCAATTCCTGTATTACATGGGGAGACAGCTGGTCAGGGCACTCTCAATCATCCCGCTGTTGAAGGAGGTGAGGTTGGGAGGGTGAAGTTTATGTTGGAAGTGGAGGAGCTGCTGGGCCTTCTTGGCTTCCTGGTGGAGTCCAGGAGAGGTCATGTGCACACCAAGAAAGTCTGAGGTTTTTACTCTCTCCACGGTTGTTCTATTGATGTACAGTGGTGAGTGGTCCACTTGGTTCCTCCTGAAGTCGGCAATCTTTTCTTTAGTCTTATCAATATTGAGAGATTGTTGTCTCTACACCATTCTGTGAGCTGGTTCATCTCCTCCCTGTATGCTGACTCATCATTGTTGCTGATGAGGCCCACGACTGTAGTGTCATCAGCAAACTTGATGATGTGATTTGAACTGAACTTTGCAGCAGTCATGAGTCACCAGGGTAAACAGCAGAGGACTGAGCACCCGGTTGGTTGCCGATTTTCATTGTGGTGGTGCTGGAGGTGGAGTTGCCAAGCCTTTCAGACTGGGGTCTCCTAGTCAGAATGTTGAGGACTCAGTTGCAGAGGGAGGTGGTCAGAACTAGCATGTTCCGCTTTGTTGTCAGTAGTTGTGGCATGATTGTGCTGAATGCTGAACTGAAGTCAATGAACAGCATCATTACATAATGTTTTTTTGGCCTTATAAGCACAGTGAATGTTTGTGTAAACAAGTCTAAAGTCTAAAGTGTAAAGTGTTTGTACCATGGGTCACGAAATCAACATGATGGTGGAATTTTGGGAGGAATGACTTCAGCTTTGTCTACAATGAAATGACAATGATGAAAAATCCATCTCGGTGCACTGTCTGTAAGTTACTGGTAGCCCTGTAGATTTTACTTAGTGCTTCCCAAATTGGCATAGACTAAACGTAACATGCACAATATTCTTCGACCCTGGGTGGCTGCTGTGTACTACCACAATGTTTTGAAAGGGTCATATGAAAGCTTAAAATAAGCTTAGCCTGAGCTTCTCATTTCTTGCACTGGTGCCAGAGCCCAGGAGAACTGAACGGAGAACAAATAATGGACACAAAAATTATACAATATCTATCTTGGACACAGGAACAGCAGCATTAGAAATCCTTCCCAGATTTGTGTTATCTTTTTCCATTCATCCATCCATTCTCAACCGCTCCTCCGTTATCGGGTCGTGGGGGCAGCAGCTCCAGCAGGGGACCTCAAACTTCCCTTTCCCGAGCCACATAAACCAGCTCTGACTGGCGGACCCCGAGGCGTTCCCAGGCCAGTGTGTAGAGAATTTCTCCATCTAGTCCTGGATCTTCCCCGAGGTCTCCTCCCAGCTGGATGTGGCTGTCCACACCTCCCTAGGGAGGTGCCCAGGGGGCATCCTTACCAGGTGCCCAAATCACATCAACTGGCTCTTTTCAATGCAAAGGATCAGCGGCTCTACTCTGAGTTCTTCTCAGATAGCCGAGATTTTCACCCTATCTCTAAGGGAGAAGCCAGCCTCCTGAAAAAAACCTATTTCAGCTGCTTGTACCCACAATCTAGTTCTTTTGGTCACTACCCAGCCTTTATGACCATAGTTGAGGGTAGGAACGAAAATTGGCCGATAGATCAAGAGCTTTGCCTTCTAGCTCAGCTCTCTTTTCATCACCACGGTGTGATGGAGATTGCTCCAATGTCCCCTCACTCGTGAACAAGACCCAGAGGTACTTGAACTCATTCACTTGGGTTAAGTATTTTTTCCCTACCCGGAATAGGCCCTTCTTCGGTTTCCTGCTGAGAACCATGGCCTCAGATTTAGAGGTGCTGATCCTCATCCCAGCCACTTCACATTCAGCTGCGAACTGATCCAGTGAGTGCTGAAGGTCAGAACCGATGATGTCATCAAGACCACATCTGTAAAAAGCAGTGATGAGATCCTCAGGCCACCAAACCGCAACCCCTCCCCACCATGACTACGCCAAAGCCAAAAACAATGCGCAGCCCTGGCGGAGACCAACCCCCACCTGGAACGGGTCCGACTTTTTGCTGAGATATCCAGACACAGCTCTCACTTTGGGCATACAATGATTGGTTAGCCTTAAGAAGGGAACTCCTCACCCCATACTCCCACAACACCTCGCACATTTAACATTACATTACATTTACATTTATTCATTTAGCAGATGCTTTTATCCAAAGTGACATGAGGGCGTGGAAACCCCTGGGGACCCGGTCATACACTTTCTCCAGATCCACAAAAGACATGTAGATTGGATGAGCATACTTCCAGGCCCCCTCTAAGATCCTTGCGAGAGTAAAGAGTTGATCCATTGTTCCACGACCAGGACGGAATCTGCATTGTTCCTCTTCAATCTGAGGTTCTACTTTTGGCCAAACCCTCCATTGCAGCACCTTGCAATAGACTTTACCAGGGAGGCTGAGAAGTGTGATGTCTCTTTAATTGGCACACACTCTCTGGTCCCCCTTTTTAAACAGGGGAACCACCACCCCGGTCTGCCACTCCTTGGGCACTGTCCCCGACTTCCACACAATGTTAAAGAGGCGTGTCATCCAAGACATCCCCTCCACACCCAGAGTTTCCAGCATTTCTAGATGGATCTCATTAATCCCCTGCCTCCACCTCTGCCTCTACAATAGAGGGCATGTTAGTCAGATTCTGGAGTTCCTCAAAGTGTTCCTTCCACCATGCAATTACCTCCTCAATTGAGGTCAACAGCGTCCCATCCTTACTGTACACAGCTTGGGTGGTTCTCCGTTTTCCCTTCCTGAGGTGGTGGATGGTTTTCCAGAAACCACTTGGTGCTGACCGAAAGTCCTTCTCCTTGTCCTCTCCAAACCTCTCCCACTGCTTTGCCTCTTTCACAGCAGAGGCTGCAGCCCTTTGGGCCTCCCTGAAGGCCTCCTTCAGTCGGACAGCTTCCAACCACCATGATGTTCGAGGGTTTCTGCCCCTTGAGGCGCCTAAGACCTTGAGACCACAGCCTTTATAACAAGCACTTATCTTGTTTTAACATAAGAAAAAAGTACAAGTTTAACAGGGGTTTTGTTTTGTTTGTTTGACTTCATTAAAACAAAAAAAAAATGTTTAATTATTGCTCTAATATACTGTAATTAAATACTTACTTTTAAAAAATGGTAATTGAGTAAGATGCTGTATTTGAGAGCATAAAGAGTGTGTCATTTGACTTGCAGGGCAGAGGTGGCTCAACAGTTAAGGATACTGTTCAGAAGGTTGGGGGTTCAAGCCTCAGCAGTGCCAAGCTGCCACTGTTGGGCCCTCAAGCAAGGCCCTTAAATCTCTCTGCTCCAGGGGCGCAGTATCATGGCTACGCTCTGACCCCAACTTTCTAACATGCTGGAATATGTGAAGTAAAGAATTTCACTGCACTGTAATGTATATGTGACAAAGGCTTCTTCTGCTTTCTGCAGGTTGTGTTATTGTTATTTCTCAGATGAAGGCTGTGCTGCTCTGACTTCAGCTCTGAGATCAAACCCCTCACACCTGAAAGAACTGGAGCTATCTGAGAATAATCTCAGAGACTCAGGAGTGAAGTGTCTCTCTACTGGACTGGAGAATCCTCACTTTAAACTGAAGACACTGAGGTAAGATCATCTCTCTGAGAGTCACTGAGTGGCTTTGGATATAAATGCACCATTTTACCACTAGTCACATGAACTGTTCCTCAGTAAGACACATTCTCTAATAGTGAGACTGAAGCAGAGGTTTTTAGATTCTACATCAAATCAAATCTTTTTTTAGGTTGTAAATGCTGCTTCACTGAACAAACAGATTAGCAGATTTGACTCATAACATACAAGCTTTACAAATTTTGATAAAGAAGGTGAGTGGAAACAACAGATTGAATGCAGAAACACATTACATAATGGAGTTGAGGAAATGCAGATAAGAGCTTTATGTGAGAGACAGGTAGATAAATCCAAATCGTGAAACATAGATGTGGTCATAAACAGGCAATAGGTCAGTCGATCGGTAAACGAGCATAAACGAGGCAAAACAATCGAAAACTAGGGCAAAACTAGCACAGAAAACACAATGATCAATGGCTTGGTATGCGGATAACACATGTAATACTTCACAAACTGTTAGAACAGTCTATTATATACTGTGATTGTGAGATTGGATGCGCGTGTGTTATTAGAATTCTGGAGAAGGTGAACGTGTGTATAGGAAGTGTAATCCTCTTCGGCCATGTTTGTAGTTAGTGGTGCATCCTATGAAATGGAGTTGCTGGTTTGCTGTGATATGACAAATTGCATTTCCTATTTGTGGATGCATAAATTATGCCATAATTCAAATGAAATACAGATCATGTATTACCATTTACATGAACGTACAGTGTCTGCCAAATTTCCAAATGGAAACACAGTCAATGCAGTTGCATTTCCCATGTGTTATGATGTTATACAGAATGAACTTACAGGACCGTGCAGTTGTTGAAATGTGGTCTACAAAGGTCAAGCGGTCATCAAGAGTCACCCAAGGTTCCTGGCTGTCCTGATTGGCTTGAGTGTAGTTGAGTCGAGCTGTGAGGTTGTAGTTGATTGAAGGACAGGCTGGGATGACGAGAAGCTCAGTTTTTGCCAAATTGAGCTTAAGGTGGTGTTCCCTCATCCAGTTTAAAATGTCAGACAGGCAAGCAGAGATTCATGCAGAGACGGATGGTTCAGGCTGGAATGACAAATAAAGCCCAGCTGTCATCAGCATAGCAATGATATGAGAAGTCATGAGTCTCAATCACAGGAAGTCATGAGTCTCAATCCCAGAGATAAAATGGTAAATGGCGCACTTAAGTAGTGCTTTACACTGTGTCTCATTCACCGATACACACACTCACACACCAATAGTAGCAGAGCTGCCAGAGCAGCTTGCAGAGCATGCAATGGGGAGCAACTTTGGGTTCAGTGTCTTGCCCAAAGACACTTCGGCATATGGGTCGGGAATCGAACCGCCAACCCTACGATTGGCGGACAACCCGCTCTACCACCTGCGCCACAGCTGCCCCCAAATACCAGGCATTTTGGAAACTTCCAGTCTTAAGATAATTCATGACAATACCTTTGTTCACAAAATCCATACTCACTCTTAATTAAAATCTTCACATTCTGCTTTTATAGTTATCTCTCTTATATTATTCATGAGTAATATTCTATTTCATAGTGATTACAGACTGCAGTGACTCTTTGATGAATAAGTTCCTGCTGAATTGATCTGTGTGTCCTGAACTGAGAGAATGAAGAGTGTGTCATTGTCTCTCTGCAGGTTGCGCGAGTGTGATTTCACCGATGAAGGCTGTGCTGCTCTGAGTTCAGCTCTGAGATTAAACCCCTCACACCTGAGAGAACTGGATCTGTCTGGGAATAATCTCCGAGACTCAGGAGTGAAGTGTCTCTCTGCTGTACTGGAGAATCCTCACTGTAAACTGGAGACACTGAGGTAAGATCTTCTCTTAAGGCACATTCTAATAGTTCAAAATGTAGAGTTTTGAAATGTAAATATTTAAAATGAAACAAAACTGCCACTTTCTCACGCACAGACACAAGCTCATACAGAAACGCTGCCAAATCAGCTTGCTCCACTCTAACACTGCCAAATGAGGTTGCTCCACTCTGTACCTGTCACGGTACGGGATCGTGTTGTATATGGAGGCAGACTCAATACGGGCGTAGGCGCAGGTTATTGCTTTATTAATAACACTTGCAAACGTAGACACACTCTTCATGCAAAGTAAAGGACGCAAAGCATAACGTCAACTTAGTCTCTCCATGTTTAACTACAACTTAGACACTCATATATACATATACACACATATATTCACGAGCCACGCGCTCGGGGAAACACAGCTACATAAATAAGGCAGGTAATCAAACTGAGCACCAACACCTGTCGTAAGATCGCGTTCACGCGCAGACTAACCACGCCTGCGCACGCCCGACTGAACTGCGCCACAGCGGCCTCTAGCGGCTCTGGCATGACAGTACCACTGACTCTTTTAGCTCTGCAAATACTCTCTACTGCAAAAGTTAAACGTATAACATGAACATTGTTAATCACATACAGGTGTATGCTCATTCATGAAATTACCCACTTCTTCTCTGAGATGCTGCTCTTCATTCACATGTTTAAACAGCAGGTAATTAGTCAGTAAATGTATGGTTAAAAAGGCAAACTTGGCATTTTCAAAGTGAGATGGGTATAGGATATACTGTATTGATGCAACCAAACAGGTTCTGCTTTTGGCAATTATAGATGCAAATGACAACGATCCAATCTGCAAATATAAGGAATGTTTCCAAGATTCTGATGTGAGGGTGCTGTGTTTGTAGCAAGAGCCACAATGGCACAGGAACAGAAGACAATCCAAAAGTTGTGGTCTTGAACTTGCTGCTGGAAGTTAATTTCCAGAAAGATACAAATGCGACGGAGTGACTGAATAACCTGAGGTGCTTGTCACGGGTCGAGGCAGAAGCAAGTGCAGATTATAACTTTTATTTAAACAATCAAACAAGAAAACAAAGACATTAAGATAACTAGACAAAATACTGTGGCATGAAACAAAACACGGGAACATTGAACACGGAAGTCTAAGACAATGAAAGACAAGGAAACAGTGCAGACAATGACTATATACACACACAAGTACTCATTAACAAAACGTGAATCAGGTGCAGGTGGTCATGTGACAGGTAGTGTTGTGCAGTGGCTGATGGGAACTGGAGTCCAGAGTTTCATGATACGTGACAGAACCCTCCCCCAAGGGTGCTACTCCTGGAGCGCCCAAAATTATACATCCTCTTTCTGGTGGTCCTCGCCCCCTAGGCTAAAAGTCCTCAGCAAAACCAGGAGGCCGAGCGGCTTCCACAATGGCACAGGGAGGCAGAGGGACGTCCTCGGCAGAGCATGAATGCAGGGTGATGTCCTCCATGGGACAGGAGAGGGGAGCGATGTTCTCCACAAGGTTCAAGGGGGGGTTAGGTTCTCCACGAGGCCAGGGAGAGGAGCGAGGTTCTCCGTGAGGCCCAAGGGAGGAACGATGCTCTCCGCGGAGCATGAGGGGGGAACGATGTCCTCCGTGGAGCAGGAAGGGGAAGCGACATACTGAGCGCAGCAAATAGAAGGAGTGACGTCTTTAGTGGAACATGGAGGCAGAGCGAAGACTTCAGCCAAGCAGGAAGGCAGATCAACATCCTCAGCTGAACAGGGAGGCTGATCGACTTTGAGGTAGCTGAAGAGTGGGGAATCCTTGAGTCCAGTAGGAGATGGAGCGACCTCTCTCACGGAATGTGGAGGCAGACCGACGTTCTCCACTGAACATGAAGGCTGAATGAGAGCCATAATAGGGGAGGGAGGGTGGGAGTTGGTCTCAGCCCCGACCACAGATTCCCCCTCCTGTCGGTGTGGCATAGCATACTCCTTTATGAACGCCGGGTGTGGTTTGGTGCATGGTCTGTCCTGCCGCAGTATCTCGAGTATGCGGTCATTCTGAGCAAGTAGTTCATCCGTCTTTCTTCCCTACTCCAATAGTCCTCTATACCACTCCTCATATGTGCAAACCAGGTGTCCATCTTGGAGATCTGCTGCTTCTGATGATCAGTCTTTCGTTCTGTCACGAATCGAGGTTGAGGCAGAAGCAAGTGCAGATTATAACGTGACAAGAAAACAAAGACACTAAGATAACTAGACAAAATACTGTGGCATGAAACAAAACACGGGAACATAGAACACGGACGTCTAAGACAAGGAAACAGTGCAGACAAGGACTATATATACACGCGAGTGCTCATTAACAAAACGTGAATCAGGTGCAGGTGGTCATCTGACAGGCAGTGCAGTGGCTGATGGGAACTGGAGTCCAGAGTTTCATGATACCTGACAGTGCTGATTCATAAACTGATTCATTCAACTACCTTGAAGGCACCATGAGCAGCATTTAACACAGAATAGAGGTTGAACCCGCTTATCTAAGACAAAACAGTGCCACAGCAACACGGCAAATAAGTGGAAACTTACCTGAATGTAGCCAGACCAACACGGGGTGGAAAAAGCAAGCACAGGCTTGGTGTAGGCTGTTGGGTAGTAAGCATAGCATATAGGGTGAAAAAAGGTGCTTTGGACCAGTTACCAAGCTCTGAAAACACTTAAATCCTTTTGTTACTCTGTGGTTTAGGACTGCAGGGTCTGGGTAAATCAAAGTGTAATCCTAGTTTGAAAAATGAAAAGCATTAACATAGTTGATCAGAGTAAGATCCAAAATGAAGAACGGCACTGTGTAAGAACGGCACTGTGTAAAAAAATTTCTAACAATAATAATATAAAATAATCATGCAACCGACTAGATAACTAAATAACCAAAAAACAGATGAGGTGTTTGCACACCAGTGTTTGCTGAACTGGAAGAGAGTAACTAGCAAGCATGCCAAGATAATTTGCTCATTCCCCCACACTCCTACTGTAGACTACAATGAACTCATGCCTACAGTACCCTGACCGCTGATTCCAGGAGAGAAAGTCCGACACTATCATCTGTGCTGCTGGTCGGTGGACCAAAGGGAAATTGAATGTCTATATTGGCAGATAACAAGAAATGATCCACATGTTACCCACTATCTCCACAGTGCCGTACATGGACTGAGAGCTTTCCGTTGATGTACAGCACAAGATAATCCTCTGCCTCTACCACCTGGGACAGAAAAATCCCCACCCCTCTGTCCAGTGTGTCAGTCTACAACACAAAAGAAAGAGAAGCAGACAGCCCAAACAGAGAGTTGATTTAACACTCACAAAGGCCTCGACCCCTTGACCAGATCTGGTGCCCCTGTTAAGTGAGATCAGTCTGTGGGATGGTGAGGTCCAAATAGCTAGGCACAAACCCACCACCTAACTCAAGCTGGGGAGCATCGGCTGATGTACAGCATAGGGCACTCCTCCCCCTCCACTACCTGGGACAATGTGGCCCCCAACCCTCTGTCTAATGTGTCTGTCTGCAAAACAAAAGGGAGAGAGAAGTCAGGAGAATGTAACAGTGGTCTTTTACTTGAATAAAAGCCTGTTGGCACAGTTCCATCCACTGGTCTGGTCACAGCGAGGGAGAGAATCAAAAATGACAAGAGGAGGAGAAACTAATAAGATAAAAAGAGAAAAAAATGAACAAAAGAAATGTTTTAACTAAAGTGAGAAAAAATATTAAAAGAATGTTCATGTTCACCCACAATACTATTATTACTTTACACAGGCTACTTTCAAAAGAAATACATAATGAAATAAATACATTACCATGAAATAAACTTTGACTTTTGTGTATATTTGTGTTTTGTGCATAAAAAAAAATTATAGTAATCTACTTATAAATACAAAAAATCTATACTATAACATATAACATACTATAACATGTAGTATACAGTGCCTTGCGAAAGTATTCGGCCCCCTTGAACTTTTCAACCTTTTGCCACATTTCAGGCTTCAAACATAAAGATATAAAATTGTAATTTTTTGTGAAGAATCACCAACAAGTGGGACACAATTGTGAAGTGGAACGAAATCTATTGGATATTTGAAACTTTTTTAGCAAATAAAAAACTGAAAAGTGGTGCGTGCAAAATTATTCGACCCCTTTACTTTCAGTGCAGCAAACTCACTCCAGAAGTTCAGCGAGGATCTCTGAATGATCCAATGTTGTCCTAAATGACTGATGGTGATAAATAGAATCCACCTGTGTGTAATCAAGTCTCTGTATAAATGCACCTGCTCTGTGATAGTCTCAGGGTTCTGTTGAAAGCGCAGAGAGCATCATGAAGACCAAGGAACACACCAGGCAGGTCCGTAATACTGTTGTGGAGAAGTTTAAAGCCGGATTTGGATACAAAAAGATTTCCCAAGCTTTAAACATCCCAAGGAGCACTGTGCAAGCGATCATTTTGAAATGGAAGGAGTATCAGACCACTGCAAATCTACCAAGACCTGGCCGTCCCTCTAAAATTTCAGCTCAGACAAGGAGAAGACTGATCAGAGATGCAGCCAAGAGGCCCATGATCACTCTGGATGAACTGCAGAGAACTACAGCTGAGGTGGGAGAGTCTGTCCATAGGACAACAATCAGTCGTACACTGCACAAATCTGGCCTTTATGGAAGAGTGGCAAGAAGAAAGCCATTTCTCAACGTTTGGTGTGATGTTTGGTGTGTCTCCCAGGTGGCTTGTGGCAAACTTTAGACGAGACTTTTTATGGATATCTTTGAGAAATGGCTTTCTTCATGCCACTCTTCCATAAAGACCTGATTTGTGCAGTGTACGACTGATTGTTGTGGGGTCTGTGTATTTAAGTCCTTCTGATAGGAGAAGACCATCTGGCACCCCATAGTCTGCTAACCAAGAGCCAGAGGGATTATGGAGCAGTGAGGAAAGCTGTGCTCGAGTGGGTTGAGCTGAAACTGAAGGAACCTCACTGGTAGATCTGGTCCATACTGTTGAAGGAAGGGCATTGGATCTTCACCTATACCCAGGGATTGTTTGTTACTAAACCATGTGCATTTGGAGAAGGTCGTTGAGAAGGTGGCATTTGAACAGTTCATCTCCCAACTGCTTGTGGGAACATTTGAGTGGTCTAATACCACTAACCAGACTCCGAGTATGACATGATAATACACGTGGACTCGGGTACACGCCAGAGCCTCCTGCCTATGTACAAAACACTCTTCTTAACAATATTTATAGAAGGGTGTGCACACCTATATAACCAGGTTATTTTAAGGTTTCCTGAAGTGAGTGATTGTTCTTATTTTTTTACATTTGAGTTTTGTTCGTTGCTGTAGCATATTAAAGATGGAAAAATATTACATGATTTATCTTGGGTTGTGATTTAACACAAAAAAAATCTACAATTTTAATGGGGGGTTGATAAAAAAAAAAATATTTGTTCATGATCTAAATGGTCTAAAGTCACACACAGAGAACCCCTGACCAGAATAAAGCCGTTACTAAATATTGATTGAATGAATGATACTTTTTAAAGGTATTACTCTAATAAAAGTAAGTAAGATTGTGTATTTCATAGTGATTAAAGACTGCAGTGATTCTTTGATGAAAAAGTTCCTGCTGAACTGATCTGTGTGTCCTGAACTGAGTGAAGAGTGTGTCATTGTCTCTCTGCAGGTTGAAGGGTTGTGATATCTCAGATGAAGGCTGTGCTGCTCTGACTTCAGCTCTGAGATCAAACCCCTCACACCTGAGAGAACTGGATCTGTCTATGAATAATGTAGGAGACTCAGGAGTGAAGTGTCTCTCTGCTGTACTGATGAATCCTCACTGTAAACTGGCGACACTGAGGTAAGATCATCTCTCTGAGAGTCACATGACCTGCTCCTCAGTAAGACACATTCTCTAATAGTGAGACTGAAGCAGAGGTTTTAGGTTCAGCATCAAATATCCTGAGGAGGAAAATCATTTCATTTCACTGCATCATTTGATTCGTAATTATCTACTCACAATATTAGTTGTGTTTTCTATTTGATGTTCCTGATCTTTGCTTGTCCTGGAACAGTAACTGAAAGAGCTTTCATGATGGCTGATATAAATGCTGGGGCTCTGCTTCACTCTCACATATGTGACTGGCAATGATTCTTTGATGAAAAAGTTCCTGCTGAACTGATCTGTGTGTCCTGAACTGAGAGAGTGAAGAGTGTGTCATGCTCTAAATGCTGTAAACTTAATACAAATAATCAATTTAAACTCCACAGTATATTCCAGATATCAAAATGCAGTAATCCATGTAATGATATAGACTGAGAGAGTGAAGAGTGTGTCATTGTCTCTCTGCAGGTTGTGTGGTTGTGATATCTCAGATGAAGGCTGTGCAGCTCTTACTTCAGCTCTGAGATCAAACCCCTCACACCTGAAAGAACTGGATCTGTCCTTCAATAATGTAGGAGACTCGGGAAAGAAGCTGCTCTTCGATCTTAAAAATAATAAACTTTACAAACTCCAGGACATGAGGTTTGTTATAAACATTTCAGATAAATGTGAAAAACAGAAATATTTAGACATACAGTTCTGTGCAAAAGTCTTAGGCACACTATTGTTTTAGTACAAACTTTGTTATAGATTTTTATTTTACGACTTCTACATTATCGAGTCGGTACAGAAACATTTTAGATTTCCAACATTAGTTTTCCAGTGTAAAATTAATTGTTAAAAGAAAAATGTTTGTGTGTCAGTACAGAAAGCAGTGTTATTTATTAAGAGACACTTTTTAGACAAAAACACTGATGGCTGCTGGATTTTTCTG
>CM022774.1:1643678-1798678 GCA_012411365.1 Ameiurus melas
TTGACATAGAAGCATAATAATATAATCAAGGATAGCAGTTGATCAGCGTATTCAAAGAGGTAACTAAATGATTACATTCATCATATATTTGAGAGCAGTTCATAATATAAGAGGATACATAATATCAAATATAAAATGATAAAAGAGAATTTCCTTTTACTGGCAACCCTGGTCTAAAATAAATCGCCTCTCAGTGTTTGATTTAATGTTTGATTTAAACACTCTACTGTGTAGTTTTCCAAATCAATTGCATTAGCTTGTGTTCGGTGGAAACATTTCAGAAACAGTCTTGTTTTTAGGTGTGACATAATATAAAGATTTGGCAACCTCTGCATGCAGATAAAATCAGAACAACAAAAATGTGGAGCTTTGAATACAAACATAACTATGGTTTAACTCACAGGTTCCTACCCCTGGTCCAGGAGAACCCCCTGTCCTGCAGATTTTAGTGTTTCTACTTCAACTAATCAGATAATTAACAGAATTGTGTGTTAGAGCAGGAAAACACTCAAATCTGCAGGACAGGGGGTTCTCCAGGACCAGGGGTGGGAACCTGTGAGTTTAGTCATTAATAATTAATACTACTACTAATTGCTATTTTTAAGTAATCAAGCACCAAATTGTTTGTATTGGAAGTTTCCAGTCCTTCTTAGACATCACTCAAATTCCAACATGTCACCAGTAGATGGCGACATTCACTGATTACTAAAGGGTCTGTTAAACCTGACAAAAATAAATGTAGCCTATATTAGGCATTTACTGTCCCACTGTCCCCATTTACTGTCCATTTACTGTACACTGCAGCTTTAATCTAAAATAGATGAGAGAGAGAGAGAGAGAGAGAGAGAGAGAGAGAGAGAGAGAGCATATTTTCTTAACAGTATTCCAGTATTCAGACAAGTTCCTAAATGAAACTAAATGAAACTACTGATTACGGCTTTATGTCATCAGTAGATGGCGACATTCACTGATTAGTATAACAGGTCATACAGGGCTGTGTGTTCTTAAATAGTATTTGAGTAAAAATTAGATATTAGTGATCAAATTCTTAGAAAGATTTCAGACATAAATTAAAACAGGAATTAAAGATTATTCTTCTTCCTGATCCCTGTAAAACTGTCTCTAGGGTTTTATACAGTCTGTTAATTCTGACAGTACATCATGACACCAATTATAACACCTCAAAAGAAACGTAAATCGATAGCATAACACATTAGTAGAGATGTACCGATATAAATTTCTCAGCCGATACTGATAACCGATAGTCCTGCCTTTTATGACTTCTTATAAATGAATAATAATTAATTCCACAATTCTTAAAGAAATGCAAATAAAAACTTTATTCTCTCCATTTCAACAAGTTGTTTGACAGTAACTGGTCTCATAAACAGAACACACATTACTCACATTAACATTAACACATGAACTCATTTCTGAAGATTAAAGGAAGACTTTATGAACTTATTGAATGTTATTAATTCATATTAACAGAATTAATTGACTGAATTTTAAAATACCTCCTTTTAATCTCACATTCACTCTCCACAAAAAAAATCATTTCTACTTCATCACTGACATCAAACTGGTGATATACAGCAAAATCTCCAGTGTTGATTTAACACCAGAGTGTTGAGTTTACACACATTTTACTGTGTACACAGGCCTAATATAAACTTTATTATTATTATATTAACTCATATTAACATTAACTGCATATGAAATATACTACTCTACAAATATTATCCTGTGCGATATATACCTTTTCTAGTCACTCATTTAAATCTACATTGTACTGGCCCTTTAATTCCGTGCGAGCAGAGCGGGGGTGGGGAATGTAAAATGTTATCAGTGCAGAGATTACAGAGATTACAAACTGCATTTTTCTCCTCATTCCACACAAGAGACATCTTCTTTATAAAGTCTATGTTTCCCCGCCCTCTTTTGATAGACAGGGTATAATCAGTCATGATCATTGGATGTTTTTAAAATATTATCAGCTGATACATCGATGCATCTCTAGTCCAATCACCAGCAGTGAAATTTTAGATTCATGTTCAAATTTGTCATATGATGCTTGATAAATATAAACACAGTGTCATTACACACCTTGACATAAAAATAATTACTGATTAACGTGATTTAATAAATAATTATATCCAAACATCATTTTTGTCCATGTGACACAACTGTGGTCAAGAATTCAAAAAAATTCAGAAAATTCAAGTTTCTTTTTTTTAAAGAAAAATGTATAAAATGAACATTATTGTAATGTTGTGGTGAGGACATTTTGTAAGAACCAGATTAATTGAAATTAGATTTAAAAAGTCATAAAAAAACAAACATGTTCCAAATGAAAATCTTAATGACTACATGCAGTTTTGTAAACCTTTTTATATGTATTACAGACTCTGATGGTTAAAACTCATAGCAGTTGATTTTTTAAATTTGGAGAGTAAAAAGTGACCGTAGTTTCAGAAACACCCAGAGATATGAACTTTAATATACATTGTGTGATCACTTCATGATGTACATTCCTACACGTTTATTTTATTATTATACATTAGCATTTGAACAATTCAACAAATATATTCAATGATATTTTGAGTATTGTCTTGTGTATTTGTCTCAGTGTATTGTATTTCTGAGAATCATGTAAAACTATCCACAGATATTTTCAGTAGTCTTTGACCGCTGGGATTTTTAAAGTAATTTTACAGGAAAATGTGAAGAAAAATTCAGAAGTCTTGTCTTGCTGTGTATATTTTAATCTATTAATTGATTGATTTAGTGATTTATTCTGTAAATACTATCAATGTTTTGCATTATAAATGTTTTACTAAAAAGTATTACATTTCTTTCTATCAAATACATATTTGCTGTTGACGCTGTTGAAGTTATTTTTATTTATTTGTTTGTTTGTTTGTTTGTTTATTCCTTCTTTCTCTCATTTATTTATGTTTATGTGTGTTTCTGTATAGACTGTAACCCGTTCAGAAGAGATCAGGTCGGGTCGTACACGGCTCTCTGTCCATGACCAATAACGTTTCTTTACTAACAGTGAAAGATGGATCACTCGAATCCTCTCCAACCTGATGGATCTCAACAATTAAACATGAGGTAAAGCTTCTGCTCCTGTATCTTAAACATGAACATTTAATGAGAACGTTCTAGTACCAAGTTGTGTTTTAATGAACAGTGATGTGTGTGTCCATGAGGAGGCAAGGTGAAAAAAAAGAAAATCTTAAGTGGAAAATTTTCTCAAGATTTTCACCCCTTTCATTTACCCCCAAAAATCTTTTATTAAAGACTATTACTGCACTAATCTACTGACTATCTGTGCATGTTCATGAGAATGGAAAGTCAGTAAATAAATGATTAAGAGTAAAAGTGTATGTTGTTGAACAGTGAAACCCAGGAGAAGACATCAGACAGTGCAGGACCCAGCAGTGTCTCCATGAACAGTGATGTGTGTACAGATCCTCCACCAGGATTAAAAAATGAAGACCTCTCATCTACACACAGGTAATGTCTCCTCATAGTTCATTCTTTTTCTAGTTAATACTGATAGTGATCATTAATCTACATTATCAAAGCCGTTTGGTAAAACTACTGACTTCATTTCACTATAAAATTATATCCATGTGGAAATCATGGTGCAATTAAAATACACTTCACAGCTACTTCTAAATGACACTGAATATTCAAAATATTAGTGTGAAGATTTTGCAAAAGTCCTCCAGTATTGAGTAAAAGTACATACTGTAATTCTTCATCACTCAGTGTAACATGGTCCAAATTTAGAACAAAAGAAATGTTGTTAAAGTTAATAAAACACTAATGCGTACTCTATCAATGTGTGTGTGTGTGTGTGTGTGTGTGTGTGTGTGTGTGTGTGTGTGTGTGTGTGTGTGTGTGTGTGTGTGTGTGTGCGCGCAGTGAAACCCAGATAAAGAGATCAGACTCACCAGTACCCAGCTGTGTGTCCATGAAGAGTGATAAGTCTATACTTTTACAAGTATCATTTAAAGAGCAGAGAGAATCCTCACCTGGACACAGGTAACAACTCCTTACTGTTAATACAGTTCTGTGATATATTACAGCTTCTTACAACAAAAACACCATAATCCAATGTACATACCTGAGAAATGTAATTATTATTATTATTATTATTATTATTATTATTATATATTATAGACCCGCCCGGGTTGAGGTGTAACACAAAAGAAAGTATAAACAAAAATAATAATGAGGTAACATCTTTTCAAAAAAAATATTTCGGAGCGAGTCTGTACTACTGCCCGCATGCTCCACCAGTGTAGCGGGATCAGCCAGGGGGGGAGGCGTAGCACAAACTCGCGGGAGGCAGGTTGTGGTGAGAGAAGTGAAAAAACAAGGATTTATTGTCCTTCAGTCTGAAGCGGCGTCTGTGTGTGTGTGTGTGTGTGGCTGGATGAGGGAAACCCGGCGGGGGCGGGGCTGGCGTAGCGGCGTTGTTCGGGGCGTGGGAAGCTGGGAAGAAGCGGTTCCCTATGCCGGTTTTCTAGCGTCTCCACTGTCCTCGTCTGTCGTCGTCCGGGGCGGAGCCCTCTGTGAGAGGAGAGAGAGAGAAAACGCGTGGTTTTGGTGACAATACCTCGTCTATTGTATGCCTATGTAGCCGAGTCGGTCTTCAGTCTTCCTCGGGCGGGTGTCCTTTTATCCCCTCCTTCTGGAACTGTATTGGTGGACATCTCGCTCCAGGTTCGGCCGCCGGCGAGGCACGGGTGGCTCCACCCCGCCGTGACGGCCCTTCCGGTTAGTGTTGGGACTAATGCCGGTGCGGCAGTCGGAGACGGAGCGAATCTCCTAGTCTGCGCGTCGGGTGTCGGTCCGCCGCGACATCATGTAGAAGATTTGATCCTGGAAACTATCGTTTAAATGAATTTAGATAATGGTGTACAGGTGAATGATATCAAATCTTTTGTTTTCACAGTGACCTGGAGGGAACAGAAGACAAAACAGAACAGAAGATAATAATCAGAGATACAGGGTAAGATCAAACTCATCATCAACAGTGGATTATTATAACGCTGGTATTATAAACATATCTAATTTCTTCCTGCTGATTATTTCCACAGACTGATTAGTATTATCAACAGTAGGATATTATATATAAAAAAGAGTGTGTGTGTTTTTTTTTTATTTGTTTGTGGGTGTGGTGTTTTTGTGTGTGTGGGAAAACAACCACCTTTTTTTTTGAAAAAAAAATAAATAAATTTAAAGAAGTTTCAGTATGTAAATGAGGTGATAACAAACCAGGAGAACCCAACACTTCTGTATGAGATCTACACAGAGCTCTACATCACAGAAGGAGACAGTGGAAAAGTCAATAATGAACATGAGGTGAGACAGATCGAGGCAGCATCCAGGAGAGCAGCAACAGAGGAAACACCAATCAAATGCAATGACATTTTTAAGCCCTTATCTGAAGAAGACAAACCCATCAGGAGCGTTCTGACAAAGGGAGTTGCTGGCATTGGAAAAACAGTCTCTGTGCAGAAATTCATTCTAGACTGGGCTGAAGGAAAACAAATCAGGATGTTCATCTCATATTTCCACTTCCTTTCAGAGAGCTCAATTTAATGAAGGATCGAAACCTGAGTCTGATGGAGCTTCTTCATTTCTTTTATAAGGAGATAAAAGAAACAAACATTTCCAGCTTGGACAAAGTTCTGTTCATTTTTGATGGTTTGGATGAGTGTCGTTTCCCTCTGGATTTCCAGAACACAGTGAGGTTGTGTGATGTAACTGAATCAGCATCAGTGCATGTGCTGCTGATAAACCTGATCAAAGGGAATCTGCTTCCCTCTGCTCTCATCTGGATCACCTCCCGACCAGCAGCAGCTGATCAAATCCCCTCTGAGTGTGTCCATCGAGTCACAGAGGTACGAGGGTTCAATGACCCACAGAAGGAGGAATATTTCAGGAAGAGGATCAGTGATCAGAGCCTGAGCAACAGAATCATCACACACCTGAAGTCATTAAGAAGCCTCTCCATCATGTGTCACATCCCAGTCTTCTGCTGGATTTCAGCCACTGTTCTAGAGAGAATGTTGGGTGAAGCAGAGAGTGGAGAGATCCCCAAGACTCTGACTCAAATGTACACACACTTCCTCATCATTCAGATAAACGTCATAAAGAAAAAGTACACAAAGAGCAGAGAGACAGATACAGAAATGGTTCTGAAACTGGGTAAACTGGCTTTTCAGCAGCTGATGAAAGGCAACCTGATCTTCTATGAGGAAGACCTGATGGAGTGTGGCATTGATGTGACAGAAGCATCAGTGTATTCAGGTGTGTGTACACAGATCTTCAGAGAGGAGTTTGGGCTTCAGCAGAGTAAAGTGTACTGCTTTGTTCATCTGAGCATTCAGGAACACCTCGCAGCTCTATATGTGCACCTGACATTCATGAATGAAAAGAGAAATGTTCTTCAGCAGAGTCTGTTATCTAAAATTATCATGATGTTGATGATGATGATGAGGTTAAGAGAAATTACAATCTCAGATGTCCACAAGAGTGCTGTAGATCAGGCTTTACAGAGTGGAAATGGACATCTGGATCTTTTCCTTCGCTTTCTTCTGGGTCTCTCACTGGAGTCCAATCAGATCCTCTTACAAACCATAATTACACAGACAGGAAGTAGTTCTCACAGCACACAGGAAACAGTTAATTACATCAAGGAGAAGATCAGAGAGAATCCCTCACCAGAGAAATCCTTCAATCTGTTCCACTGTCTGTATGAGCTGGAAGATCATTCTCTAGTTGAGGAAATCCAACAATACTTACAATCTGGAGACTTTCAACAAAGCAAACTTTCTTCTTCTCAGTGGTCAGCTGTGGTGTTTGTGTTACTGACATCAATGCAGGAACAGGATGAGTTTGTCCTTAAAAAATATATGAACAAACACTGTACATCAGACGAGGTTCTTCTGAAGCTCCTGCCTGTGGTTGCAGCATCCAGAAAAGCTGAGTAAGTAATGCTGAATAAAACTGTTACACTGTTAATGTTAGCAGCAGAGAAGCTGAAAGAACTTTATAATAACTTTATCAGACACTGATGGATCTCAGACGATTCTTAAATCTGATGTGAAATTGGATATACAGTATGTTCTATGTACACTGTACACAAACATTAGACAGTGCATTATGCAGCATGATGCAACATGAGCTGCTTAAACTGTTATATTTGATATTTGTATTTTGGGAAGATTTAATAACTTGTTCGATAATGTACTACTGAACCCTGACGTTTTACTGAACCCTGTATTCTGTATTTGCTGTCAGGTTTAATGACTGTGACCTGAAACAGAAAGATTGTGCAGCTCTGGCCTCAGTTCTCAGTTCTGAGTCCTCCAGTCTGAGAGAACTGAGTCTGTCTGGGAATAAATTCAGAGACTCAGGAGTGAAGAGTCTCTCACCTGGACTGGAGAATCCTCACTGTAAACTGGAGACACTGAGGTAAAGTCATCTCTCTGAGAGTCACATGACCTGAGACCTTCTACATAAAAGCTCTTTTATAATTTACAACGAATATACCAGTAGCTCCACCCCATTTTTGATTCATTGTGATGTCATGTGTATAACATAGGTCCACGAATCTGTATTCTCTTTTCAGAATGTGAATAGTTTTATACAGTCTTAATCGATAAAAATGTAGAAATTACACTTTACTGAGGTCATCTGGAGAAACAGTGATTGATTTTTTTATGTTGATTTTTATGATTTATTTTTATTTTGCCTTTTCATCCTGAGCCTGAAATCTTCTAAGCCTGTAAAGTTTCAGGGAACTGTTTGATAGTCATCAGAATCCGAAAGATTAACGGTTTGTTATTCTGTTAGTTGAGTACTGTTGAGTTATCTGAACTGTGTGTCCTGAACTGAGAGAGTGAAGAGTGTGTCATTGTCTCTCTGCAGGTTGCGTGAGTGTGATTTCTCAGATGAAGGCTGTGCTGCTCTGACTTCAGCTCTGAGATCAAACCCCTCACACCTGAGAGAACTGGATCTGTCTGGGAATAAAGTCAGAGACTCAGGAGTGAAGCGTCTCTCTGCTGTACTGGAGAATCCTCACTGTAAACTGGAGACACTGGGGTAAGATCATCTCTCTGAGAGTCACATGACCTGCTCATCAGTAAGACACATTCTCTAATAGTGAGACTGAAGCAGAGGTTTTAGATTCAGCATCAAATCAAACCTGTTTTTTAAAACCCCAATTCCAAAAAAGTTGGGACACTGTGTAAAATGTAAATAAAAACAGAATGTGTCACCAGATCCCCGTAATGAAGGTTAGGGCAGATGCAAAGGCAGATAGATTATTTAGAGAAAGACAGGCAGACAAATCCAATACATGAGACAATAGTGAGGTCAAGAAACAGGCAATGGGTCAGGCGATTGGCAAACAGGCATAAACTGGGCAAGGCAAGATTCAAGAACAAGAAACAAGAAGCAAGATCAACGAACATGAAACAAAGCGAGGAACAGGGTACAAACACTTGGTACAATGATAACACTCAACACTCCGACCTCAGACAGGAACTTGATGTGGGAGGCCGTCTCTTCGACCTCGTACAGGAACATGGCTTGAGAGGTCGTCTCTTTGACCTCAGACAGGAACATGGCTTGGAAGGTCACCTCGTTGAGCTCTAGCAGGAACTTGATTTTATGCTGGTGCTCTAGATATGAGAATGCCTCGTGATTCTCATGCTGGAGCTCTGGGAATGAGACTGCCTCGTGGGTCTCATGCTGGAGCTCTGGGAATGAGACCGCCTTGTTGGTCTCAGGTTGTAGTTCTGGAGATGAGGTCGCCATGTTGACCTCCAGCTGGAGCTCTGCAGGTGACACCACCTCGTGGGTCTCAGGTTGGAACTCTGGGGAGGAGGTCACCACGTTGACCCCTGATTGGAGATCGGCAGGTGAGACCACTTCTCGGGTCTGAGACTGGAGCTTTGTCAAGGAAGTCACCCTGTTTGGCTGCTCAAAATCAGTGGTGAATGGCAGGTCAGGTTTACCTGTGAGGCTGACCCCACTCCAAATGATGTTCCATGACAGCCCTGGATTCTGGATTCCCAAACACCGTCACAAATAGACCCACAGACTGAGTTACATTCTCAGGTCCCTTGGATCTCATGGCCTCTAGATGCTGCACCCACTGGCCGGCTGGGCCAATAAACTGGGACAAAAAACTGGGACAAAATGAACCGTAGCCATTTCTTCTTGTCGGGCTTGGGGTCCACTATGCTTGCAAAATAGAACTTGCAGTCAACAAGAAAATATTCAGGGTAGCCAAAAAGCCCATCATACAAATCTGGGAGTCCTATAACAGTCCACTGGGGTAACTGGATCGAATCCAAAGCTGGGACACCATGAACACGAGCCACTGCCCTTTGTCCGGCTTGGGGTTCACCAGTGTGGCGGTGATGATGCAGGTGTGCGTGAAGAATGTCAATGTTCTAGGAATTGCAGTCCACGGTGGCCATGCAGTCCATGGTGGCCACCCGCAGTGCAGGATGGGAAATGTATTCACTGGTTTGCAGTGATATGGCATTTACATTTACATTTGTTCATTTAGCAGATGCTTTTATCCCGTATGTTATTCAAAATAGAACATAGAAAACATATCAAATCTTTAAACTGAGTAAAAATTCTATTTAAAGAAAAGAAATAAGGTCATTTTGAATTTGATGGCCGCAACATGTCTCAAAAAAGTTGGGACAGGGCAACAAACGACTGGAAAAGTAAATGTTACTAAAAAGAAACAGCTGGAGGTTAAAAAGCTCATTTAAAATGGACTGAGGCAAAGTGGAAAACTGTTCTGTGGTCAGATGAATCGAAATTTGAAATTCTTTTTGGAATCCATGGACACAGAGTCCCCTAAACTAAAGAGGACTAAAGAGGAGAAGGACCATCCGGCTTTTTTATCAGTGCTCAGTTCAAAAGCCTGAATCTGTGATGGTATGGGGGTGTATTAGTGCGTATGGAATGGGCAGCTTGCACATCTGGAAAGACAACACTGCTCAAAGGTGTATACAGCTTTTACAGCAACATCTAGATTCCTTACAATATTTTCTTCTAAAAGACTCTGCCTCTCTAAGATACTCTTCTTAAATCATCTTACTGACCTGTTCCCAATTAACCTCCAGCTGTTTCTTTTTACTAACACTTACTTTTACAGACTTTTTTTGCCCTGTCCCAACCTTTTGAGACCTGTTACAGCCATCAAATTCAAAATGATCTTATTTTTTACTTAAAATGATACATTTCCTCAGTTTAAACATTTGATGTTTTCTATGTTCTATTGTAAATAACATACTGATTTATGAGATTTGCAAATCATTGTATTCTGTTTTTATTTACATTTTAACACCGTGTTCCAACTATGCTTTTATAGGATTCATGAGTAAGATTCTGCATTTCATAGTGATTAAAGACTGCAGTGACTCTTTAATGAAAAAGTTCCTGCTGAACTGATCTGTGTGTCCTGAACTGAGAGAGTGAAGAGTGTGTCATTGTCTCTCCGCAGGTTGAAGGGTTGTGATATCTCAGGTGAAGGCTGTGCTGCTCTGACTTCAGCTCTGAGATCAAACCCCTCACACCTGAGAGAACTGGATCTGTCCTTCAATAATGTAGGAGACTCTGGAGTGAAGCGTCTCTCTGCTGTACTGGAGAATCCTCACTGTAAACTGGAGACACTGAGGTAAGATCTTCTCTTAAGGCACATTTTGTAATAGTTTCTAAATGTCAATAGGAGCTCAGACAGCTCATTAATAAAACCAGGTGATCTTTTTGGTACATAGTAAACTAAAACAACCAACAAGGGTTAAGGCTCATTGACAGGCAAAGCAAGATACTCAAAATATGTTACATGGATAATTGGTACAGATCTGACTTTATGACAAGCGTGAAAGAAAACATCAAAACCACGACCAGTACTGTGAAGTTTATAAGGATACCAATATTGTGTGTGTGTGTGTGTGTGTGTGTGTGTGTATCAGTATTGTGGTCCAAGATTATGTCAGAGATAAACAACTTATTATTCAGTAAATTTCCAGTTTATTACCAGCAAAATGCAAATGGTAAGAGCCAGATAGACTGAATAACCTGATATGCTGATATACAAATGTAGCCAGATGTATACCCCTTTAACCAGTTACATTGAAGTCACCATGAGCAGTGTTTAACACTGAATAGAGGTTGAACTCACTTCCTAAGACAGAACAGTGGCACAGCAAAAAAACAAGGAAGCAGAAACCTACTTGAACGTAGCCAGGCCAAGGAACAAAGCAGCACAGGCTCAGGGTTGACTGTTAAATAGTAAGCATAGCATATATGGTGAAAACTCATTGATGTGGACCAGTTACCAAGCTCTGAAAACCCTTGTAAAATACTTGAGAGCAAAATCCTTGTGATCCATTGGTTCAGGGCTCAAGGGTCTGGGTTAACTACAAAATTAAAGTTAATCCAAGTTTGAAGAATGAAAGAGGCATATATAGATGAGATCTGAACTGATTTATGACAGTGTGGCAGTTAAAAAAAGAATTGCTAAGACAAATACTAACCATAAAAAAATTAATTAATGATCAAACCAACACAATAACTAAATAACAAAAAAACACACCAGCATTTGCTGAACTGGAAGAGAATAACAAGCAAGCATGCCAAGATCATTTTCCCCTTTCCCCGCACTCATACTGCTGACTACCACTAAACCATGCCCACACCTGCCGCAGTACCCTCACCGCTGATTCCATAACAGGAGAGAAATTAAGGCACTATCATCTGTACTGTTTTCCTGTGGACCACAGTGAACTTTAATAGTTATATTTGCAGATACCAAGAATTGATTTGTTGGCATCCTTCATGTGGTGGCGCAACTGCAGGGTGTCTGTGGTCCAAACAGAGGATGAATGGGCACCCCAAAAAGTATTATCATGGAGTCAGGACCACCCACTATCTGCACAGTGGTGTACATGGACTGAGAGCACTGAGAGCTTTCAGATGTACAACACTGGGTGATCCTCTGCCTCCATCAATCATACACTTTGCTGGGTTCTCTGAGAGGCTGGTCAGTCTTTAGGTCCAGAGACTTTAGGTCCAACCTCACATGCTGCAGATGTGGCTGAAAGTCATTACTGTAGATTATTATACCATCCAAATATGAAGTGGCATATGTGCTGAGGGGCTCTAACACCTGAGCTGTCAATATTTAAACATGGTCAGTGCCCTGAGAAGCTTGAATGAAAATGTGACAAATTGGTGTAAATGAATGGGTTGGAGAAATCCATTTTACTTTAGAGACAAGGGAATCTGCTAATAGCCCTTGGTAAAAACAAGCCACTCCTAACCGAGCCAGGAGATCATCAATACAAGGTAGTGGATGGTAGCAAATTTTTAAACTGTGTGCACCTTACAGAAGTCCATACGAAATGGATAATTTGGGACTCCTGTAATTTTCCCACCTCCAACATTTTGCCTAATTTAACTACTTTTGAGTGTTTGGGTGAACAATATGCTTGGCTATGTATGACCAGGCTGGGAGGAGTCTCTATGAGGGCTTGTATGAGGTTTTTGCATCCAGGGGGTAAACACATCCAAAGATTATAATTACAACTTGCCAACCTGTGCCCTCTGGGATGGAGATGGTCTCCAACAAGGATGAAAGTGGAATGAGCTGTTGTTGGACACTGCAGGGTCAACTCATCTTGATATGGTACATATGGTTTATCTACCATGCATTCCCTGTCTGTGCTCAAACCCTCATAGTCAACTTTTCCCACTCACTTTGAGTTATTTTGAGCTAGAGGTGGGAAGCGATATAAGGACTTATATAGAGTCACTCTTGCCTGTCCTTAGCCTGAAGCAAATTCATGGGTGTTATCTCCCGCTTTTCATTAATAATGACCAACAGAGCATGGGGCTCCCACCTGTATAATCTTTCAAACGGGGAAAACCATGTGGAGGCCTTGGCATCTCTCAGACTGCAAATAATAATGCTCCCCATCACTTATCCCAATTTTGGCTATCTTTGTGCATGTTTCATTATCGTGCTTCACTGACCCATCAGTTTGTGGATAATAATTGCTAGTGTAGATTACTTTAATACTCAATCATTTGTACAGTACAAGTAGTGTACTGTATATGACATAAATGATGTGCTTGATCAGTTAGGATCTCCTTTGTTATCCCTACCTGGGAGATTGTTCAAACAAGTCCCTCAGTAATGCTCTTCAACAGATATCACACAAATGCACAACATGTAAAAATGAACATGTTATCCAATCTAATTTTTTATCTACCAGAGGTACCCAGAAGCATGTTTACAGCAAAGGCAGCAGAGATCTCACACCATTGTAATGCGAAGGACATATCCAGTGTCATGTATCATGAAACTCTGGACTCCAGTTCCCATCAGCCACTGCACTGCACTGCCTGTCACATGACCACCTGCACCTGATTCACGTTTGGTTAATGAGCACTCATGGTTATTTATAGTCATTGTCTGCACTGTTTCCTTGTCTTTCGTTGTCCTAGACTTTTGTCATTCATGTCTCGGTGTTTTGTTCGTTACCCACGGTTGTTATACCGAGTTGTCTTAGTGTCTTTGTTTCATAGTATGTTTGTCTAAATAAATGTCATTATCTGCACTTGCTTCTGCCTCAACCTTGATTTGTGACACCCAGTCCTAGCTCTGTGACTAATTCACAAAGCCCTGGACAACTGGCCCTTAAATTACTGGATGGAAAGGTGGGGAATAACTGCCACTTTTATTTTATGTTGTTGTTCCTTATTTAAAGTAGTAAGAGGCACTATATTTGCACATTCCTGTAAATAAACCAAACCTTTAACTTCCAATAACTTTCCAAAACCTCATTTTGATGAAGCCTTTACTGGATCAAGTGCTGCAGGCTGCCTGAATTCAACATAGCTTGATGTACTGTATAACACCTTGAGATCTCACTGGCACTTGGTATGTTTGCTTTGGATTGGGGGAGAGCTTGGAAGTGTTCCGTTTCTCTGCAGCCTCAAAATACCTGCTCGTACCTTGTTCCAGCTCTCTGAGACTCCCTGGGAAGAAAGGGATAGAGAATATTTAGAAGCATTTTTTCTCTGTGTTGTTGTTATTGAGCTGTACCTGTGTGCATGAATATCACAGCCTGAACTGAAAATACATAGGCTGAGCTGCTAGAATGCAGCCAAGCTTCATTTTTCCTTGTTTTATGTTTTCACTTTTAATAATGTGCTATGAGCTAAAATAAGTCAAGTCAAGTGGGTTTTTATTGTTGTTTCTTCAGGACCATGGTGCAACGCCAAACAATACACAGGATTACATAGTGCAGATATGAAACAGTTTGAGACAAGTGAAAGACAATAATTACACAAAACAATACATACACAAGACAATAAATATGCAGGACAATAAACACACTGAACATTGGCTGTAACTGTAAGGTATTGTTCAGTGTAGCAGCACAAATATATTATAGCAATATTGGCAGGTCATACAGGGTTAGGTGTTTAACTAGCCCAGGTAAATGCTTGGATTCAGCAGGGCGTTGACTGCCTCATGGAAGAAACTGTTGTGGAGTCTACTGGTTGTGGTGCAAATGCTCCTGTACCTTCTGCCAGATGGCAGGGAGGTGAATAGACCATGAGAGGGGTGAGAGCGACATCTGCAATACTGGTGGATTTCTGGATGCAGCAGTTGACCTATTAGTTGAGCAGTTGGGCGGCTGTGGCGCAGTTGGTAGAGTGGATTGTCCACTAATCAATCAATAATCACTAATCAGTCACTAATCACTAATGGCGGTTCGATTCCCGGCCCGTGTGACTCCACATGCCGAAGTGTCCTTGGGCAAGACACTGAACCCCAAGTTGCTCCCGATGGCAAATTAGCGCCTTGCATGGCAGCTCTGCTACCGTTGGTGTATGTGTGAATGGGTGAATGAGACACAATGTAAAGCGCTTTGGATAAAAGCGCTATATAAGTGTACATTTACCATTTTTCAAGCCCAAACAAAGCCAAGCTGCCACTGTTGGGCCCTGAGCAAGGCCCTTAAATCTATCTGTTCCAGGGGCGCCATGTCATGGCTGCACTCTGACCCCAACTTCCTAACATGCTAGGATATGTGAAGAAAGGAATTTCACTGCGCTGTAATGTATATGTGACAAAGCCTTCTTCTTCTGCTCTCTGCAGGTTGTATGGTTGTGATATCTCAGATGAAGGCTGTGCTGCTCTGACTTCAGCTCTGAGATCAAACCCCTCACATCTGAGAGAACTGGATCTGACTGGGAATAAACTCAGAGACTCAGGAGTGAAGCGTCTCTCTGCTGTACTGGAGAATCCTCACTGTAACCTGGAGACACTGAGGTAAGATCATCTCTCTGAGAGTCACATGACCTGCTCCTCAGTACGACACATTCTCGAATAGTGAGACTGAAGCAGAGGTTTTACATTCAGCAAAAAATCAAATCTATTTTTAGGTTGTAAATGCTGTAAATGCTGCTTCACTGAACAAACACAGATTGACAGATTTCACTCATAACATACAGGCTTTACAAACTTTGATGACAAAGAAGGTGAGTGGAAACAACGGACTGAATGTGTTATGAACGGACTCTAAACGGAAGCATTTGGAGATGAAAGTCTTTATTTACACACAAAGTCAATGAACACGAGCAGAGATATGTGGTACAAAGCATGAAGCGAGATTCAAGGCATGAAAACAAAACAGGACATGAGAGTAAGATCGCTTAGCATGAAGGTGGCTAACACATGTAAACATTTACTCATGAAACACGAAACTAGAACAAGACATGGAAACACTACCGCTTAGCACAATTACAAATTTAACTAGAACCGAGGTGTGAAACATGAAACCAGAGCAGGGCGTGGAAACTCTACCGCGTGGCACCATTACACATTTCACTCATTTAAAGATCTAATACTGCGTGAAGTGCACAGCAACGTGACAGCTGGTAACAATTGGTAGCTATGGAAGTATTTTGCAGGCAATATTCAAAAACAATTGCAAACTGTATTTGCAATTGTTACATAATGGAGTTGAGGACAGATGCAAATGCAGATAAGAGCTTTATTAAGTGAGAGACAGGTAGACAAATCCAATCGTGAAACATAGATGTGGTCATAAACAGGCAATAGGTCAGGTGATCGGCAAACGGGGATAAACGAGGCAAAGCAAGAATCAGAAACGAGGGCTAGAACAAAATCAAAACTAGGACAGAATACACTATGATCAATGTCTTCGTATACCGATGACACACGTAATACTTCACAAAGTCATAGTGTTAGAACAGTCTCTCATATACTGGAGTTGTGAGATTGGATGCAGGTGTGTGTGATTAGAATTCTGGAGAAGGTGAACGTGTGTGTGGTAAGTGTAGTCCTCTTTGGCCATGTTTGTAGTTGGTGGTGCATCCTGGGAAATGTAGTTGCTGGTTTGCTGTGATATGACAGCAATTACATTTCCTATTTGTGGATGCATAAATTATGCCATAATTGAAATGAAAATACCAATCATGTATTACCATTTTCATTTACATGAACATACAGTGTCTGCCAAATTTCAAATGGAAATGCAAAGTCCATTTGCAATTGCATTTCCCATGTGTTATGATGTTATACAGAATGAACCTACAGGACCATGCAGTTGTTGAGATGTAGTCTGTAAAGTTCAAGCGGTCATCAAGAGTCACCCAAAGGTTCCTGGCGGTCATGGTTGGCTTGAGTGTGGTTGAGCCGAGCTGTACATTGAGTTTGTGGTTTGTTGAAGGACAGGCTGGGATGAGGAGAAGCTCAGATTTTGCCAAGTTGAGCTTGTCATACAGGCAAGCAGAGCTTCACACAGAGACAGATGGATCATCAGGCTGGAAGGACGAATAGAGCTGGCTGTCATCATCATTGCAATGATATGAGAAGCCATGAGACTCAATCACAGGCCCCAGAGATATCAGGCATTTTGGAAAACTTGCAGTGTCTTAAAATAGTTCTTGACAATACCTTTGTTCACAACCCCATACTCATTCTTAATTAAACTCTTCACATTCTGCTTTATAAGTTATTTCTCTTATATTATTCATGAGTAAGATTCTGTATTTCATAGTGATTAAAGACTGCAGTGACTGTTTATGAAAAAGTTCCTGCTGAACTGATCTGTGTGTCCTGAACTGAGAGAGTGAAGAGTGTGTCATTGTCTCTCTGCAGGTTGTGCAATTGTGATATCTCAGATGATGGCTGTGCTGCTCTGACTTCAGCTCTGAGATCAAACCCCTCACACCTGAGAGAACTGGATCTGACTGGGAATAATCTCAGAGACTCAGGAGTGAAGTGTGTCTCTGCTGTACTGGAGAATCCTGACTGTAAACTGGAGACACTGGGGTAAGATCTTCTCTTAAGGCACATTCTAATAGTTCAAAATGTAGAGTTTTGAAATGTCAATATTTAAAATGAAACAAAACTGCCACTTTCTCACGCACTGACACAAGCTCATACACAAACGCTGCCAAATCAGGTTGCTCCACTCTGTACCACCGACTCTTTCAGCTCTGCAAATGCTTTCCTCTACTGCAAAAGTTAAACGGTATAACAGGAACATTGTTAATCTCATACAGGTGTACGCTCATTCATGAAATTACCCACCTCTTCTCTGAGATGCTGCTCTCCATTCACATATTTAAATTTATAAAAGGGAAATGCATATGTGTATATAAAACTTGGCCAACAAAATGATCAAAATAAACAATAAAGGGCACAATAAGTTTCAGTGAAAGAGTCACTGGGTGTGAACAAATGCAAGGCGGAAAAGATGAGCCCCGTTTCCTGTGGTGTGGAGGCAAGAGATCTAACCGTGCGTATAGATGTGTATCTGAGAAGGAGGTTAGATATGTTTTCAGGGCCAAGAACATGCAGACACCTAAAGAACAGAAGAGGTATCTTGTATCGTACATGAAAGGAACAGGGAGGTGTAATATTTGGAGTATGGGTGTGATGTGTTCATATGACCTTGTGCGGGTGATAACACTAGCAACTGAGTTTTGCACATACAGTAATTTATTAAGTCTGCACAGTACAGTATAGCAGTAGTCATGTGAAGAGAGGGAAAGAGTGGGTGGTGAAGACTGGCAATGTTCCTAAAGTGAAAGATGAAAGTTGTAATGATCCAATCTGCAAATTTCAGGAATGTTTTCAGATTCCGATGTGAGGATGCTGTGTTTGTAGCAAGAGCCACAATGGCCATAATGGCACAGGAACATACAACAATCCAAAAGTTGTGGTCTTGAACTTGCTGCTGGAAGTCACTTTCCAACAAGATACAAATGAGATGGATTTCAGAGGAGACTGAATAACCTGAGGTGCTGATTCTTAAAATTAGCCAGATGTATAACCCTTTAGCTAACTACCTCGAAGAGACCATGAGCAGCATTTAACACAGAATAGAGGTTGAACCCGCTTATCTAAGACAAAACAAAGACACAGCAACACGGCAAGGAAGTTGAAAAAGCCAGCACAGGCTTGGTGTAGGCTGTTAAGTAGTAAATGTAGCGTTTAGGGTGAAAAAAGGTGCTTTGGACCAGTTAATAAGCTCTGAAAACCCTTAAATCCTTTTGTTACTCTGTGGTTTAGGGGTGCAGGGTCTGGGTAAATCAAAGTGTAATCTTAGTTTGAAAAATGAAAAGCATCCACATAGTTTATCAGAGGGGTGCACTCAATTATGTTTCCAGTGGTTTAGACATTAATGGCTGTGTGTGGAGTTATTTTGAGGGGACAGCAAATTTACACTGTTACACAAGCTGTACACTCACCAGTGGGTATGCATCAGATTGAGACACTGCACTGACTTCTCTGAAGTGCACACAAAACATTGGGAATGAAAACTGCTGGACTGGACCAGTTCCTGTGAGACTTCTCTATTTCCCCCATATCAAGCATGCCCTTGAGCTCATCCCGAACTACCTGATATTTTTTTTGTGCTTGGACAAATGATAGGGGTGTCTTCGTGGCACTACCACTGAGGGCATCTCTGTGTGGTGTTCTCTGAGATTAGTGTGACTGGGTAGAGGTAAGACCACATTGGAAAACTCCACTTGACAATTTGCAGTTCTGGGTATCACCTGACAAAGTCTGTCAATTTGTTACGGCACGTAGTGGAGTCAGATGCAGATCAGAACTCTTTATTCAACGCAAAACACAAACTCAAAGCAAACGGAGTGTAGAACATAACCTTCTTGGCATGAACTCTAGCGCTGAAAACATAAACAGGTTTTCCTCCTACTACTACGACTAACCGCTAAACGTATAAATAAATAAATAGGCAAATAATAACGAGCCCCGTGTTCTGAGAACCCGGCGCTTAAACAGCCAACATCACCAGATCTAACACGAAACATCTGTGCTAGATCACGGTGGTTAAGCTAGCCCTTAACCCGGAAGTGCGCGCTCAACCCAAAGTCCTTCCAAATGAAGTGCCACAGCGGCCTCTGGTGGCCGTAGCGTGACACAATTCTTTCGAAGAGGACCTCGATCAATGGAAGGGTAGTGATGGAAGGCAATGGAAGGCAGTGATTCAAATGTACGGTAAACGATTTAATGTTTTTTTTCCCATGCCATCAGATTATGGTGAGCCACCTGGAATAACATTTCCTGTTGGCTCTTTGGGACCATCAGTTTGGTGTTTGTGTCCTGTATCACTCGGTATAACCTAACCTTAATAATTGCAAAATAAGGATGGGATAGGACAGCAGTGGGCTGGATTTACTGACCATCGATTACTCTCACTTGGTTGAAGGAGTGCCTTAGGGTCTCTTCATGAGACTGCTCCAAGGGGAAACCCCAGAAGGAAACCTGGCAAAGAGTGGAGGGGTGGAGCCTTCCCCTGCCAACACTTTTCCAAAGCCTCATTTTGATTCAGCTTTTGTTGATTCAAGGGCTGCAGGCTGCCTGAATTCAAAAAGGCTTGATGTACTGTATAACACTTTGAGAACTAACTGCCACTTGATATGTTGGCTCGGGATTGAGGGAGACCTTGGAAGTGTACTGGTTCTCTGCAATCCCAATAGACCTGCTGGTACCTTGTTCCAGATTTCTGGGACTCACTGGGAAGAAAGGTATACTGAAAATTTACAAGCTGTTCCTCTCTGTTGTATTGAAATAAGCCCATGTGCTCAAATATCATAATGAACTGAAAACACATGAATTTTTTTCTCTGTTTTATGTTTTCCCTTTTAATAATGTACTATGAGCTAAAATAAAAGCTCACATGAAAGCTTAAGATAAGTTTAGCCTGAGATTCTCATTTGTTGCACTGGTCCAGAGCCTGAGAGAACAGACCAGAGAACAATGTCGCATGGATACGGACAGCATCCGTATCCATGCAGATTATACAATAAATTATAACAATATCTACCTTGGATGCAGGAGCAACAGCATTGAAAATTCCTTTTAGATTTGTGATTGAGGAATGTACAGACTAATCCATAATGACACCCCAGGGTGATGGTCAAGGGTACCACTTTGGCATGGGAATGGCAGAGTGGGGGCTGTGTATTTAAGTCCTTCTTACAGGAGAATCCATCTGGCACCCTGTAGTCTCCTAACCAAGAGTCAGAGGGATTATGGAGCAGTGAGGAAAGCTGTGCTCGAGTGGGTTGAGCTGACACTGAAGGAACCTCACTGGTAGATCTGGTCCATACTGCTGAAGGAAGGGCATTGGATCTTCACCTACCCAGGGATTGTTTGTTACTAAACCATGTGCATTTGGAGAAGGTCGTTGAGAAGGTGGCATTGGAACAGTTCATCTCCCAACTGCTAGTGGGAACATTTGAGTGGTCTAATACCACTGACCAGACTCCGAGTATGACATGTTAATACATGTGGACTCGGGTACACGCCAGACCCTCCTGCCTGTGTACAAAACACTCTTCCTAACAATATTTATAGAAGAGTGTGCACACCTATATAACCAGGTTATTTTAAGGTTGATGTTTTTTTCTTTTTTTCCTAAAGTCATTCTGTTTGTTCTTATTTTTTAAATTTGAGTTTTGTTTGTTGCTGTAGCACATAAAAGATGGAAAAATATTACATGATTTATCTTGGGTTGTGATTTAACACAACAAAATTCTAAAAATGTTTTAACAAGGTTGATTAAAAAAAAAAAAAAAAGTGGTCTTAATGGTCTAAAGTCACACATTGAGACCCCCTGACCAGAATAAAGCAGTTACTAAATATTGATTGAATGAATGATACTTTTTAAAGGTATTACTCTAATAAAATTAAGTAAGATTCTGTATTTCATAGTGATTAAAGACTGCAGTGATTCTTTGATGAAAAAGTTCCTGCTGAACTGATCTGTGTGTCCTGAACTGAGAGAGTGAAGAGTGTGTCATTGTCTCTCTACAGGTTGAAGGGTTGTGATTTCTCAGATGAAGGCTGTGCTGCTCTGACTTCAGCTCTGAGATCAAACCCCTCACACCTGAGAGAACTGGATCTCTCTGTGAATAAACTCAGAGACTCAGGAGTGAAGTATCTCTCTGCTGTACTGATGCATCCTCACTGTAAACTGAATATACTGAGGTAAGATCATCTCTCTGAGAGTCACATGACCTGCTCCTCAATAAGACACATTCTCTAATAGTGAGACTGAAGCAGAGGTTTTAGGTTCAGCATCAAATATCCTGAGGAGGAAAATCATTTCATTTCACTGCATCATTTGATTCATAATTATCTACTCACAATATTAGTTGTGTTTTCTACGTGTATTTGATGTTCCTGATCTTTGCTTGTGTTGGAACTGTAACTGAAAGAGCTTTTATGATGGCTGATATAAATGCTGGGGCTCTGCTTCACTCTCACATATGTGACTGGCAATGATTCTTTGATGAAAAAGTTCCTGCTGAACTGATCTGTGTGTCCTGAACTGAGAGAGTGAAGAGTGTGTCATTGTCTCTCTGCAGGTTGTGTGATTGTGATATCTCAGATGAAGGCTGTGCTGCTCTGACTTCAGCTCTGAGATCAAACCCCTCATACCTGAGAGAACTGGATCTGTCCTTCAATAATGTAGGAGACTCGGGAAAGAAGCTGCTCTTCAGTCTTAAAGATAATAAACTTTACAAACTCCAGGACATGAGGTTCGTTCTAAACATTTCAGATAAATGTGAAAAACAGAAATATTTAGACATACAGTTCTGTGTAAAAGTCTTAGGCACACTATTGTTTTAGTACAAACTTTGTTATAGATTTTTATTTTACGACTTCTACATTATCGAGTCGGTACAAAAACATTTTAGATTTCCAACATTAGTTTTCCAGTGTAAAATTAATTGTTAAAAGAAAAATGTTTGTGTGTCAGTACAGAAAGCAGTGTTATTTATTAAGAGACACTTTTTAGACAAAAACACAATGATGGCTGCTGGATTTTTCTGTAAAAATAAGAACTGAGTTCCAGTCAAAGTCTCCAGAAGAACCGTGGCTGGTTCTGCAAGACACTCGATAAAACTTACAGATCGTTTCCTTATAAAACTGCACTCATTGTACACAAGAATACTTTCTTTTTAAAGCAAAGGGTCAACACAACAAATACTGACTTAGTTTCATTTATTACTGTTTACTGCTCTTTATAGTATTTAATGTAGAAACATTTAGATTCATTATTTATGAAGCATCTTTACTCTACAGCATTTCTTTGTATGTGCCTGGGGTTAGACATTTACACAGTACTGTATTTACATTGTTTAGTCTGTTTTAGTGTTTAGTGTGGTTGTGTTTAGTATGTTTGGGTTTAGTGTGGTTTAGTGTGTTTTAGTGTTTAGTGTGTTTAGTGTTTATATTTTTATAATAAAAGTCTAGAAGTAATCTGGTCCTATTCCCATAAACAGCTATTGATTGTAAACAGGTTCAGATTCATTTCTGAGTCATTGGGTATTTTTACTATTCGACTGAAATTTGTATTCAACATTACACTGATGTTTAACGTTCGTGCTCAACCTGTCGACTTAAATATAAACCCTTACTTTCTTTATTTTTAGGGTGTAAAGAATTTCATCGGATGCAGACTCCAGTGAAGATATTTTGATGAAATTCACTCCATTCACAGGCTTTCCTGGATATGATTATTTTAACATTAGAGACGCAGAGACGTGGATCTGTGTTTAAGAGAGCTGTGTTGCATCACTGATATCAGGACTAAACACTTACTGAGGATGAGTTATTATTATTATTATTATTATTATTATTATTATTATTATTAATGAACACTTACACAGTGACACTCTACAGGATCCTGACCTCATAGCAGGACTCAAGTTCTTGTTAAGGTTCCAGATGAGTTCTCCTAATATTCAGAATCATTTAGCATTTTAATGGGAAGTTTTAGAGAATAGAAGTGGGACGTATACTGTATGTATAAAACTATATACAAGGAATATAATATTTTATTGAAAGAAAAAATCGTAACCTAAGACTCATATATCTCATAAAGAAGTATATATATATATATATTTTACAACAGCACATTGATACACAAAGGTACAAAATAACTTACAGCCTTATTAAATGTTCCTCACTGTTCTGTTTCACATTACTGAAACAACACACAAAAATACTGAATATCTGTCCATTCATCCACGAGTAAACTGTTCAAATATTTATTTTTACATCCCTACAACACACACACACACACACTCTCACTCACACACACACACAACACACACACTTACACACACACACAGACACACACACTCACACACACACACACACACACACACACACACACACACTCACACACACACACATGCACACATACACACACACACACACACACACACACACACAACCAGACTACAACTGAATATCTGAGTTTTCTAAAAGAAGAAAAGGAAAATTAACAAAACAATGAACACGATATCACAAAACATTATATAACATTTACAAACCCCGCCTTCGTAGAGTGATCTCTGTACCATGAGAATTCAGAATTTATAAATAACTAAAAAATTACTTTTTCAAATTTTATTTCAGAATCTCAATCACCATTTATGAATATCATGTAATTATATTTTTGATACAAAAATAAAAAAAATCTAAATCCCAGTGGTGTAAATCTCCATCATTCATTTCTAACACTATGATTATAAATACAGGACTAACAAGGTGTGTGTGTATGTGTGTGTGTGTGTGTGTGTGTGTGTGTGAGAGAGAGAGAGAGAGTACTTCACCAGATTTTACTGAATGTTGCTTTATGCTAACCCATGTAGTGAGTTTCAGTCATCCTCTCTCTCAACAGAATACGATATTACGTCTTAATCTTCTCCTTTAAATATATACAATATCAGTAGAATGAGTCGTGACCCTCGATAGAGAGAATGATCAGAATGTGAGTGATTCTTATCCTCAATAAAGAACAGTATCGGCTCTTTGATGTTCGTACTCAGTGATGAAAAAGATAATGGGGAAAAGTCCACTAGTTCATAAGGTGATCAGATGTAGATCCACAGGTACATAAGATTCCATCATATAATCCTGTTCTGCAGTGGGGAAAGTGGGACCAAACAGAGGAGAAGAAAGAAGAGAGAACAGTAACTGAGTTGGAGGTGGACGAGTAGAAGAAAAGATTTCTGCTGAGGTGATGAACACATAGAAAAAAATCCTTCAGCTAAATAAATATAGATATGAGGGAAAAGATCCTGTATAATTGTACTGTATAATTCTTTTCTTTATCAATGGACCAATGTTAGTTCCTGTATTCTATTCTATCCTGATATTTTAGTTCCTGTTTAGGTTACAGAAATATATTTATACATTCTTATTTATATATATTTCATGACCACTTATAGTTTTATTTTCCCCTCTTGCAAACACTAAAAGTTCAAAAGAAACACATATAGAATTCCTTACTTTTCTATGCGCGTGTGTGGAATTTGTATGTAAAACTTTCATTTTGAGAATGTTCATGTAGCCATTTTACTCTTAATAACAACAGATTCACAAAATGGGAGTGTACAGTTTAGGGAAATGTGTAAGTGCTTATTATAAGCAGTGACACTGGTTTGGAGAATTGTCTATTAGCAGTTGAGGGAATAAACACTTTAAAGTAAGAAAACTGGACAGGAACACACTTTGTTTATGATTGTTTATGTGTGTTATTGCACACTGGTGCATGAGGAAGGTCAAACAAGTTTAAAGCTCATACACACCTTTTACTAAACATGTCACGTGATGTTTCACCTCTAAGATCAAATTTCATGATAAAATATAATCCCATGTTTCAGGAAGGCAGCATGGTGGTTTAGTGTTTATCACATTTGCCTCACACCTCCAGCGTTGGGGGTTCGACTCCTACCTCTGCCCTGTGTGAGTTTGCATGCTCCTCCAGTTTCCTCCTCCAGTTTCCTCCCCAAGTTCAAATACATGCATTGTAGAAATGCTGATTAACATGTCCGAAATGTTTGTAGTGTCTGAATGTGTGTGTGGTTCTACCCTGTGATGGGTTGGGACCCTGTCCAGGGTGTGCCCTGAGTTCCCTGGGATAACCACCAGACTCCCCTCATGAACCTGTATAGGATTAGGGGTACTGATCAGAAGGTCCTGAGTTCAAACCCCAGAACTACTAAGTGAAAGAGTCCTGACCTCATCACGATAAACACTATTAATGTTATTATTTCATTTAGAGAAGAATGTACATGATGTATAAACAGTAGTGTCAGGGTAACCCTGGGTTAGGGTCAATCAGACGTAACAGAACTGTTATCACTGAGAGAAAACTGATGACAGGCACACATTTTACACTGTTTTACTGTAGTGCGACATTTCAGTGAAGTTGTGATGTTAAGGAATGTGTTTAATCCGGGTTACGAGGGTTGCCAGAGTCGTGTTTTTTTATGACAAATGTTAATAATTTTGTGTGTGAAAAAGCAGGTCCATTGTTTTTTGGTGTTTGGGGTGTTTTCGAGCGTGTTATAGTATAAATAGTCTGTAAGTTCAGGCAATCTGTTTATGATGTACAGAATCATTTCGGTTTTGAAAAGATTGGAAAAGGGAAAACAGATCATGAACTGAACAAAATCATGAACACACGGGCAGAACAGAGAACTAGATTCACTGAAATTGAGGAAAATCTAAAGAAATATGTGTATTTTCTAATCCTGAGCGTTTGGGCTGGTTTCAGATCTGTTTGTGTGGTATTTGAGATATCCTAGTTGGGGAACACATTTTGCTAAAAACTGGCAACCCTGGTCTAAAATAAATCACCTCTCAGTGTTTGATTTAATGTTTGATTTAAACACTCTACTGTGTAGTTTTCCAAATTAATTGCATTAGCTTCTGTTTGGTGGTAACATTTCAGAAACAGTCTTGTTTTTAGGTGTGACATAATATAAAGATTTGGCAACCTCTGCATGCAGATAAAATCAGAACAACAAAAATGTGGAGGTTTGAATACAAACATAACTATGGTTTAATTCACAGGTTCCTACCCCTGGTCCTGGAGAACCCCCTGTCCTTCAGATTTTAGTGTTTCTACTTCAACTAATCAGATAATTAACAGAATTGTGTGTTAGAGCAGGAAAACACTCAAATCTGCAGGACAGGGGGTTCTCCAGGACCAGGGGTGGGAACCTGTGAGTTTAGTCATTAATAATTAATACTACTACTAACTGCTATTTTTAAGGAATTAAGCACCAAAATGTTTGTATTGGAAGTTTCCAGTCCTTCTTAGACATCACTCAGGTCCCAACATGTCACCAGTAGATGGCGACATTCACTGATTACTAAAGGGTCTGTTAAACCTGACAAAAATAAAAGTAGCCTATATTATGCATTTACTGTCCCACTGTCCCCATTTACTGTCCATTTACTGTACACTGCAGCTTTAATCTAAAATAGATGAGAGAGAGAGAGCGAGAGAGAGAGAGAGAGAGAGAGAGAGAGAGAGAGAGAGAGAGAGAGAGAGAGAGAGAGCATATTTTCTTAACAGTATTCCAGTATTCAGACAAGTTCCTAAATGAAACTAAATGAAACTACTGATTACGGCTTTATGTCATCAGTAGATGGCGACATTCACTGATTAGTATAACAGGTCATATAGGCTGTGTGTTCTTAAATAGTATTTGAGTAAAAATGAGATATTAGTGATCAAATTCTTAGAAAGATTTCAGACATGAATTAAAACAGGAATTAAAGACTATTCTTCTTCCTGATGCCTGTAAAACTGTCTCTAGGGTTTTATACAGTCTGTTAACTCTAACAGTACATCATGACACCAACTATAACACTTCAAACGAAACATAAATCCTTAACCTAAAATATTAGAAGAGATGTACTGATACTACATTTCAAAGCCGATACTGATAACCGATAGTTCTGCCTTTGTATAAATGTATAAAATGAACATTATTGTAATGTTGTGGTAAGGACATTTTGTAAGAACCAGATTAATTGAAATTAGATTTAAAAATCATAAAAAAACAAAAATGTTCCAAATGAAAATCTCAATGACTACATGCAGTTTTGTAAACCTTTTTATATGTATTACAGACTCTGATGGTTAAAACTCATAGGAGTTGATTTTTTAAATTTGGAGAGTAAAAAGTGACCGTAGTTTCAGAAACACCCAGAGATATGAACTTTAATATACATTGTGTGATCACTTCATGATGTACATTCCTACACGTTTATTTTATTATTATACATTAACATTTGAACAATTCAACAAATATATTAAATGATATTTTGAGTATTGTCTTGTGTATTTGTCTCAGTGTATTGTATTTCTGAGAATCGTGTAAAACTATCCACAGATATTTTCAGTAGTCTTTGACCGCTGGGATTTTTAAAGCAATTTTACAGGAAAATGTGAAGAAAAATTCTGAAGCAAAAGATCATTCTTCTGGGCATTTCCTTTATGATTGTTCAGGAATGACTTTCAGGACTGTATGTGGGAATCCTGTGGGATGGGTAGAATACAGGTTTGATAAGATCAGAAAAATGACATGAGCATCTTGTTTCACAAACTGTGAATAAACTGAGGTGTACAATATCTATGTATTCTGATATTTAATCACAAGATAACTGAAAGTGTTGATTTTTCCCCAATCTACAGGTTAAATGTCTGTTATACCAACACAGCAGTAAATGCATTAAACACCCAATAGTCTAATTTGGAAGCCAACTTGTCTCGCAGTGTACATTAATCTATTGATTGATTGATTTAGTGATTAATTCTGTAAATACTATCAATGTTTTGTATTATAAATGTTTTACCAAAAAGTATTACATTTCTTTCTATCAAATACATATTTGCTGTTTTTTTTGCATATTTGCATATTTGCTTTATTTGTATTTATTTGTTTGTTTGTTTATTCATTCTTTCTCTTATTTATTTATGTTTGTGTGTTTCTGTATAGACTGTAACCCGTTGCAGCAGAAGAGATCAGGTCGGGTCGTACATGACGTTTCTTTACTAACAGTGAAAGATGGATCACTCGAATCCTCTCCAACCTGATGGACCTCAACAATTAAACATGAGGTAAAGCTTCTGCTCCTGTATCTTAAACATAAACATTTAATGAGAACGTTCTAGTACCAAGTTGTGTTTTAATGAACAGTGATGTGTGTGTCCATGAGGAGGCAAGGTGAAAAAAAAGACAATATTAAGTGGATAATTTTCTCAAGATTCTCACCCCTTTCATTTTCCCCAAAAATCTTTTTTAAAGACTATTACTGCACTAATCTACTGACTATCTGTGTATGTTCATGAGAATGGAAAGGCAGTAAATAAATGATTAAGAGTAAAAGTGTATGTTGTTGAACAGTGAAACCCAGGAGAAGACATCAGACAGTGCAGGACCCAGCAGTGTCTCCATGAACAGTGATGTGTGTACAGATCCTCCACCAGGATTAAAAAATGAAGATCTCTCATCTACACACAGGTAACGTCTCCTCATAGTTCATTCTTTTTCTAGTTAATACTGATAGTAATAATTAATCTACATTATCAAAGCCGTTTGGTAAAACTACTGACTTCATTTCACTATAAAATTATATCCATGTGGAAATCATGGTGCAATTAAAATACACTTCACAGCTACTTCTAAATGACACTGAATATTCAAAATATGAATTAGTGTGAAGGTACAGATTTTGCAAAAGTCCTCCAGTATTGAGTAAAAGTACATACTGTAATTCTTCATCACTCAGTGTAACATGGTCCAAATTTAGAACAAAATAAATGTTGTTAAAGTTAATAAAACACTCATGCGTACTCTATCAATGTGTGTGTGTGTGTGTGTGTGTGTGTGTGTGTGTGTGTGTGCGCGCAGTGAAACCCAGATAAAGAGATCAGACTCACCAGTACTCAGCTGTGTGTCCATGAAGAGTGATGAGTCTATGAATTTACCACTATTTTTTAAAGAGCAGAGAGAATCCTCACCTGGACACAGGTAACAACTCCTTACTGTTAATACAGTTCTGTGATATATTACAGCTTCTTACAACAAAAACACCATAATCCAATGTACATACATGAGAAGTGTAATTATTATTATTATTATTATTATTATTATTATTATTGTTATTTTATTATTATTATTATTATTATTATTATTATTATTATTATTATTATTATTATTAAGGCTTTAATGTACGTGTTTAATTTTATGTGTAGTATGTGCCTATATTTGTAAAATATTTTATTATTGTGATATTGTGATCGGAAATGAGGAGGCGGGAGGCGAGATTCGGACAACTCAAAAGGGGCTCTTTATTTTCTGGCACTAGTTCTTTCACTTTTAAACAATTTTATTTCACTATGCACACACACTCACACATACACACGGCTCTGTTCTTCTCTCTCTCTCTCTCTCTCTCTCTCTCTTTCCCCTGTGGCTCGCGTCTCTCTCCCTTTTATCCTCGCAGCCGTTCACTGCAACACAGAACACTTATTAGAAAAATCCTTGTAGGTCCTTACTGCTTACTTTCCAGACTCCACCCTCCATTCATAAACTGGCAGTAGACCACACCCCACCTCCACTATTATGACTGATTTATTTGTCCTTGTGAGTAAAAATGTCCATTGTGCTTTTGACTACAATAAAGTATTAGAATTATTTGTGTGCGTTGGTGCAGTAAAACACAGATAAAGAAATTAAATGGTCTGGAAAATGGTCTGCACTTATACACACACACACACACACACACACACACACACACGGATGCAAGGCGCTAACTTGCCATCGGGAGAAACCCGGGGTTCAGTGTCTTGCCCAAGGACACTTCAGCATGTGGAGTCATGTGGGCCAGAAATTGAACCGCCAACCCTACAATTAGTGGACAACCCGCTCTACCACCTGAACCACAGCCGCCTGAGCCATTAGACTCACCAGCACTCAGCTGTGTGTCCATGAACAGTCCATGTCCATGATTAGTCTATTAGTTTACCAACAATCTTTAAAGAGAGGATTGAATCCTCATCCAGACCAGGGTTGCAGCAGTATACTGTTTTCAAGGTATATCTGCGGTATGAAAATGGATAGTTATCTTATCATTTGTTTATATACGATATTGAAAAAAACCAACTAGACAGAGAATCTCACCTGTGCATGTGCATCTCCTTTAATCTTCAACTGCCTATCAGACTCATCAACTAGCTCCAGACACATACACACACACACACACACACACACACAGTGGAGAAAATGTCAGAGATATCACCAATCTCCATCCCCTGCTGAAAAAGAAATAAAAATCAGCAGCTGGGGGATTATTTTGGATATCCCAAAAAACAAAAGTGGGGTTGTCCATGAGGACTAAACCCCCATACTTACATGCAGATCAAGGGACATTTCCTGTTTATAACTTTAATCTCTAACAGAAAAACAATGGAACGTTGAAACATTGATGAAACATCAATCATAAAATACACCATCAAAATCATGATGGTGTGTCCTGGCTTCCTGCTACATCTGCATTGTTTGTTTGTTCGGTAACTTCTGATTTACACACACACACACACACACACACATACACAATACGTTTTGAAGTTCGAATATAAGTTTTGGGAATAAAGCACCATTTCCATCCCATGTGTTAAAGAGAACAAAATCTTGATGACGACCCACTGCGCCCCGGTTCCCACAGAATTGTCGTTGTGCTGTATAAGTTGGCCACAAATGCCAAATATCCAATTACATCAGCCAATTATCCAATCATGATTTGTTGAGAAAAAATCATATAATTTTTTGATGTGCAACAAGGACTCGGTAAAAGTGATTCCATCATTTTTTATGTGCACATCTTATTGATTAAAAAAATTATCCACCCCAATTAAGCCTCATAAGTTTGTTTTTTTAAATATAAAATTGAGCTCAGGTGCAGCCTATGTCCACTGATCATCCTTGAGATGTTTCTACAACTCGATTGGAGTCCACCTGTGGTAAATGCAGTTGATTGGACACGATTTGGAAAGGCACACACCTGTATATATAAGGTCCCACAGTTAACAATGCTTGTCAGAGCACAAACCAAGCCATGAAGTCCAAGAGACAGGATTGTATCGAGGCACATATCTGGGGAAGGGTCCAGAAACATTTCTGCAGCACTGAAGGTCCCAATGAGCACAGTGGTCTCCATCATCCATAAATGGAAGAAGTCTGGAACCACCAGGACTCTTCCTAGAGCTGGCTGCCCGGCCAAACTGAGCAATCAGGGGAGAAGGGCCTTAGTCAGGGAGGTGACCAAAAACCTGATGGTCTCCAGAAGAACTCTCCAGAATAACAACCATCTCTGCAGCACTCCATCAATCAGGCCTGAATGGTAGAGTGGCCAGAGGGAAGGACTGAGTCCTGAAGGACTCTCAGACCAAAGATTGAACAAAGATTGAACAGAGACATCCTTGATGAAAACCTACTCCAGAGCGCTCTGGACCTCCGACTAGGGTGAAGGTTTATCTTACAACAGGACAATGACCCTAAGAACGCAGCCAAGATAACGAAGGAGTGGCAACAGGACTACTCTGTGAATGTCCTTGAGTGGCCCAAAAGGAGAGATCTGAAAATGTCTGTGCACCGACGCTCCCCATCCAATCTGATTGAGCTTGAGAGGCCCTGCAAAGAATAATGGGAGAAACTGCCCATAAATAGGTGTGCCAAGCTTGTAGCATCATACTCAAAAAGACTTGAGGCTGTAATTGGTGCCAATGGTGCTTAAACAAAGTATTGAGCAAAGACTGTGGATACTTATGTACATGTATTTATTTGTTTTTTTAATAAATTTGCAAAGATTTCAAACGCACTTCTTTCACATTGTCATTATGGGGTATTGTTTGTAGAATTTTGAGGAAAATAATTAATTTAATCAATTTTGGAATAAGTGTTACGTCACGGCCAGCAGAGGGCACTGCGGCTCTGCTCCGTATGATTCACATGATATTGTTGTGGTTCGCTCGCTTCCGGATTGAGCAGTTGGTTTAAGTTACTTTTTAATTTGCCCCAGGTGTCCATGCTTTGACTTGATTATGTTCTTTATTTAAATGCCTGGGTGACTGAGCACTTCGCTCAGTATTATCGTGCATATTGTGTCTTTAGTTGATCCTGGTTGGTATTGTTTGGATCGGTAGTCTTGTCTGTTTTCCATGCCTCGAATGTTCTCGTTTCCCGGTGAAGACCGTGTTTACTTTGATCGTGAGTTTTGTGCTTAATAAAGACCTTGACCTGCACCTGCATCCGCCTCCAGTCTATGTTTCATGACAATAAGGCTCTAACATAAGAAAATGTAGAAAAAGGGAAGCGCCGTGAATACTTTCCGGATGCACTGTATATTGTAGATAATGGTGTAATAATAGTGTACAGGTTTGTGATATATAAAATCTTTTGTTTTCACAGTGACCTGGAGGGAACAGGAGATACAGGGTAAGATCAAACTCATCAGTGACAGTGGATTATTATAACGCTGGTATTATAAACATCTCTCTAATTACTTCCTGCTGATTATTTCCACAAGCAGATTAGATTATCAAGTACATATTTAATCAATTACAGAGATTGTGCTTGATATTTCACTACATGTATGTTACCGTGTTACAGGTGTAAGTCTGGAACCACTGAGCCTCATCTTCTGGAGAAATACAAATTAAATCTGATAAAGAAGTTTCAGTATGTAAATGAGGTGATAACAAACCAGGGAAACCCAACACTTCTGAATGAGATCTACACAGAGCTCTACATCACAGAAGGAGACAGTGGAAAAGTCAATAATGAACATGAGGTGAGACAGATCGAGGCAGCATCCAGGAGAGCAGCAACAGAGGAAACACCAATCAAATGTAATGACATCTTTAAGCCCTTATCTGAAGAAGACAAACCCATCAGGAGCGTTCTGACAAAGGGAGTCGCTGGCATTGGAAAAACAGTCTCTGTGCAGAAATTCATTCTAGACTGGGCTGAAGGGAAAACAAATCAGGATGTTCATCTCATATTTCCACTTCCTTTCAGATAGCTCAATTTAATGAAGGATCGAAACCTGAGTCTGATGGAACTTCTTCATTTCTTTTATAAGGAGATAAAAGAAACAAACATTTCCAGCTTGGACAAAGTTCTGTTTATTTTTGATGGTTTGGATGAGTGTCGTTTCCCTCTGGATTTCCAGAACACAGTGAGGTTGTGTGATGTAACTGAATCAGCATCAGCGCATGTGCTGCTAAAAAACCTGATCAAAGGGAATCTGCTTCCCTCTGCTCTCATCTGGATCACCTCCCGACCAGCAGCAGCTGATCAAATCCCCTCTGAGTGTGTCCATCGAGTCACAGAGGTACGAGGGTTCAATGACTCACAGAAGGAGGAATATTTCAGGAAGAGGATCAGTGATCAGAGCCTGAGCAACAGAATCATCACACACCTGAAGTCATTAAGAAGCCTCTACATCATGTGCCACATCCCAGTCTTCTGCTGTATTTCAGCCACTGTTCTAGAGAGAATGTTGGGTGAAGCAGAGAGTGGAGAGATCCCCAAGACTCTGACTCAAATGTACACACACTTCCTCATCATTCAGACAAACGTCATAAAGAAAAAGTACACAAAGAGCAGAGAGACAGATACAGAAATGGTTCTGAAACTGGGTAAACTGGCTTTTCAGCAGCTGATGAAGGGCAACCTGATCTTCTATGAGGAAGACCTGATGGAGTGTGGCATTGATGTGACAGAAGCATCAGTGTATTCAGGTGTGTGTACACAGATCTTACTGGTACACACAAAATAGAACTTGCAGTCAACAAGAAAATATTCAAGGTAGCCAAAAAGCCCATCATACAGATCTGGGAGTCCTATAACAGTCCACTGGGGTAACTGGATCAAATCCAAAGCTGAACGCCAGCCACTGCCCTTTGTCCGGCTTGGGGTTCACCAGTGTGGCATTGATGATGCAGGTGTGCATGAAGAATGTCAATGTTCTTGGAATTGCAGTCCATGGTGGCCATGTTTGTAGGCCGCAGTGCAGGATGGGAAATGTATTCACTGGTTTGCAGTGATATGGCATTTCCATTTGTTCATTTAGCAGATGCTTTTATCCTGTATATTATTCAAAATAGAACATAGAAAACATATCAAATGTTTAAACTGAGTAAATATTCTGTTTAAAGAAAAAAAAATAATGTCATTTTGAATTTGATGGCCGCAACATGTCTCAAAAAAGTTGGGACAGGGTAACAAAAGGCTGGAAAAGTAAGTGTTACTAAAAAGAAACAGCTGGAGGTTAAAAAGCTCATTTAAAATGGATTGAGGCAAAGTGGAAAACTGTTCTGTGGTCAGATGAATCGACATTTAAAATTCTTTTTGGAAACCATGGACATTTTGTCCCCTAAACTAAAGAAGAGATTGACCATTTGGCTTTTTATCAGTGCTCAATTCAAAAGCTTGCATCTGTGATGGTATGGGGGTGTATTAGTGCGTATGGAATGGGCATCTTGCACATCTGGAAAGGCAACACTGCTGAAGGGTATATACAGGTTTTACAGCAACATCTAGATTCCTTCTCATCTTTACTTCTAAAAGACTCTGCCTCTCTAAGATACTATTTTTATACCAAATCATCTTACTGACCTGTACCCAATTAACCTCCAGCTGTTTCTTTTTACTAACACTTACTTTTCCAGCCTTTTGTTGCCCAGTACCAACTTTTTTGAGACCTGTTACGGCCATCAAATTCAAAATGATCTTATTTTTTACTTAAAACGATACATTTCCTCAGTTTAAACATTTTATGTTTTATATGTTCTATTGTGAATAACATACAGGTTTATGAGATTTGCAAATCATTGCATTCTGTTTTTATTTACATTTTACACAGCATTCCAGCTTCGCTCTTATAGGATTCAAGAGTAAGATTCTGCATTTCAAAGTGATTAAAGACGGCAGTGATTCTTTGTGTCATTGGCTCTCTGCAGGTTGTGTTATTGTTATTTCTCAGATGAAGGCTGTGCTGCTCTCACTTCAGCTCTGAGATCAAACCCCTCACACCTGAGAGAACTGGATCTGTCTGTGAATAAACTCAGAGACTCAGGAGTGAAGTGTCTCTCTGCTGTTCTGGAGAATCCTCACTGTAAACTGGAGACACTGAGGTAAAGTCATCTCTCTGAGAGTCACATGACCGGAGACCTTCAACATAAAATCTCTCTTATAATTTACATCTCTTAAGGTACATTCTGTAATAGTTTCTAAATGTCAATATTTTAAAAGAAACAAAACTGCCACTTTCTCACGCACTGACACAAGCTCATACATCAACGCTGCCAACATGCTCCATACACCATGCACCATTGTAATAACTCCGTGTCGGAGCGGATAAAGGGGCGGATGTAATCGCATAAAATAACGAGAGTTTTATTGAAGAGAGGCAGACAAATCCAACACGTAATCCACAATCGTAATCCAGAAACAGGCGAAGGTCAGGCGAACAGCAAACAGGCATATACAGGGCAAGACGGAGAACAAGGTCGAGGTCACAGAAAACAGGGTCGAGAAACAAACATGAACATGAATGTGAACGTAAACTAGGACGTGGACCTGGGAGCGGATGACCCAGCGTGAACTAAACCTAACCATAAATGTGATCACTAAGTTTATACGATGTATATTCTATGTATCTCTGTGAAATTCTCTGCGTCGTGTGCTCGGAGGCGCGCGGTATATATGCCGCCATAATTAGCCTCGTAACAGCTGAGCACAATACCGACACTTGTGACAGCACAACAAATGACAGAACCGGGAGGAGACATGACAGAAACATAAACAAACACCCACTTGTCCAGCTGTCACTATGGATAAGCACATGCTCTCGCAATTGCGCAATAGAGCATGTTGCCATAAGGGGAAACCGTGACAGAATCCCCCCCCATAAGGCACTTCTCCTGGAAGTCATAACAGTTCATTGGTGGCCCCGGGCCCCTGGGCTGAATGTCCCCTGCAAAGCCAGGAAACCATAAAATGTTCTTGACGGATCAGGGAAACAGAGCACCGTTCTCGTTGAAGCTCGAGGGCGGAGCGACGTCAGCTGGACCTGGAGGCTGAGTGATGACCTCAGCATAGCAGAGAGGCTGAGCGATGACCTCAGCAGAGCAGAGAGGTTCAGTGATAACCTCAGCTGGACATGGAGGCTGAGCGACGACCTCAGCAGAGCAGAGAGGCTGAGCGACGTTCTCAGCTGGACCTGGAGGCTGAACGACGACCTCAGCTGAACAGTGAGACTGAGCGACAACCTCAGCTACACCTGTGCCAGGCAGCAGGACGGCTTCCTTAGCTGTGCTAGACAGTCGGACAGCTTCCTCGGCTGTGCCAGGCAGCAGGACAGCCTCCTTGGCTGGCAGGAGCTCCACCGTAGAGACCTCCTTGTAGGTCTCAGGCTGGAGCTCTGCTGTCCTCAGTGCCCCCCCAAATAAATTTCTGGGCTTGCCTTAGCAGACTCTGGCGTGAGCAGGACTAGATCCACAGGCTTGGACGAGATGTTCGGAACTCGAGACTGGACTTGGACTTGAGACTCAGAGACTTGAGACTCAACTGGGACATCAAAGGCTTGAGACTGGACTTGGACTTGAGACGCGGCCTGGACTTGAGCTTGCGACTCAGCTTGGACATGAGCTTGAGACTCAGCTTGGACATGAGTGTGAGACTCAGCTTGGATGTCAGAGATTTGAGACGCGACTGGGATGACAGGGACGTCGTGCACTTGAGACGCGACTGGGACTTCATGGACTTGAGATGCGACTGGGATGTCAGGGACTTGAGACGCGACTGGGACGTCAGAGACTTGAGACTGGACTTGGACTTGAGACACAGCCTGGACTTGAGCTTGCGACTCAGCTTGGACATGAGCTTGAGACTCAGCTTGGACATGAGCTTGAGACTCGACTGGGATGTCAGGGACTTGAGACTTGACTGGGACGTCAGGGACTTGAGATGCCACTGGGATGTCAGGGACTTGAGACGCCACTGGGACTTGAGACTGGACTTGGACTTGAGACGCCACTGGGACTTGAGACTGGACTTGGACTTGAGACGCCACCGGGACTTGAGACTGGACTTGGACTTGAGGCTCAGAGGCGTGAGACTGGACCTGGACTTGAGACTGGACATGAGCTTGGGACTCGACTGGGACGTCAGAGACGTGAGTTTTAACTTGGACTTGAGCTCGGACTGGATCTTTGAGCTTGGCTTGGACTGGAACCTGGAACTTGGCTTGGACTGGAACTTGGACTTGAGACTGGACTTGAGCTTGGGACTTGGCTTGGACAGGAACTTTGGACTTGGCTTGGACAAGAGCTTGCCGCGTTGGACAAGAGCTTGTCGCGTTGACTGGGACATCAGAGACTTGAGCTTTAGCTGGAACTTGAACTCGGGACTTAGCTTGGACTTGGGCTTTGGCCGGAGCTTGAGGCTGGACTGGAGCTTTGGCTGGAGCTTGAGGCTGGACTTGAGCTTTGGTTCGGACCTGGGACTCAGTTTGAGTCTTGAGGCATGGCTTGGATTTTAGGTGTGGCTTGGGCTGGAGCTTGGAGTTGAGCTCAGGCCGGAGCTCGAGCTAGACCTTGAGCTGGAGCTCGAGCTAGACCTCAAGCTGGAGCTCGAACTGGATCTTTGAACTTGGCTTGGACTGGAACATGGGACTTGACTTGGAAGTGAGACCTGGCTGTGACCAGGACGTGAGATTTAGCAGGAACTTGTACCTGACCTGTGTCTATGACTTGGGCCTGTGGTCTGACCTGGACAGGGACATGGGCCCGAGACATGGCAGGGTCTGGAGACTTAGAGATGAGCAGAACTCGCTTCACTGGATGAGCGGTGAGAGTTTTGTCCATCTCCTCTTGAAGTCTCACCCGCTCATAGGTATGCGTGGAATAGGGGCTCATCAGCGGCGCGCCCAAATAACTCCCCTCAGCACTGCATCCAGGTCATAGTTCTGCCCTGGTTCTCCGAACTCCTCCAAAAATAAGTCCAGAAACTGCTTGACATCCTCCAGGGTCTTGTGGCTGCTACTTGCTGTGCCCATATGCGAGCTGGGCCAACAAACCGAGAGATGATAAACAGGATGAACAGGCTTTCCGTGGGCTTCGGGTCGCACAGTCTGGAGAAGTAACATTGACAGTCCACTACAAAGTAGTCCGGAGCCCCGAAAGATCCATAATACCTATCAGACAATTCCTCAAAAGTTCTTTGCTTAAAGCAAATAGAATCTACAGTGGGGATACGTAGCATGGATTCCGGGTTCGGCGTCCTCTCTGTTTTCGTGCTGCATCAATGGTTCTGGCGGAGAATTCTGTAATAATCCAGAAACAGGCGAAGGTCAGGCAAACAGCAAACAGGCATATACAGGGCAAGACGGAGAACAAGGTCGAGGTCACAGAAAACAGGGTCGAGAAACAAACTTGAACATGAACATGAACGTAAACTAGGACGTGGACCTGGGAGCGGATAACCCAGCGTGAACTAAATCTAAACATAAACGTGATCATTAAGTTTATACGATGTATATTCTATGTATCTCTGTGTAATTCTCCGCGTCGTGTGCTCGGAGGCGCGCTGTATATATGCCGGCATAATTAGCCTCGTAACAGCTAACAGCTGAGCGCACACGTGTCCAGCTGTCACTATGGATAAGCACGTGCACTCGCAATTGCGCAATAGTGCACGTTGCCATAAGGGGAAACCATGACAACCATGTATGGAGTGTGTTAATGTATGGAGTATGTTAATCCTCAGAAAATTAGAATTCATCCAAGTGTTTAAGTCTGTCAGATGATCCACTAGTGCTGGAGGAAGCAGTGGTTGGTATGTATGTAAATCTGAGTATCATGAGCATATCACTGAAACTGCAGGGCATGTTGCTTAATGATATTGCCAAGAGGGAGCTTATATTTGATGAATAACCGCAGGCCAAGAACTGAATCTTGAGGAACATCATGGGAGAGGCGAGACAAGTGAGACATCAGTTAAAACATATTTTTGTCTGCCAGAGAGATTATTTAACACAGGAGAGGACAGTACTAGTAATCAAAACCATTTTTTCAAATCTGTGCAGAAGCATGTTATGATGCGCTGTATCAAAGCAACCCCCATTATGATGCAACCAGAAGGTCAATTGTGACCTTGATGAGGGCAGTTTCAGTACTGTGGTTTGGGCTAAACCCAGAATTATATTATTATATTATATTATATAGTATTGAATTGAATATGAGAATCTACTGAAAGCAACAGTGCAGGGTACACCAAACTTAGCGAGGTACTCCACATGCCGAAGTGTCCTTGGGCAAGACGCTGAACCCGATGGCAAGTTAGCACCTTACAAGGCAGCTCTGCTACCGTTGGTATGTGTGTGAATGGGTGAATGAGACACAGTGTAAAGCGCTTTGGATAAAAGCGCTATATAAGTGCACCATTTACCATTTACCAACGAGCTCAGACAGCTCATTAATAAAACCAGGTGATCTTTTTGGTACATAGTGAACTAAAACAACCAACAAGGGTTAAGGCTCATTGACAGGCATGTTACATGGACAATTGGCACAGATCTGACAAGTGTGAAAGAAAACATCAAACCCACAACCATGACCAGTACTGTGTAGTTTATAAGGATACCAATATTGTGGGGATGGATGTGTGTGTGTGTATATATATAATATATATATATATATATATAATGTCACGTATCGTGACGGAGCGGAGATAGGACGGATGCAAGCGCAGAAAAGAACAGTTTTATTTAACAGAGACAGGCAGACAAATCCAAAACGTGATCCTTAAACATAATCCAAAACAGGTGAAGGTCAGGCGATCGGCAAATAGGCATACACAGGGTTAAGCATGAATCAAGGTCGTGGTCACGGAAAACAGGGTTGATAAACAAAACGAGAAACATGAACTATGACGAGGAACTGGGAGTGGATAACCCAGCGTGAACTAACTCTAACATGGAACGTGACTATGACTACTATTCAATCCAATGGAACATGGAACATGAAACATGAAATATGAAACATAAACTATGACTGTGACTAAGGTTATCTAATTCATCTAACACCTAATCTAATATTCTGCATTGAGTGTGGGGAGACATGCGGTATATATGCCGCCATGAATCAGCCTCGTAATCATATACAGCTGAGGGCAATACAGAAACACGTGACAGCACAACCAATGACAGGACGGGGAAGAGACATGACATAAACATAAACAAATACAAGTGTCGTTGCACGTGTCGAAATGTCACTGCTGTCCACAACAGAAAAGCAGGTGCTTCAAGGGGAAATTGTGACACTAATATATATATATATATATACATACAGTGCCTTGCGAAAGTATTCGGCCCCCTTGAACTTTTCAACCTTTTGCCACATTTCAGGCTTCAAACATAAAGATATAAAATTTTAATTTTTTGTGGGACACAAAAACAAGTGGGACACAATTGTGAAGTGGAACGAAATCTATTGGATATTTTAAACTTTTTTTAGCAAATAAAAAACTGACAAGTGGTGCGTGCAAAATTATTTGGCTCCTTTACTTTCAGTGCAGCAAACTCACTCCAGAAGTTCAGTGAGGATCTCTGAATGATCCAATGTTGTCCTAAATGACTGATGGTGATAAATAGAATCCACCTGTGTGTAATCAAGTCTCTGTATAAATGCACCTGCTCTGTGATAGTCTCAGGGTTCTGTTGAAAGCGCAGAGAGCATCATGAAGACCAAGGAACACACCAGGCAGGTCCATAATACTGTTGTGGAGAAGTTTAAAGCCAGATTTGCAAACAAAAAGATTTCCCAAGCTTTAAACATCCCAAGAAGCACTGTGCAAGTGATCATTTTGAAATGGAAGGAGTATCAGACCACTGCAAATCTACCAAGACCTGGCCTTCCCTCTAAACTTTCAGCTCAGACAAGGAGAAGACTGATCAGAGATACAGCCAAGAGGCCCATGATCACTCTGGATGAACTGCAGAGAACTACAGCTGAGGTGGGAGAGTCTGTCCATAGGACAACAATCAGTCATACACTGCACAAATCTGGCCTTTATGGAAGAGTGGATATCCATAAAAATTCTCGTCTAAAGTTTGCCACAAGCCACCTGGGAGACACACCAAACATGTGGAAGAAGGTGCTCTGGTCAGATGAAACCAAAATCGAACTTTTTGCCCACAATGCAAAACGATTTGTTTGGCGTAAAAAGCACACAACTCATCACCCTCAACACAACCATCCCCACTGTCAAACATGGTGGTGGCAGCATCATGGTTTGGGCCTGCTTTTCTTCAGCAGGGACAGGGAAGATGGTTAAAATTGAGGGGAAGATGGATGCAGCCAAATACAGGACCATTCTGGATGAAAACCTGTTGGAGTCTGCAAAAGACCTGAAACTGGGACGGAGATTTATCTTCCAACAAGACAATGATCCCAAACATACAGCAAAATCTACAAAGGAATGGTTCACAAATAAACGTATCCAGGTGTTAGAATGGCCAAGTCAAAGTCCAGACCTGAATCCAATCGAGAATCTGTGGAAAGGAGCTGAAAACTGCTTTTCCAAAACAACTCTCCATCCAACCTCACTGAGCTCGAGCTGTTTTGCAAGGAAGAATGGGCAAGAATTTCAGTCTCGATGTGCAAAACTGATAGAGACATACCCCAAGTGACTTGCAGCTGTAATCGCGAGCAAGGTGGCTCTACAAAGTATTAACGCAAGGCCGCGCGAATAATTTTTGCACGCCCACTTTTCATTTTTTTATTAGTTAAAAACTTTCAAAAATCCAATAGATTTCGTTCCACTTCACAATTGTGTCCCACTTGTTGGTGATTCTTCACAAAAAATAAAATGTTATATCTTTATGTTTGAAGCCTGAAATGTGGCAAAAGGTTGAAAAGTTCAAGGGGCCGAATACTTTGCAAGGCACTGTATATATATATATATATATATATATATATATATATATATATATATATATATATATATATATATATATTGCAGCGGGAAAGGACGTAGACACAGAGATACGGAGGCTGGAGTAGGGCAAAAGCTGATTCTTTAATTTTCTCTCTGGTAGAGTGCAGGTTTGTGTGGGTGTGTGTGGGGCTGTAAAGGCGGCCTGACGTCATGACGCTCGCGGGGGCGTGTCGGGGGAATCCCGGGAGAAACCTCGGGATTCTCGTGCCGTCCCTCAGCGCTGCGTGTCGTCTCCGCCGGCGTCCGTCCTCCGTCCGTGTCGGAACTGCACCAAATATGGCGAGAGGGAGAGAGAAAGAGAGAGAGAGAAAATTAGTCATACTAAAGCGAGTGCGTGGGGAATACCTCCCCCTGTATCCGCTCCGGACGCTAACCATTTCGGTGAGTCAGTACACAACCTTCCCGGGGCGGAAGGGCATCCTTTTATTTCCGCTTTCCGGTTACGGAGTGATGGAATTCTTCCGACCGATCCTCCAATCCTCGGACGGTACGGCATCGGCGGGTCCTCCCTGCCATGGCGTCCTTTCCGGTTAGCACGGGGTCCGGCGCGGGGCTGCCTGCTTCGCGCCGGCACGGCAGTCGGAGAAGGAGCGATTTTCTTCCCTCTCACGCCGAGTGTCAGTCCATCGCGACAGTGACCCAATAGGGCTCCCCATCACTTATCCCAATTTTGGCTATCTTTGTGCATGTTTCATTATAGTGCTCCACTGACCCATCAGTTTGTGGATAATAATTGCTAGTGTAGATTACCCAGAAGCATGTTTACAGCAAAGGCAGCAGAGATCTCACACCATTGTAATGCGAAGGACATATCCAGTGTCATGTGTCATGAAAATCTGGACTCCAGTTCCCATCAGCCACTGCACTGCACTGCCTGTCACATGACCACATGCACCTGATTCACGTTTGGTTAATGAGCACTCATGGGTATTTATAGTCATTGTCTGCACTGTTTCCTTGTCTTTCGTTGTCCTAGACTTTTGTCATTCATGTCTCGGTGTTTTGTTTCATGCCACAGTGTTCTACCAAGTTGTCTTAGTGTCTTTGTTTCATAGTATGTTTGTCTAAATAAATGTCATTATCTGCACTTGCTTCTGCTTCAACCTCGATTCGTGACATCCAGTCCTAGGTCTGTGACTAATTCACAAAGCCCTGGACAACTGGCCCTTAAATTGATGGATGGAAAGGTGGGGAATAACTGGCACTTTTATTTTATGTTGTTGTTCCTTATTTAAAGTAGTAAGAGGCACTATATTTGCACATTCCTGTAAATAAACCAAACCTTTAACTTCCAATAACTTTCCAAAGGCTCATTTTGATGAAGCCTTTGCTGGATCAAGTGCTGCAGGCTCAAAATACCTGCTCGTACCATGTTCCAGCTCTTTGAGACTCCTTGGGAAGAAAGGGATAGAGAATATTTAGAAGCGTTTTTTCTCTGTGTTGTTGTTATTGAGCTGTACCTGTGTGCATGAATATCACAGCCTGAACTGAAAATACATAGGCAGAGCTGCTAGAATGCAGCAAAGCTTCATTATTCCCTGTTTTATGTTTTCACTTTTAATAATGTGCTATGAGCTAAAATAAAAGTCAAGTCAAGTGGGTTGTTATTGTCATTCCTCATTGTTTCTTCAGGACCATGATGCAACACAGAACATACATATAGTGCAGACATGAAACAGTGTGAGACAAGTGAAAGACAATAATTACACAAAACAATACATACACAAGCCAATAAATATGCAGGACAATAAACACACAGAACATTGTAACTGTAAGGTATTGTTCAGTGTAGCAAAATATATTATAGTAATATTGGCAGGTCATACAGGGTTAGACTGAGCATAACATGCACAATATTTGTAGATCCAGGGTGGCCACTGTGTGCTTCCACAACGACATTTCGAAAGGGTCACATGAAAGCTTAAAATAAGCTTAGCCTGAGCTTCTCATTTCTTGCACTGATGCCAGAACCAGGGAGAACTGATCGGAGAACAAATGTCACATGGATAAAGACACGCAGATTATCCAATATCTATCTTGGATACAGGAACAGCAGCATTAGAAATCCTTCCCAGATTTGTGTTATCTTGTTTTACCATGAGAAAAATCTGCAAGTTAAACAGGGGTTTTGTTTTGTTTGATTTCATTAAAAAAAAAAGAGGATTTAAGGAATGATGCAGTTTTTTTTAATTATTGCTCAAATATACTGTAATTAACTAAGTAATTAAGTACTTCTTACTTTTAAAAAATGGTAATTAAGTAAGATGTTCTTTATGAGAGAGTAAAGAGTGTGTCATTTGACTTTCAGGGCAGTGGTGGCTCAATGGTTAAGGTTACTGAACAGGTGGTTGGGGGTTCAAGCCCAAGTCATGTCATGGCTGCGCTCTGACCTCAACTTCCTAACATGCTGGAATATGTGACGAAAGGAATTTCACTGCGCTGTACTGTATATGTGACAAAGGCTTCTTCTTCTGCTCTCTGCAGGTTGCGTGATTGTGATATCTCAGATGAAGGCTGTGCTGCTCTGACTTCAGCTCTGAGATCAAACCCCTCACACCTGAGAGAACTGGATATGACTAAGAATAAACTCGGAGACTCAGGATTGAAGCGTCTCTCTGCTGTACTGGAGAATCCTCTCTGTAAACTGGAGACACTGAGGTAAGATCATCTCTCTGAGAGTCACATGACCTGCTCTTCAGTAAGACACATTCTCTAATAGTCAGACTGAAGCAGAGGTTTTAGATTCAGCAAAAAATCAAATCTATTGTTAGGTTGTAAATGCTGCTTCACTGAACAAATACAGATTGACAGATTTCACTCATAACATACAGGCTTTGCAAACTTTGATGACAAAGAAGGTGAGTGGAAACAACAGACTGAATGTGTTACGAATGGACTCTAAACGGAAGCAATTGGAGATGACAGTCTGTCACAGTGCGGCCAGCAGAGGGCACTGTGGCACTGGGTTTTGCCACCGGACCAATCACGTGTTCTTTGTTTTAGTTTGTGCTTCCTGATTTGACACCGGTGTTTGACATTCTGTTAATTATGTTTAGTTTGGGCAAATGTCGGGTATTTAAGGCTCCCGAGCAACGAAGCACGTGGCTCGGTATTATCGAAGTGGTGGTAACACTAGCGAGAATCGTTCTAGTTATGGTCACGCTATTATAAGTGTAGGACTTCAGGTTTATTCATGCTTTGTTTGTTTGATCTTTATGTTTTCGTTTAATAAAGAGTTTGATCTGTGATTGCCTCTATCTCCCATCTATGACCCCGTGACACAGTCTTTATTTACACACAAAGTCAATGAACATGAGCAGAGATACGTGGTCCAAAGCATGAAGAGATTCAAGGCATGAAAAAAAGGCATGTACACATTCTGCGTGAAGTGCACAGCAACGTGAGGGGTTTAAATAACTAATGTCATTTACCTTAAACGCTGACAGCTGGTAAAAATTGAGACGCACCCTCGAATATCCACCAATAACTAAGCAAGGTTGAGACAAAACTGAAACAAATGCACATGTCCGTTGTAAACAAAGTCCCCATAGTTAATATGTAATTGCCGACCATGTGCTTGCTCTGGTTCGTGCACGTCATCACTGCAGCGCCATCTGCCGGCGAGATTGTGACAGAATGCAGAAACACAAATAACTTTAAATGAATGTGGCAACAAGAGCGGAATAAAAACACAAAACCTAAAATACTGATAGTTTCACTCAAAAAATGTAATGGGTGTAATAATATAGCATATAGAAAGCCATGGAAGTATTTTGCAGGCAATGTTTAAAAGCAATTGCAAACTGTATTTGCAATTGTTACATAATGGAGTTAAGGGTGTATGCAAATGCAGATAAGAGCTTTATTAAGTGAGAGACAGGTAGACAAATCCAAATCGTGAAACATAGACGTGGTCATAAACAAGCAATAGGTCAGGCAATCGGTAAACGGGGATAAACGAGGCAAAACAAGAATCAGAAACGAGGGCTAGAACAAAATCAAAACTAGGACAGAAAACACTATGATCAATGTCTTGGTATACGGATGACACGTAATACTTCACAAAGTCATAGTGTTAGAACAGTCTGTCATATACTGTGGTTGTGAGATTGGATGCAGGTGTGTGTGATTAGAATTCTGGAGAAGGTGAACGTGTGTGTGGTAAGTGTAGTCCTCTTCGGCCATGTTTGTAGTTGGTGGTTCATCCTGGGAAATGGAGTTGCTGGTTTGCTGTGATATGACAGCAATTACATTTCCTATTTGTGGATGCATAAATTATGCCATAATTGAAATGAAAATACAAGTGGTGTATTACTGTTTGCATTTTCATTTACATCAACATATTGTGTCTGCCAAATTTCAAATGGAAAAACAAAGTCCATTTGCAGTTGCATTTCCCTGTGTTATATGTTATGATTGTCACAGCTCAGCCAGATCAGAACTCCAAGTCCCAAGATGCAACGCGTGCTTCTCAGGCACGCATGCGCTCTCCATCCCCGGAGTTCTGATCCAAGACACCTGCTGCTAATCACAGACTCACACTCAGGCACTACTACTTAGGTTTGCCAGTCACAGAGTTGCACTGTGAAGTATACGCTCAGTTATCTCATTCTCTGCGTTACCAAGCTTTACTTCCGTCTTTAATTACCTCGTTACCTTGACCCTTTGATTACGCCCTCGACCACGCTCTTTGTCTTGCCCTCGTTAACCTGTTTGTCCGATCGCCTGACCCCCGCACGTTACTTGTTTACGCCTCTAGATTGTCCCCGACTCCACGCTTCGTCCGACGCCTGCTCCTGCCTCCGTGCCCCTTCCCTACGAATCGTGACAATGATGTTAAACAGAATGAACTTACAGGACCATGCAGTTGTTGAGATGTGGTCTGTAAATGTCAAGCGGTCATCAAGAATCACCCCAAGGTTCCTGGCTGTCTTGGTTGGCTTGAGTGTGGTTGAGCCGAGCTGTACATTGAGATTGTGGTTTGTTGAAGGACAGGCTGGGATGACGAGAAGCTCAGTTTTTGCCAAGTTGATCTTAAGGTGGTGTTCACTCATGCAGACCGAGATGTCAGACAGGCAAGCAGAGCTTCACACACAGACAGATGGATCATCAGGCTAGAAGGACAAATAGAGCTGGCGGACATCATCTTTGCAATGACATATGACTATATAAGATAAAGAGACATGAGATAGTGAGACTCAATCACAGGCCCCAGAGATTCCAGGTATTTTGGAAAACTTGCAGTGTCTATTTTCACTTGCAGTGAAAATAGTTCTTGACAATACCTTTGTTCACAAAACCATACTCACTCTTAATTAAAATCTTTAGTTATTGCTCTTATATTATTCTTGAGTAAGATTCTGTCTTTCATAGTGATTAAAGACTGCAGTGACTGTTTTATGAAAAAGTTCCTGCTGAACTGATCTGTGTGTCCTGAACTGAGAGATTGAAGAGTGTGTCATTGTCTCTCTGCAGGTTGCGTGTGTGTGATATCTCAGATGAAGGCTGTGCTGCTCTGACTTCAGCTCTGAGATCAAACCCCTCACACCTGAGAGAACTGGATCTGTCCTTCAATAATGTAGGAGACTCGGGAAAGAAGCTGCTTTTCGGTCTTAAAGATAATAAACTTTACAAACTCCAGGACTTGAGGTTCGTTATAAACATTTTAGATAAATGTGAAAAACAGAAATATTTAGACATACAGTTCTGTCACTGAAGCCTTACGACTAGCAAGAGCAACCTCTAGATCATCTGTCCTCATCCTACTTGACCTCTCTGCTGCCTTCGACACTGTGAACCATCAGATCCTCCTGTCAACTCTCTCCAACCTGGGCATCACTGGAACGGTTCTACGCTGGCTGGAATCCTATCTTTCGGACAGATCCTTCAAGGTATCATGGAGCGGAGGTATTTCTGAAACTCAGCAACTCACAACTGGCGTTCCACAGGGGTCAGTTCTGGGTCCACTCCTCTTTTCTATCTACACTACATCTCTCGGTCAGGTGATTGAGTCTCATGGCTTTTCCTATCACTGCTATGCTGATGACACCCAGCTCTATTTGTCCTTCCAGCCTGACGACCCATCTGTTTCTGCACGCATCTCTTCTTGCCTGTCGGACATCTCGGTCTGGATGAAGAAGCACCATCTTCAGCTTAACCTGGGAAAATCGGAGCTTCTCGTCATCCCAGCCTATCCCTCAATCAGCCAGAACCTCACTGTACAGCTCAGTTCACTTACACTCATGCTAACCAAGACGGCCAGGAACCTTGGGGTGATTCTTGATGAGGGCTTGACCTTTACAGACCACATCTCAGCAACTGCAAGGTCCTGTAGGTTCATCCTGTACAACATCAAGAAAATCCGACCATTCCTCACCAAACAGGCTACACAGATACTAGTCCAGGCTCTTGTCATCTCTAAACTGGACTATTGCAACTCACTGCTTTCAGGCCTCCCATCCAGCTCCATCAAACCCCTTCAAATGATTCAGAATGCTGCAGCGCGCCTTGTCTTCAACCAGCCCAAGACTACTCATGTCACACCCCTCTTCATCTCCCTCCACTGGCTTCCTGTAGCTGCCCGCATCAAGTTCAAGGCCTTGATACTCACCTACAAGACCTTGTCAGGAACAGCACCCTCCTACCTCAACTCTCTCCTGAAGGCATACGTTCCCTCTCACAATCTGCGATCGACTAGCGACCGACGTTTAGTAGTTCTCACTCAGCGAGGCGTACGGTCCCTTTCCAGAACCTTCACACATACCGTTCCCCAGTGGTGGAATGCTCTTCCGACCTCAATCAGGACTGCAGAATCTTTCACTATCTTCAAAAAACAGCTAAAGACCCACCTCTTCCGTGAACACCTAACCAACTCCTAAAAAAAAAAAAACCCCACAGATAATGCACTTACACCTCTACTCTGTACACGTTGCTTCCTCTGGTATTCAATTAATGGATCTTGTATAGTAGCACTACTTGCATTGTTCCCTGCTTGATATATCGCTTTGCTTATTTGTAAGTCGCTTTGGATAAAAACGTCTGCGAATAAATGTAAATGTAAAAGTCTTAGGCACACTATTGTTTTAGTACAAACTTTGTTATAGATTTTTATTTTACGATTTCTACATAACGAGTCGGTACAGAAAAATTTTAGATTTCCAACATTAGTTTTCCAGTGTAAAATTAATTGTTAAAAGAAAAATGTTTGTGTGTCAGTACAGAAAGCAGTGTTATTTATTAAGAGACACTTTTTAGACAAAAACACAATGATGGCTGCTGGATTTTTATTCAAAAATAAGAAGTGAGTTCCAGTCAAAGTCTCCAGAAGAACCGTGGCTGGTTCTGCAAGACACTCGATAAAACTTACAGATCGTTTCCTTATAAAACTGCACTCATTGTACACAAGAATACTTTCTTTCTAAAGCAAAGGGTCAACAAATACTGACTTAGTTTCATTTATTACTGTTTACTGCTCTTTATAGTATTTAATGTAGAAACATTTAGATTCCTTATTTATGAAGACATCTTTACTCTACAGCATTTCTTTGTATGTGCCTGGGGTTAGACATTTACACAGTACTGTAATTACTTTTTTTAGTGTGTTTAGTGTTTATATTTTTAGATGAAAAGTCTAGAAGTAATGTGTTTAGTGTTTATGTTTTTAAACAGCTATTGATTGTAAACAGGTTCAGATTCATTTCTGAGTCATTGGGTATTTTTACTATTCGACTGAAATTTGTATTCAACATTACACTGATGTTTAACGTTCGTGCTCAACCTGTCGACTTAAATATAAACCTTACTTTCTTTTTATTTTTGGGGTGTAAAAGAATTTCATCAGATGCAGACTCCAGTGAAGATATTTTGATGAAATTCACTCCATTCACCGGTAGGCGTTCCTGGATATGATTATTTTAACATTAGAGACGCAGAGACGTGGATCTGTGTTTAAGAGAGCTGTGTTACATCACTGATATCAGGACTAAACACTTACTGAGGAGGAGTTATTATTATTATTATTATTATTATTATTATTATTATTATTATTAATGAACACTTACACAGTGACACTCTACAGGATCCTGACCTCATAGCAGGACTCAAGTTCTTGTTAAGGTTAAGGATGAAAAGTTTCTACAAAGAGAGTGTAATTATGAGTGAATAAATCCACAATACATAATTGATCATATCACTGGGTGTGACACAAACATGAAACATGGAGGAAAAACTGACACCAGTCTGGAGTGTGTATGTCTACACCGAGCTTTTATAAAGGGATTTTCATCAAGAGGAGGAAAAGGAAATCCAACATACTGTTAGTTTTATACAGAACAGTAAAAGTATTGTATCATGCAGTCTGAACAATACAGAGATGAATTTTACAACAGCACATCGATACACAAAGATACAAAATAACCTACAGCCTTATTAAATGTTCCTCACTGTTCTGTTTCACATTACTGAAACAACACACAAAAATACTGAATATCTGTCCATTCATTCACGAGTAAACTGTTCAAATATTTATTTTTACATCCCTACCACACACACACACACACATTTACACACACACACACACACACACACACTCACACACATACACACATACACACACTAATCAAATGTCTGGAATTTGGAGGTGACCGGGGTAGTCGTTGTGAGCGGCGGGGGTGTTGTTGGGGTTGGGACAGTGGAACTACCTTGCTGATATAAGTTTTTGCTTGGTGTGATGCCTGTAAACAGAACAGATGACTTTCAAGGAGAGACGTGACTTACAGTTCTCCAAATTGACCGAGATTCAAGATTTCCCCGTCATTTTAATCAGATCTAGACATTTGGAGGCCCTAGGCACTCCGCACTCCGCACTCCCACGCAACCCCCCCATGACAATTATTTTTTTCCCATTATTTTAAAATGTTAACTTGATTAAACTTTTTTTTAAATCAGTTTATTATTATTTAATTTGAAATTACTCATAAAGCCACACTGACTAAAAATTTGAAGGCAGCCAGGATTTTTTTGTACAGGCAGCCATCAGTAATTTGTTCATTCATTTATTTACAGTAACACACCCACTGTTTGGGATAACAAACAGTTTACAGTTCACATAAAGAATTCCTTACATTTCTATGCGTGTGTGTGGAATTTGTATGTAAAACTTTCATTTTAAGAATGTTCATGTAGCCATTTTACTCTTAATAACAACAGATTCACAAAATGGGAGTGTACAGTTTAGAGAAATGTGTATGCGCATATGATATCAGTGACACTGGTTTGGAGAATTGTCTATTAGCAGTTGAGGGAATAAACACTGTAAAGTAAGAAAACTGGACAGGAACACACTTTGTTTATGATTGTTTATGTGTGTTATTGCACACTGGTGCATGAGGAAGGTCAAACAAGTGTAAAGCTCATACACACCTTTTAATAAACGTCACGTGATGTTTCACCTCTATGATCAAATTTCATGATAAAATCTAATCCCATGTTTCAGGAAGGCAGCATGGTGGTTTAGTGTTTAGCACATTTGCTTCACACCTCCAGCGTTGGGGGTTCGACTCCTACCTCTGCCCTGTGTGAGTTTGCATGCTCCTCCAGTTTCCTCCTCCAGTTTCCTCCCCCAGTTCAAATACATGCATTGTAGAAATGCTGATTAACATGTCCAAATTTTTTGAAGTGTCTGAATGTATGTGTGGTTCTACCCTGTGATGGGTTGGGACCCTGTCCAGGGTGTGCCCTGAGATCCCCGGGATAACCACCAGACTCCCCCCATGAACCTGTATAGGATTAGGGGTACTGATCAGAAGGTCCTGAGTTCAAACCCCAGAACTACCAAGTGAAAGAGCCCTGACCTCATCACGATAAACACTATTAATGTTATTATTTCATTTAGAGAAGAATGTACATGATGTATAAACAGTGGTGTCAGGGTAACCCTTGGTTAGGGTCAGGGGGTTAGGGTTAGGGTCAGGGGGTTAGGGTTAGTCTATACTGGATAACTGAGTAGAAGATTTTGAGTGATCTGGTTTTACGAGGCCCATGTACCCCATGTACTAGCTAATGTTCCTCTCATGATTATTGTACTCACACTGAGATTTGTGTGCAGTGTTTTGTAACGTGAATAAACTTGAACTGTAGATTAGTGTGATTAATGTGTGATTATTGCAGTAGAACTGATTCTGGGAGATTAATTACAGATGAGAATATTTACCAGCCTGCAGGTCCACTGTGCACCTGTTAAAAGACAGATATAATTATTTAGTCTCTATTAAACATCAGTGTAATGTGTGTTTGGATTTAGTAACGTGTAACACGGAAATGAATAAAGAGGTTAAAACATTGCTTGTGTCTGTGATGTTTACGTGAGACTGACTAAACCTGTTCTACTGTTCTGTGTATAAACCTGTTCTACTTCTTCTATCAAAGTGAAAGAATTTCTCCAGTTTGGACACCTGAGACGTGCGTCTGGACAAACAGAAGGATCTAGAAACAGTGAAATAACAACGTAACAAGGATTGTTGACTAAAGGTAAAAGATTTCTCTGTTTTAATTTCAGGTATGGAAATGTATGATATATGTTAGAAACCATGTGTAAAAACAACAGTAGGAAAACTGCACTGTGTGAACTGAGTGTGTTTAGTATTCTGTGGTAAAGTTGGTTTTATTCACTGATTATTCCAGTTTCTCTCTTTGATTTCCACAAACTAAATCTACAAAGTAAATCAGACGTAACAGAACTGTTATCACTGAGAGAAAACTGACGACAGGCACACATTTTACACTGTTTTACTGTAGTGCGAAGTTGTGATGTTAAGGAATGTGTTTAATCCGGGTTATGAGGGTTGCCAGAATTGACAAATGTTAATCATTTTGTGTGTGAAAAAGCAGGCCCGCTGTTTTTTGGTGTTTGGGGTGTTTTTGAGCGTGTTATTGTATAAATAGTCCATAAGTTCAGTCAATCTGTTTATTACGTACAGAATCATTTCTGTTTTGAAAAGATTGGAAAAGGGAAAAGAGATCATGGAGTGAAGAAAATCATGAACACACGGGCAGAACAGAGAACTAGTTTCCCTGAAATTGAGAAAGATATAAAGAAATACGTGTACATATTTTTTTAATCCTGAGCTTTTGGGCTGGTTTTAGATCTGTTTGTGTGGTTTTTGAGATGTCCTAGTTGGGGAACACATTCTGCTAAAACCTGGCTGTTAGATTTCACCCCACAGAAATCTACCGTTTACGCCTTTGTGACCTCCGTCATGCCTTTCAGCCAGTTTTACCATTCACGTCTAGTAACATTTAGTTACTTTTAATTCTATGTTGCTATGATCTAGAAAGTGTGGTTTGCTGCAAAGTCAGGGGTCTGGAGAGTCTGAAGTGAACACACACACACTGACAGATATGAGCGTGTTCAAAAGAGACTTATGGTTTATTCATTCAGAGCAGAAGTATTTATACACATTGTACACATTGATAACAGCAGTGCGTGGATAGTTTCTACTGGTCCAAGTGTCAGACAGATTTAGACAAAACACACAGCACATAGTCATGATACAAAATAAGTCCCATGTCATGTTGACACAGAAGTATATAATAATATAATCAAGGATAGCAGTTGATCAGCGTATTCAAAGAGGTAACTAAATGATTCCATTCATCTCAGTGTTTGATTTAATGTTTGATTTAAACACTCTACTGTGTAGTTTTCCAAATTAATTGCATTAGTTTGTGTTCGGTGGAAACATTTCAGAAACAGTCTTGTTTTTAGGTGTGACATAATATAAAGATTTGGCAACCTCTGCATGCAGATAAAATCAGAACAACAAAAATGTGGAGGTTTGAATACAAACATAACTATGGTTTAATTCACAGGTTCCTATCCCTGGTCCTGGAGAACCCCCTGTCCTGCACATTTTAGTGTTTCTACTTCAACTAATCAGATAATTAACAGAATTGTGTGTTAGAGCAGGAAAACACTCAAATCTGCAGGACAGGGGGTTCTCCAGGACCAGGGGTGGGAACCTGTGAGTTTAGTCATTAATAATTAATACTACTACTAATTGCTATTTTTAAGGAATTAAGCACCAAAATGTTAGTATTGGAAGTTTCCAGTCCTTCTTAGACATCACTCAAATCCCAACATGTCACCAGTAGATGGCGACATTCACTGATTACTAAAGGCTCTGTTAAACATGGCAAAAATAAATGTAGCCTATATTATGCATTTACTGTCCCAGAGTTTGTTACGCTGCAGCTTTACTCTAAAATAGATGAGAGAGAGAGAGAGAGAGAGAGAGAGAGAGCATATTTTCTTAACAGTATTCCAGTATTCAGACGAGTTCCTAAATGAAACTAAATGAAACTACTGATTACGGCTTTATGTCATCAGTAGATGGCGACATTCACTGATTAGTATAACAGGTCATAGAGGGCTGTGTGTTCTTATTTGATCATAGTTATATAGTATTTGAGTGAAAATTAGATGCTAGTGATCAAATTCTTAGAAAGATTTCAGACATGAATTAAAACAGGAATTAAAGACTATTCTTCTTCCTGATCCCTGTAAAACTGTCTCTAGGGTTTTATACAGTCTGTTAACTCTGACAGTACATCATGACACCAACTATAACACTTCAAACGAAACATAAATCCTTAACCTAAAATATTAGTAGAGACGTACCGATACTACATTTCAAAGCCGATACTGATATCCGATAGTTCTGCCTTTTATGACTTCTTATAAATCAATAATAATTAATTCCACAATTCTTAAAGAAATGCAAATGAAAACTTTATTCTCTCCATTTCAACAAGTTGTTTGACAGTAACTGGTCTCATAAACAGAACACACTTTACTCACATTAACATTAACACATGAACTCATTTCTGAAGATTAAAGGAAGACTTCTTAACTTATTGAATGTTATTAATTCATATTAACAGAATTAATTGACTGAATTTTAAAAAACCTCCTTTTAATCTCACATTCACTCTCCACAAACAAAATCATTTCTACTTCATCACTGACATCAAACTGGTGATATACAGAAAAATCTCCAGTGTTGATTTAACACCAGAGTGTTGAGTTTACACACATTTTACTGTGTACACAGGCCTAATATAAACTTTATTATTATTATATTAACTCATATTAACATTAACTGCATATGAAATATACTACTCTACAAATATTATCCTGTGCGATATATACCTTTTCTAGTCACTCATTTAAATCTACGTTGTACTGGCCCTTTAATTCAGCGCGAGCAGAGCGGGGGTGGGGAATGTAAAATGTTATCAGTGCAGAGATTACAGAGATTACAAACTGCATTTTTCTCCTCATTCCACACAAGAGACATCTTCTTTACAAAATCTATGTTTCCCCGCCCTCTTTTGATAGACAGGGTATAATCAGTCATGATCATTGGATGTTTTTAAAATATTATCAGCTGATACATCGATGCATCTCTAGTCCAATCACCAGCAGTGAAATTTTAGATTTATGTTCAAATTTGTCATATGATGCTTGATAAATATAAACACAGTGTCATTACACACCTTGACATAAAAATAATTACTGATTAACGTGATTTAATAAATAATTAAATCCAAACATCACTTTTGTCCATGTGACACAACTGTGGTGTCAATGTTGAGATTCATAAATTGAGCTAATTCCATTATGATGAACATTATTGTAATGTTGTGGTGAGGAAATTTTGTAAGAACCAGATTAATTGAAATTAGATTTTAAAAATCATAAAAAACAAAAATGTTCCAAATGAAAATCTTATTAGCATTTCAACAATTCAACAAATATATTCAATGATATTTTGAGTATTATTCCTTCTTTCTTTCATGTATGTGTCTGTATAGACTGTAACCCGTTGCAGCAGAAGAGATCAGGTCGGGTCGTACACAGCTCTCTGTCCATGACCAATGACGTTTCTTTACTAACAGTGAAAGATGGATCACTCTAATCATCTCCAACCTGATGGACCTCAACAATTAAACATGAGGTAAAGCTTCTGCTCCTGTATCTTAAACATGAACATTTAATGAGAACGTTCTAGTACCAAGTTGTGTTTTAATGAACAGTAATGTGTGTGTCCATGAGGAGGCCAGGTGAAAAAAAAGACAATATTAAGTGGATAATTTTCTCAAGATTTTCACCCCTTTTATCCCCCAAAAATATATTTTAAAAGACTATTACTGCACTAATCTACTGACTATCTGTGCATGTTCATGAGAATGGAAAGTCAGTAAATAAATGATTAAGAGTAAAAGTGTATGTTGTTGAACAGTGAAACCCAGGAGAAGACATCACACAGTGCAGGACCCAGCAGTGTCTCCATGAACAGTGATGTGTGTACAGATCCTCCACCAGGATTAAAAAATGAAGACCTCTCATCTACACACAGGTAACGTCTCCTCATAGTTCATTCTTTTTCTAATTAATATTGATAGGTAAAAATTAACCTGCATTATCACTCACACACACACACACACACACACACACAGTGGCAAGAAAAAGTATGTGAGCCTTTTGGAATTTTGAATTGAATTGAATGCCTTTATTGTCACTATACATATGAACAATGAAATTAAGAGCCACTCCTTTTTTCCATGCCAACATATGCAAAAAATAAATAAGATAAAAACAAAATAAAATAGATAAATATAACAACACAAAATAAATAAATAGTACCCTGAAAGCAGTACATGTGTGTATTCAGAATGTTTATAGCTTTTGGGAAAAAATTATTCTTAAGTCTGTTAGTCCTTGTTCTGATGCACCTGTAACGTCTCCCTGAGGGAAACAGAGTGACTCCAAGAGTGACCAATTTGGTGATGAGAATATTCTGAATGATTGTATTAAAAGCTGAACTGTAATCCAAAAAAAGCATCCGGAAGTAGCTCTGTTGCTGCTTTAGATGTCTCAACATGGAGTGGAGAGCTACGGCGATAGCATTCTCTGTGGATCTGTTTGCGCGATATGCAAACTGACAAGGATTGAAGTCTTGGGGGAGGTAGTCCTTGATGTGCTGGAGGACCAATCTCTCAAAGCACGTCATGATAACTGGAGTGAGGGCCACAGGACGATAATCATTTAAGCTAGTGGTGGGAGATCTCTTTGGCACTGGAATGATTGCGGCTGATTTTAGGCAGGACGGGATAATTGCTTGGCCCAGGGAGAGATTGAATATTCTGGTAAAGATGTGGGCAAGCTGGTGGGCACACGATCTAAGCACCTTACCAGGTACTCCGTCTGGGACAGCAGCCTTCCTGGGGTTCACTGCCAGAAACCTCCGTCTAACTTCCTGTTCACTCACAAAGTGGTGCAGAAACCAGGATGGGATGGAGGCAGTGCTGGGCTGGTGCAGGAGCCAGATGAGGGAGGAGGCAAAACTGGAGCAGATGAGTGCTGTTGTTGAGATGTTTCAAAGCAAGCAAAGAAACAATTTAGCTCTTCTGCCAGCATCGCACTCAGGTCTCCAGTTGTTGCATTACAGCCTCTGTAATTTGTGATGTCTTGTATGCCCTGCCACATCTCCCATTTACTTTTACTGGACAGGTGGGACTCTATGCTCCTCTTACTGTCCGCCTTAGCTTCTTTAATACCACCTTTCAGGTTGGCACGAGCGGCTCTATACAGAGCTTTATTACCAGACCTGAAGGCAGCGTCGTGGGCTATGAGGAGTGTGCGGACCTGGTTGGTCATCCAAGGTTTCTGGTTTGGGAAATCCTAAATGGCTTTGTCCACAGTCACATTTCCTATACAGAACTTGATATAGTCCAGTACCGTTCCTGTAAATGTTTCCAGTTCCTGGTGTTCAAATAAATCCCAGTCTGTTTGTTCGAAGCAATCTTATAGTTTGGAGAATGCATCGTTATCATTGTTGAGGTTAGAATTTATTTTGTGTTATTGTTTTAGACACATTATATTGGTCAGTACCTCTGACTTAGAGGAAGATCAGATCACATTTTATGACAAATTTATTCAGAAAACCATGAAATTCCAAAAGGTTCACATACTTTTTCTTGTCAGTGTATGTATAAACCTACCATTAAAATTATAGACTGATCATTTCTTTGTTAGTGGGCAAACGTACAAATTCAGCAGGGGCTCAAACACTTTTTTCCCTCACTGTATATATATAAAAAATTTGCATAAAAGACACGAACTTGTCATTTTTAATAAAATGCTATTCCTAAATTATCCGCTAGGGGGTAAAAGACGCTGCACATCTCTGGCACTGAACAGCAGATGGCAGCAATGCGACGTCTGCTGTTTGTTATCACGGAGTAGTCTACTCTATTTTCTACTCGTCCCCACACCCTCATTAGACTAAATGTCTGACAAAAAGCAGAAAAGTGGATACAGAGTGTAGAGTTTTCCATGAAAAATGGACCGCTTCCTATTTATTCACAGAGATGAATGGGTAATATATATATATATATATATATATTTTTAAAGTGCAATTTAATGTTAGTCAACAGCTTCAGTACAAAATAGTTTGGTTTGGTGGAATCCTATTGTTCATGCAATGCCATACATTTTAAAGTGAAATACTATATTTTTTAGTTCCAAATACCTGTGAAGTTTTTTTTGCATTTGTACAAACACTGATCAGTTGTAATGTACATATATGTGAATGATAATCAGAAGCAAATTGCACATGTTTGTCTTAAGAAATCTGAGGTTGTTCATGATATATTTTATAAAAGGATATTTCATTAAATATAAATGTCTTTGCATGAAAACAAAGATAAAAACATTGACTTTATTTATAGGTGATTATACTATGATTTTACTGGCTTGGCCCACTTGACATCTAATTAGGCTGTATGTGGCCCCTGAACTAAAATGAGTTTGACACCATTTCTTTAGAGCCACCAACTGCTCAAAATTTTACTTATGTTTATACTAATAACTTTTGAACCGTAAGCCAATGGGAAAAAAAGTTTTCCTTTGATTCCTTATCTTAGTTTGATTGTACCTTATGATGTAAATTTTGTGAAAAACTTTTTTTTAACTCGTCCTAGACAGTTCGTCCCATTTACCAAACTTAGTACCTGTCATTTGGATGATGACTTTGTTGATTTGGAGGAAACTGCATTGTTTTTAAATGGTAAATGTGCACTTATATATCGCTTTTATCCAAAGCGCCTTACACTGTGTCTCATTCACCCATTCACACACCAATGGTAGCAGAGCTGCCATTCAAGGCGCTAATTGCCATTGGGAGCAACCCGGGGTTTTTAAACAGTGCCACCTTGTGGTCAGAAATTATAATGCTCTTTTAAAAAAATGTTAATCGCTTTTGATTACTTTTTCCCATTGTCACTTTACTTTACTTAACTCATTGTCCGCCATTTTGAATTTAGTAAAAAAAAATAATAACTTTTTCGAACTCCTCCTAAACCATATCATTTTACATTTACCATATCAGATTTATCAAACTGTTCTCGAATAATGCATAAATGAATTTGAAAGCAAGCATGCCAAAATGGACGTGATGCTATTTCTTCATAATGCTTAATCAAATAGCATAATCAGAGCAAACTGAGTAGATGTCATGGGCATCATAACATGAGGGTAACTGCACAGTTTCTGAACAGTGCCACCTAGTGTTCACGAGATTTGAAAAAGCTCATTTTTGCTTTTAACTTCTGAATGGTTTGTCATAACATCCTAACCATGCTAAAATCATGCTTGCTTATCTCCTTACTTTGTATCTGCAGTGCTTTGCCCCATAATTGCTGCTTGCAGCTATATTTATTATTATTATTATTATTATTATTATTATTATTATTATTATTATTATTATTATTATTAAACACATCTCTCTAATCACTTCCTGCTGAGTATTTCTACAGACTGATTAGATTATCAAGTACATATACAGTACATTCAGGTGAAATTACAGAGATTTTGCTTGATTTCTCACTACATGTCTGTTACTGTGTTACAGGTGTAAGTCTGGAACCACTGAGTCTCATCTTCTGGAGAAATACAAATTAAATCTGATAAAGAAGTTTCAGCATGTAAATGAGGTGATAACAAACCAGGGAAACCCAACACTTCTGCATGAGATCTACACAGAGCTCTACATCACAGAAGGAGACAGTGGAAAAGTCCATAATGAACATGAGGTGAGACAGATCGAGGCAGCATCCAGGAGAGCAGCAACAGAGGAAACACCAATCAAATGCAATGACATCTTTAAGCCCTTATCTGAAGAAGACAAACCCATCAGGAGCGTTCTGACAAAGGGAGTCGCTGGCATTGGAAAAACAGTCTCTGTGCAGAAATTCATTCTAGACTGGGCTGAAGGGAAAACAAATCAGGATGTTCATCTCATATTTCCACTTCCTTTCAGAGAGCTCAATTTAATGAAGGATCGAAACCTGAGTCTGATGGAGCTTCTTCATTTCTTTTATAAGGAGATAAAAGAAACAAACATTTCCAGCTTGGACAAAGTTCTGTTCATTTTTGATGGTTTGGATGAGTGTCGTTTCCCTCTGGATTTCCAGAACACAGTGAGGTTGTGTGATGTAACTGAATCAGCATCAGTGCATGTGCTGCTGATAAACCTGATCAAAGGGAATCTGCTTCCCTCTGCTCTCATCTGGATCACCTCCCGACCAGCAGCAGCTGATCAAATCCCCTCTGAGTGTGTCCATCGAGTCACAGAGGTACGAGGGTTCAATGACCCACAGAAGGAGGAATATTTCAGGAAGAGGATCAGTGATCAGAGCCTGAGCAACAGAATCATCACACACCTGAAGTCATTAAGAAGCCTCTCCATCATGTGCCACATCCCAGTCTTCTGCTGGATTTCAGCCACTGTTCTAGAGAGAATGTTGGGTGCAGCAGAGAGTGGAGAGATCCCCAAGACTCTGACTCAAATGTACACACACTTCCTCATCATTCAGATAAACGTCATAAAGAAAAAGTACACAAAGAGCAGAGAGACAGATACAGAAATGGTTCTGAAACTGGGTAAACTGGCTTTTCAGCAGCTGATGAAAGGCAACCTGATCTTCAATGAGGAAGACCTGATGGAGTGTGGCATTGATGTGACAGAAGCATCAATGTATTCAGGTGTGTGTACACAGATCTTCAGAGAGGAGTTTGGGCTTCACCAGAGTAAAGTGTACTGCTTTGTTCATCTGAGCATTCAGGAACACCTCGCAGCTCTATATGTGCACCTGACATTCATGAATGAAAAGAGAAATGTTCTTCAGCAGAGTCTGTTATCTAAAATTATCATGATGTTGATGATGATGATGAGGTTAAGTGAAATTACAATCTCAGATGTTCACAAGAGTGCTGTAGATCAGGCTTTACAGAGTGGAAATGGACATCTGGATCTTTTACTTCGCTTTCTTCTGGGTCTCTCACTGGAGTCCAATCAGATCCTCCTACAAACCATAGTGACACAGACAGGAAGTAGCTCTCACAGCACACAGGAAACAGTTTATTACATAAAGGAGAAGATCAGAGAGAATCCCTCACCAGAGAAATCCATCAATCTGTTCCACTGTCTGTATGAACTGGATGATCATTCTCTAGTTGAGGAAATGCAACACTACCTGCAAACTGGAGATTTTCAACAAAGCAAACTTTCTTCTTCTCAGTGGTCAGCTGTGGTGTTTGTGTTACTGACATCAATGCAGGAACAGAATGAGTTTGTCCTTAAAAAATATATGAACAAACACTGTACCTCAGACGAGGTTCTTCTGAAGCTCCTGCCTGTGGTTGCAGCATCCAGAAAAGCTGAGTAAGTAATGCTGAATGTTACACTGTTAATGTTAGCAGCAGAGAAGCTGAAAGAACTTTATAAGAACTTTATCAGACACTGATGGATCTCAGACGATTCTTAAATCTGATGTGAAACTGGATATACAGTATGTTCTATGTACACTGTACACAAACATTAGACAGTGCATTATGCAGCATGTTGCAACATGAGCTGCTTAAGCTAATGTTATATTTGATATTTGTATTTTGGGAAGATTTAATAACTTGTACATTAATGTACACCGGTGTTACTGAACCCTGTATTCTGTATTTGCTGTCAGGTTTAAGGACTGTGACCTGAAACAGAAAGATTGTGCAGCTCTGGCCTCAATTCTCAGCTCTGAGTCCTCCAGTCTGAGAGAACTGAGTCTGTCTTGGAATAAATTTACAGACTCAGGAGTGAAGAGTCTCTCACCTGGACTGGAGAATCCTCACTGTAAACTGGAGACACTGAGGTAAGATCATCTCTCTGAGAGTCACATGACTGGAGACCTTCAACATAAAAACTCTCTTATAATTTACAACTAGTATACCTGTAGCTCCACCCCATTTACATGCTCATTTTTTTGTTTCATTGTGATGTCATGTGTATAATATGGGTCCATGATTCTGTATTCTCCAAAGTATGAAGTGAAAGTGAATAACTTTTCAGAATGTGAATAGTTTTATACAGTCTTAATTGATAAAAATGTAGAAATCGCTCTTTACTGAGGTCATCTGGAAATCCCGAGCCTGATATCTTCTAAACCTGTAAAGTTTCAGGGAACTGTTTGATAGTCATCAGAATCCGAATGATTAAGGGTTTGTTATTCTGTTAGTTGAGTAATGTTGGGTATGATCTGATCTGTGTGTCCTGAACTGAGAGAGTGAAGAGTGTGTCATTGTCTCTCTGCAGGTTGAAGGGTTGTGATATTTCAGATGAAGGCTGTGCTGCTCTGACTTCAGCTCTGAGATCAAACCCGTCACATCTGAGAGAACTGGATCTGTCTTGGAATAAACTCAGAGACTCAGGAGTGAAGTGTCTCTCTGCTGTACTGGAGAATCCTCACTGTAAACTGGAGACACTGGGGTAAGATTATCTCTCTGAGAGTCACATGATCTGCTCCTCAGGAAGACACATTCTCCAATAGTGAGACTGAAGCAGAGGTTGTAAATTCAGCATCACATCAAACCTGTTTTTAAAACCCCAATTCCAAAAAAGTTTGGACACTGATTAAAATGTAAATAAAATCAATGTGTCATGAGATCTGGGTAATGAAGGTTAGGACAGATGCAAAGGCAGATAAGAGTTTATTTAGAGAGAGACTAGCAGACAAATCCAGTACATGAGACAATTGTGAGGTCTAGAAACAGGCAATGGGTCAGGCGATTGGCAAACAGGCATAAACTGGGCAAGGCAAGAATCGAGAACGAGAAAGAAGTAAGATCAACAAACATGAAACAAAACGAGGAACAGGGTACAAACGCTTGGTACTATGATAACACTCAATAATTCACAAAGACTTCATGCTCGAACAGTCTCTTTTATGTGTGGTGTGATTGTGTGTGAATTTGATGCAGGTATGTGTGGATAGAATGAATGTGAGTGTTCTGGGAATTGCAGTCTATGGCAGCCATGTTTGTAGGCCACAGTGTAGGATGGGAAATGTGGTCACCGGTTTGCTGTGATACAGGATTGCTGTTCTGTGGCAGAGACATGAGGCTGGGGCTGGTTCGCCATGGTCATTAGGCAAGACCCAGGCTTGTGAAGTTGTGTTGTCAGCTTTAGACAGGTGCTTGACTTGGTGAGCTATCTCGTTGGCCCTGCTTGAGTGTGGAGCAATGTTCTCAGCAGAGCAGGAAGGCAGAGCGTCGTCCTCCATCGACTCTGCAGGCTGAAAAACTGTTCTATGGTCAGACGAATTGAAATTTGAAATTATTTTTGGAAACCATGGACACTGCATCCCCTAAACTAAAGAGGAGAGGGACCATCTGGCTTTATCAGTGCCCAGTTCAAAAGCTTGCATCTGTGATGGTATGTATTAGTGCGTATGGAATGGGCAGCTTGCACATCTGGAAAGACACCATTAATGCTGAAAGGTATATACAGGTTTTACAGCAACACTTAGATTCCTTCCCATCTTTACTTGTAAAAGATTCTGCATCTCTAAAATACTCTTAATAGCAAATTCATGTTACTGACCTGTTCCCAATTAACCTCCAGCTGTTTCTTTTTACTAACACTTCTTTTCCAGCCTTCTGTTGCCCTGTCCCAATTTTTTTGAGACTTGTTATGGCCATCAAATTCAAAATGACCTTGTTTTTTACTTAAAGCGATACATTTACTCAGTTTAAAACACTTGATATGTTTTCTATGTTCTATTGTGTATAACATAGGTTTATGAGATTTGCAAATCATTGCATTCTGTTCTTATTTACATTTTTCACAGCATTCCAACTTTGCTCTTATAGAATTCAAGTAAGATACTGCATTTCATAGTGATTAAGGACTGCAGTGACTCTTTAATGAAAAAGTTCCTGCTGAACTGATCTGTGTGACCTGAACTGAGAGAGTGAAGAGTGTGTCATTGTCTCTCTGCAGGTTGCGTGAGTGTGATATCTCAGATGAAGGCTGTGCTGCTCTGACTTCAGCTCTGAGATCAAACCCCTCACACCTGAGAGAACTGGATCTGTCTTGGAATAAAACCAAAGACTCAGGAGTGAAGTGTCTCTCTGCTGTACTGGAGAATCCTCACTGTAAACTGGAGACACTGAGGTAAGATCTTCTCTTAAGGCACATTCTGTAATAGTTTCTAAATGTCAATATTTAAAAATAAACAAAACTGCCACTTTCTCACGCACAGACACAAACTCCTACACAAATGCTGCCAAATCAGGTAGCTCCCCTCTGTACCACTGACTCTTTCAGCTCAGCAAAAACTCTCCTCTGCTCTCCTCTAATTTAGATGGGGATGAAGTTAGTATGACTTCAGATTTGTTACTGTTAATCCTCAGAAAATTAGAATTCATCCAAGTCTTTAAGTCTGTCAGATGATCCACTAGTGCTGGAGGAAGCAGTGGTTGGTATGTATGTAAATCTGAGTATCATCAGCATATCACTGAAACTACAGGGCATGTTGCTTAATGATATTGCCAAGAGGGAGCATATATATGATGAATAACCGCAGGCCAAGAACTAATTCTTGAAGAACACCATGTGAGACACCAGTTAAAACATATTTTTGTCAGTCAGAGAGATTATTTAAACCAGGAGAGGACAGTACTAGAAAACCCAACCATTTTTTCAAATCTGTGCAGAAGCATGTTATGACGCACTGTATCTGTATCAATGCAACCCCCGTTCTGATGCAACCAGCAGGTCATTTGTGACCTTGATGTGGGCAGTTTCAGTACTGTGGTTTGGGCAAAACCTAGACTATAATACCTCAGTATTGAAGTGAATATTAGAATCTACTGCAATATTAGAATCTAGAATGCAGCAGTGCACTGTACACCAAACTTAGCGAGTTAAGAAGCTCAGACAGCTCATTAATAAAACCAGGTGATCTTTTTGGTGCAGGGTAAACTAAAACAACCAACAAGGGTTAAGGCTCGTTGACAGCCAAATCAAGATACTCAAAAGATGTTACATGGATAATTGGTACAGATCTGACTTTATGACAAGTGTGAAACAAAACATCAAACCCACAACCATGACCAGTACTGTGTAGTTTGTAAGGATACCAATATGGTGGGGGTGTGGCTTGGGTTTATGCAACATGGGCATTAGGCTGTTGATTTTCAGTCAGATAAATAAAAACTATGTTGTGGTCCAAGATTATGTCAGAGATAAATAACTTATTAGGCAGTAAATTTGCAGTTAATTACCAGCAAATGGTAAGAGCCAGATAGTCTGAATAACCTGATATGCTGATACCTTCACGCTTACCGTTCCCCAGTGGTGGAATGCACTTCCGATCTCAATCCGGACTGCAGAATCTCTCACTATCTTCAAAAAACAGCTAAAGACCCACCTCTTCCGTGAACACCTAATCAACTCCTAGAAGAGAAAATAAAAAATTTTTAAAAAACCACACACAACGCACTTACACCTCTACTCTGTACACTTTGCTTCCTCTGGTATTCAATTAATGGATCTTGTATAGTAGCACTACTTGTATTGTTCCCTGCTTGATATATCGCTTTGATTATTTGTAAGTCGCTTTGGATAAAAGCGTCTGCTAAGTAAATAAATGTAAATGTAATGATATACAAACTTGGCCAAATGTATACACCTTTAGCTAGTTACAGTGAAGAAACCATGAGCAGTGTTTAACACAGAATAGAGGTTGAACTCACTTCCTAAAACAGAACAGTGGCACAGCAAAACAACAAGGAAACAGAAACCTACTTGAATGTAGCCAGGCCAACACGGGGTGGAATAAAGCAGCACAGGCTCAGGGTTGACTGTTAAATAGTAAGCATAGCATATATGGTGAAAACTCATTGATGTGGACCAGTTACCAAGCTCTGAAAACCCTTGTAAAATCCTTGAGAGCCAAATCCTTATGTGATCCATTGGTTCAGGGCTCAAGGGTCTGGGTTAACTACAAAATTAAAGTTAATCCAAGTTTGAAGAACGAAAGAGGCATTCACATAGATGAGATCTGAACTGATTTATGACAGTGTGGCAGTTAAAAAAAAGAATTGCTAAGACAAATGTTAACAATAATAAAAGTAAATAATGACAGAACCAACATGATAACTAAATAACAAACAAAAAATAAACACCAGCATTTGCTGAACTGGAAGAGAATAACAAGCAAGCATGCCAAGATAAATTTTGCACCTTTCCCCGCACTCATACTGCTGACTTCCATTAAACCATGCCCACACCTGCCACAGTACCCTCACCGCTGATTCCTTAACAGGAGAGAAAGTAAGGCACTATCATCTGTACTGTTTTTCTGGGAACCACAGTGAACTTGAATGGCTATATTGGCAGATACCAAGAATTGATGTGTTCGCATCCTTCATGTGGTGGAGCCACTGCAAGGTGTCTGTGGTCCAAACATAGGATGAATGGGTACCCCAAAAAGTATTATCATGGAGTCAGGACTGACCATTATCTGCACAGTGGTCACATGGATTGAGAGCACTGAGAGCTTTCAGATGTACAGCACTGTGATCCTCTGCCTCCACCACCTTGGACATAACAGCCCCCACCCCTCTGTCCAATGCATCAGTCTGCAACACAAAAGTAAGACAAATTTTAGGTTAGTAAAGCAGACAACTCCAACAGAGAGCTGATTTTACACGCAAAAGCACACGAGCACTGGACCAAATCTAGTGCCGCTTTTAACTGGGATCATTCAGTGGGATGGTGAGGTCCAAATAGCTAGGTACAAACCTGCGGTGATATCCCTCCAGCCCCAGGAACTGTCTTACCTCCTTTTTTGTCTTTAGTCTTGGGATAGCAGCAATCACAACTGTATTATTTATTTGAGGACACACCTACTCATCACCCAAATGAAAGCCCACCTTAATTCCATCAATCCAATCGTACACTTTGCTGGGTTCTCTGAGAGCCTGGCAAGTCTTTAGATCCAAAGACTTTAGGCCCAACCTCACATGCTGCATATGTGGCTGAAATTCATTACTGTTGATTATTATACCATCCAAATATGAAGTGGCATATCCACTGTGGGGCTGCAACACCTGAACTGTCAATCTTTAAACATGGCCATGCCCTGAGAAGCTTGAATGGAAGAGTGATAAATTCGTGCAAATGTTCCTGTACCTTCTGCCAGATGGCAGGGGGGTGAATAGTCAATGAGAGCGGTGAGAGGGTGATCTGCAATATTGGTGGATTTCTGGATGCAGCAGTTGATATAAGAGGTTTTGATGGTTGTTAGAGAGACTCCTAAAATATTTTAGCTGTCCTCATAATTCACAGTAGGGTCTTGCGGACAGATGCTGTGCAGTTCCTGTACCACATGGGGAGACAACTGGTCAGGGCGCTCTCAATCATCCCTCTGTTGAAGGAGGTGAGGTTGGGAGGGGAAGGTTTCTCTAGGAAGTGGAGGTGCTGCTGGGCCTTCTTGGCTAGGTAGGTGGAGTCCAGGAGGTCATGTGCATACCAAGAAAGTCTGAGGTTTTTACTCTCTCCATAGTTGTTCCATTGATGTACAGTGGTGAGTGGTCCACTTGGCTCCTCCTGAAGTCGACAGTCTTCTCTTTAGTCTTATCAACATTAAGAGATAGATTGTTGTCTCTACACCATTCTGCGAGCTGGTTCATCTCCTCCCTGTATACTGACTCATCACTGTTGCTGATGAGGCCCACGACTGTAGTGAAGGTTTGTGTAAACAAAGTCTAAAGTGTTTGTACCATGGGTCATGAAATCAACATGCTGGTGGAATTTTGGCAGCAGTGATTTCAGCTTTGTCTCCAATGAAATAAGGATGATGAAACCTCCATCTCAGTGCACTGTCTGTAAGTTATTGATAGCCCTGTAGATTTTACTTAGCGAGTCCCTTGCACTGGTGCCAGGAGGAATGGACACCGCAACAATTAACAAACTCCCTGGACAGGTAATATGGCCAGCATTTCACAGTTATAGACTCCATCAACAACAAATAGTAGCTTCAGAATTGCCATCAGCCAATACTGGTTTGCGTAGCAGCCCGAGGTCGTTTACCTCTTCCTGCAATCCATCATTTATTCCTCCTGAGTTTTGTGCTCCAATGTTCAGAAAAAGTTGATGATAGACATGTTCACCAGTGTTTTTGTTGTACATCTTTAAAATGTTCCCAATTTGGCATGGACTAAACAAAACATGTACAATATTTGTGGATCCAGGGTGGTCACTGTGTGCTTCCACAATGCCATTTTGAAAGGGTCACGTGAAAGCTTAAAATAAGCTTAGCCTGAGCTTCTCATATCTTGTGCCATATCATGGCTGCACTCTGATCAGAACTTCCTAACATCTTGGGATATGTGAAGAAAGGAATTTCACTGCACTGTAATATATATGTGACAAAGGCTGCTTCTTCTGCTCTCTGCAGGTTGTTTGATTGTGATATCTCAGATGAAGGCTGTGCTGCTCTGACTTCAGCTCTGAGATCAAACCCCTCACACCTGAGAGAACTGAATCTCACTGAGAATAAACTCAGAGACTCAGGAGTGAAGTGTCTCTCTACTGGACTGGAGAATCCTCACTGTAAACTGGAGACACTGAAGTAAGATCATCTCTCTGAGAGTCACATGACCTGCTCCTCAGTAAGACACATTCTCTAATAGTGAGACTGAAGCAGAGGTTTTAGATTCAGCACAAATTCTATCTATTTTTAGGTTGTAAATGCTGCTTCACTGAACAAACATGTTGACAGATTTCACTCATAGCATACAAGCTTTACAAACGTAGATAAATAAGGTGAGTGGAAACAACAGACAGAATGCAGAAACACAAATAATGTGGCAACAAGAACAGAATAAAAACATAAAACACTGATAGTTTCACTCAAAATGTAATGAGTGTTATAATAGAGCATATACTGTACCAAGCTATGGAAGTATTTTGCAGGCAAAATTCAAAAGTAGTTGCAAACTGTATTTGCAATTGTTATGTAATGGAGTTGAAGACAGATGCAAATGCAGATAAGAGCGTTATTAAGTGAGAGACCGGTAGATAAATCCAAATCGTGAAACATAGATGTGGTCATAAACAGGCAGTAGGTCAGGCAATCAGCAAACGGGCATAAACGAGGCAAAACAAGAATCGAAAATGAGGGCTAGAACAAGATCAAAACTAGGACAGAATACACTATGATCAATATCTTGGTATACCGATGACACACGTAATACTTCACAAAGTCATAGTGTTAGAACAGTCGCTTATATACTGTGGTTGTGAGATTGGATGCAGGTGTGTGTGATTAGAATTCTGGAGAAAGTGAACGTGTGTGGGGAAGTCCTGTTTGACCATGTTTGTGATCCGTGGTGCATCCTGGGAAATGAAGTTGCTGGTTTGCTGTGATATGACAGAAATTACATTTCCTATTTGTGGATGCATAAATTATGCCATAATTCAAATGAAAATACAAATAATGTATTACTGTTCGCATTTTCATTTACATGAACATACTGTGTCTGCCAAATTTCAAATGTAAACAAAGTCCATTTCCAGCATTATGATGTTATACAGAATGAACTTGTAGGACCGTGCAGTTGTTGAGATGTGGTCTATAAAGGTCAAGCTGTCATCAAGAGTCACCCTAAATTTCCTGGATGTTCTGGTTGGCTTGAGTGTGGTTGAGCCAAGTTGTACAGTGAGGTTGTGGTTGATTGACGGACAGGCTGGGATGATGAGAAGCTCAGATTTTTCCAAGTTGATCTTAAGGTGGTGTTCCCTCATCCAGTTTGAGATGTCAGACAGGCAAGCAGAGATTCATACAGAGAGATATGGATCATCAGGCTGGAAGGACAAATAGAGCTGGCTGTCATCATAATTGCAATGATATGAAAAGCCATGAGACTCAATCACAGGCCCCAGAGATATCAGGCATTTTGGAAAACTTCCAGAGTCTTAAAATAGTTCTTGACAATACCTTTGTTCACCACCCTATACTCAGTCTTAATTAAAATCTTCACATTCTGCTTTTTTAATTATTGCTCTAATATTATTCACGAGTAAGATTCTGTATTTCATAGTGATTAAAGACTGCAGTGACTCTTTGATGGAAAAAGTTCCTGCTGAACTGATCTGTGTGTCCTGAACTGAGAGAGTGAAGAGTGTGTCATTGTCTCTCTGCAGGTTGTGTAACTGCAATATCTCAGATGAAGGCTGTGCTGCTCTGACTTCAGCTCTGAGATCAAACCCCTCACACCTGAAAGAACTGGATCTGTCTGGGAATAATGTAGGAGACTCAGGAGTAAAGTGTCTCTCTGTTGGACTGGAGAATCCTCACTGTAAAGTGGAGATACTAAGGTAAGATCTTCTCTTAAGGCACATTCTGATAGTTCAAAATGTGGAGTTTTGAAATGTCAATATTTAAAAAGAGCTGCCACTTTCTCACGCACAGACACAAGCTCATACAAATGCTGCCAAATCAGGTTGCTCCACTCTTTCAGCTCTGCAAAAAAATCTCCTCTGCTGCAAAAGTTAAACGCCATAACAGGAACATTGTTAAATCACATACATGGGATTACCCACCTGAGATGCTGCTCTCCATTAACATATTTAAATTTACAAAAGGGGAAATGCATATGTGTATATAAAATTTGGCCAACAAAATTATCAAAATAAACAATGAAGGGCACAATAAGTTCCAGTGTGTTGCATTCCCAAGTGGAAGGAGACATTTATCCCACCAACTACGCCAAAAATGTGGCATTCCCAAGTGGAAGGAAAACGTTTATCCCAAATTCAGTAAATCCAACTACACCTCCCTGGGGGAGAACCAATCGGGTCAAGGAACATGAGTGAGACATGAGTTCGAATATATGGATTATAATTTATTATGACACTTAAGCATCATTTAAAACATGACATGAGAATATAAAATCACTCTCCTATGAAGCGCAATAAATATTTTTAAAACTAAACAGTTCTCCAGGCCCAGGCTTGGCAGGGACAAGGCAGGCCAGCTACAGCTAGGGAGGTCATCCAAACCCACTGCAAGTCACACCAAAATCATCAAACACTACCCACACCATAAGGAAGTTATTGTGTTGGCACACTGAGCACGCTGTGAAGCACACACCACCAAATAAATGTAGCTAGCCTCCCCTGTTCCACCAAGACCCACTTAGGTGGAACAACAAACAGGTTTGAGGCTACAAAACACTAATTTTACCACTCTCAGACTGCTTTTACTGTAAGTGGTTACAAAGATAAACCAGACATATATCCAAACTAAAGTAAAACAAAACATAAAACTATGAAGCAAAACAATACATAATACAAAGAAAATTACTTTTTTTTGCCTTTGTTTATTTATTCATTTTCATATGATTCATTTACATGTGATTGATTTACGTATGATTCATTTTCATGTATTTCATATTCATGCATGTGATTAATTTACATGTAATTAATTTTCATGTGATTCATTTACATTTTCATGTGATTCATATTCATGCATATTCATGTAATTAGTTTACATGTAATTCATTATGTGATTCATATGATACATTTTCATGTGATTCATATTCATGCATGTGATTCATATTCATGTAATTAATTTACATATAATTCATTTTCATGTGTTTCATATTCATGTGATTCATTTACCTTTTCTCCCCTCCCTTCCCCAAATATTTAATTGAGAAAAAATAATAATAACAATCATCATCATCATTAATCAATTAATTAACCAATTAATTAATAAAAAAAATAAAATAAAATAAAAAAATAAAAAAGAATCCCCCCCCCCCGGCTCATCATGGCTACTCAATAGCTGTTGCTGGTTATATAAAAATTATAAAACCCCAAAACTAAAGTAAAAATAAGAATATAAATAGCCAATTGGAGCTGAAGAGGGACACACACCCAAAGTCTCCATAAAACAAAGGAGACAGCAGTGTTTCATCCCTAGGGTTTTCCACAAAGTGGACCTAGAGTAAAATAAAAAAAATTACTAAAAAAAAAATTCCAGTACGAAAAAAGTCCCCTGCTGACTTCAAATCTACTAAATAGTCTGCCCACTTCAACAAATATAATGTAAAGAAAATTACTTTAAAACAAAATCAGATAAAGCAAAACAACCCAATAAGCAAAACAGATCAGGTGAACAAAACAGCAGCGGCGTCACATGTAGTGTCTTCGGCTAGGGGTTCGTCTTAGAAAAGACTTAGTTCAACTCCCCACTTTCACAATTAGATTGAACAAACAAAAGACACAAAGTTGTATGATTACTCACAGGTACCACATCTCGACATTCCTATCATTCAGGCACCGGCTAAATGTTGCAATTACTGAATGCGATCTCCGGCGCCAATTCGCCACAATGCACGTGCCACCAGCGCCGCTCTAAGACTGAACGGAAGTGGGAACAGGAAATGCCAGGGGAGCGAGGAACTCAGAATCACCAAGACACCTATCTACTTACCAAAATAAGGGTTCCTTAATTAATCGGGTAGCTTCCACCCTATTGGTCTGCCGAAACCATATCCCAAGCAGAGCCAATAGGATAGCCAAATCACTTACCTGCCACACGTGCAAGGGTCACTGGGTATGAACAAATGCAAGGTGGAAAAGATGAACCCTGTGTGCTGTGGTGTGGAGGCAAGAGATGCGTGTCAGAGGATCTAACCGTTCGTATAGATGTGTATCTGAGAAGGAGGTTAGATACGTTTTCAGGGCCAAGACCTTGCAGAGACCTAAAGAACAGAAGAAGTATCTTGTATTCTACATGAAAGGAACAGAGAGGTGTAATATTTGGAGTGTAAATTTTGGAGTATGGGGGTGATGTGTTCATATGACCTTGTGTGGGTGATAACCCTAGCAACTGAGTTTTGCACATACAGTAAAAATTGCTTTTAACGAGGTTCGGCATCAACTTCGTGATATTGAGGGCGCTCGCTATGGAATACTTCACCCAGCTCGGCTTAACATTATATATAACAGTTTTCAGAAGGATTTATTTTAGCGGAGGAAGCAGGAGACTATGATAACTCTTGATATCGGGGTGAACTGCATCACCTACACAGCAGAGTCTTTTTCGCTCTTCGATTGTTTTTATTTTCTTGCACTCGGCCTTCCAGCTCTACAGAATTTGGATTTTTGTTGAAGATATCGTCGTTGCATTACTCTACCTAGATCTTGTGGACTTACTCCTCTTAAATCTACTTCTGTATTAATGTGCTTCTCTGTTTTGAGGCTCTGACTGGGTTAGAGTTTCTGTTTATTTAATTATTAGTGTTATCTCCTCGGATTTATGTGCTACACTTATTTGTTACAAGTCTTTAAAAGTTAAGGACATTATATTTATTATTGTGTGCAGACTGTTTATCAGACCTGAAGTCAGTAGGGGTTTTTTCTCTTACTGGAACTTTTTGTCTTGGTAATTTTGTTGGTTAGTTCAGCTTACTCTCCGAGTTGTTTTCACATTGTGGACAACTTTACGTTTTTGTAGGATACACTGCTGTCTCATATATTTTATGGAGACCTTGGGTGTGTGGGTGTTTGGAGGATTGTGAGAGTAAACAAAACATGCCAATGCTTTGAAGGATTTGAATTGGGACAGAGTGTCACGATTCCCCCCGTGCAGCAGCGCAACTTGGGCGCTGGCGAGCATGCGCATGCAGTTTCCGGGGTGACGTCATGTTTTCGCCCCCTCGCGTCATGTGTGACGTATGCGGAAGTGCCCGCAGCTGGAAGATATCGCGGGCTAATGACTGTGTGGATATATACCGTGAGCCGTGCTTCACACGAGCAGTTGATTGCTTGGACTTATGTGTGCATTTATTTATGCCTGCCATTTATAGCGCGAGTGCGATTTCAGCGAGTATTTTTCTTTTATGTCCGGTTTATGCCATAGCCTTAGCATTAGCGTTAGCTTTAGCCAAAGTCCTAGTCTAGTTTAGCTTAGTTGTAGAGCGAGCCTTGTTTCTGTTTCTGTCTGGTTTCATCACCTGTGAATAAACCTCACCGTTTGAACTGCAAATGCATCCTGCCTGCTTCCTGCCATCACGCCACGTGACAGATTCGACCGCCTCCAACAGGGATGCAGCACGAGAACGGAGGAGACGCCGAACTACAACCGGCACACTCAGTATCCCCGCTTTTGACTCCATGCGCTTCGCGCAGAATACCCCGGAGTACCTGCCTGCGCGGTATGCATGCCAGGATTACCCGGACTATTTTGTTATGGAATGTCAACAATATTTTGTCAGCCTTTGCAACCCGAAACCCATGGAAGGACAATTTATCTTGTTCATCATGTCCCGCTTTTTGGGTTCCGCTCTAGTGGCTGAGATACCCGCAGTGCTGGAGGATGTTCGGTTGTTTCTGGACCTATTTTTTGAGTAATTTGGAGAACCAGAGCAAGAGTATAAAGTGGATAAAGTGCTGCGGGAAGGTAATTGGAGGACTTATGCGGAGCCTCTTCTCCATGTGTACTATGAGCAGGCAAACCAGAGAGGGGAGAAGAGCAGAGAAAGCTCCAATCAAGGTCCCAGTCCCAAGTCCACAACGTCCATGTCCAGACCCAGTCTCAAGCTCACGACGCCCAAGTCTAGACCCAGTCCCAGGTCCATGTCCCTGTCACGTCTCATGTCCCGGTCACAGCCCCGGCTCAGGCCCCGGTCACCGCCTCGGCTCACGTTCCCGACGCCACAGCCATGTCTCATGTTCCCGACACCACAGCCATGCCTCACGTTCCCGACACCACAGCCATGCCTCACGTTCCCGACACCACAGCCATGCCTCATGCTCCTGACACCACAGCCATGCCTCACGTTCCCAAAACCAAAGCCACATCCCTCGCTCAAGCCACATCCCTCGCTCAAGCCATGTCCCTCACTCAAGCCACGTCCCTCGCTCAGGCCACGTCCCTTGCTCAAGCCACGTCTCTCGTTTAAGCTCAAGCCACGTCTCTTGCTCAGGCCACGTCTCTCGCTCAGGCCACGTCTCTCGCTCAGGCCATGTCCCTCACTCAGGCCACATCTCTCGCTCAAGCCATGTATCTAGGCCAAGCCACGCCTCTGAGCCCTGTTCTGGCCACGCCTCTGAGCCCTGTTCTGGCCACGCCTCTGAGCCCTGTTCTGGCCACGCCTCTGAGCCCTGTTCTGGCCACGCCTCTGAGCCCTGTTCCGGCCACGCCACTGAGCCCTGTTCCGGCCACGCCTCTGAGCCCTGTTCCGGCCACGCCTCTGAGTCCTATTCTGGCCACGCCTCTGAGCCCCGTTCCGGCCACACCTCTGAGCCCCTAGTCCTTGCTCTGCCTCCCTGTTCGACTAGAGACCCTGCTCCGATTCCCTGCTCCGCCAAGAACAGCGTGCGGTTTCCTGGTGCTGTATGGGACATTCAGCCCAGGGGCCCGGGGCCGCCAATGAAAGGGGAGGACTCTTGGCACTCCAGCAGGAGTACCTTTGGGGGGGTTCTGTCACGATTCCCTCTGTGCAGCAGTGCACCTTGGGCGCTGGCGCGCATGCTGTTTCCGGGGTGACGTCATGTTTTCGCCCCCTCGCGTCATCTATGACGTATGTGGAAGTGCCCGCAGCTGGAAGATATCGCGGGCTAATGACTGTGTGGATATATACTGTGAGCCGTGCTTCACACGACGTGGTTGAATGTTTGGACTTATGTGTGCATTTATGTATGCCTGCCATTTATAGCGCGAGTGCGATTTCAGTGACTATTTGTTTTATGTCCGGTTTATGCCATAGCCTTAGCATTAGCGTTAGCTTTAGCCAAAGTCCTAGTCTAGTTTAGCTTAGTTGTAGAGCGAGCCTTGTTTCTGTTTCTGTCTGGTTTCATCACCTGTAAATAAACCTCACCGTTTGAACTGCGAATGCTTCCTGCCGTCACGCCACGTGACACAGAGTAATGTTATTTAATTGCAAATATGTTTTTAAAGGATTTAAGCCTAACATGGTGAACAAATTATATTATAGAATTCAGCCAATTTTACTGGGGTTATCTCAAACAGTGTAGTAAGTTGTCTTGAGTTCCCCATGCTAGCGCGTGTGCTCGAGTGCGAGCACCTGCTTCTATGTTGTGGACAGCAGTGACATTTCTACACGTGCATCGACATGTGTATTTGTTTATGATTAGGTCATGTCTCCTCCCTATCCTGTCATTGGTTGTGCGGTCACGTGTTTTTGTATTGCCCTCAGCTGTTTGTGATTATTGAGGCTGATTCATGCCGGCATATATACTGCATGCCGACCAACACTCAATGCGGAATATAAATGTAGAGTAGTTTAGACGTAGTTAGATTTAGATGATCGTTACCATAGTCTTGTTCATGCATTCCTGCTCCATGGCAAACATCGTTCCCTCCTCGTGCTTCGTGGAGAGCTTCGATCCTGTCAAGTGGCCTCACGGAGACCCACGCTCCTCTCCCTGGCATCACAGGGGACTTTGCATCGCTTTCCTGCACTCCTGAGTACAGCCCTCTGTTTGTCTGTTCAGGCGAGGACGTCGCTCTGCTTTCCTGCTCCACCGAGGACGTCGCTCTGCTTTCCTGCTCCACTGAGGACGTCACTACGCTTTCATGTTCCACCGAGGACTTCGCTTAGCCTGTTTGCCCTGTTGTAGTCGTCGCTCTGCCTTCATGCTCCGCCGAGGACTTCGCTCAGCCTGTTTGCCAGGCTGTGGTCGTCGCTCTGCCTACCTATTCAACCGGGGACGTCGGTACACTTTCATGCTCCGACGAGGATGTCGCCCTGCTTTCCTGCTCTGCTGAGGATGGCGCCCTGCTTTCCTGCTCTGCCGAGGATGTCACTCCGCTTTCCCACTCCGCCAAGGATGTCGCTCCATTTTCCTGTTTTGCCAAGAACACCATGCGGTTGTCTGGCTCTGCTTGGGACATTCTGCCCAGGGGGCCGGTGCCATCAAAGAAGATGGATGTCTCATGGCACTCCAGCAGGAGGGCTTTTGGGGGGAGTTTTGTCATGAGTCCCCCTTTGTGCAGCGCGCTATAGAGCATGCAAGCGCGCGTGCACGAGCGCGAGCGCACGAGCGCGAGCACCTGCTTCTCTGTTGTGGACACCAGTGACATTTCTACACGTGTATTTGTTTATGTTTATGTCACGTGTCCTCCCCGTCCTGTCATTGGTTGTGCTGTCACGTGTATCTGTATTGCCCTCAGCTGTTTGCGATTACGAGGCTGATTCATGCCAGCATATATACCGCATGCCTGCCTACACTCAATGCGGAATATTAACATAGAGTAGTTTAGACATAGTTAGATTTAGATGATAGTCTTGTTCATGTCATGTTTCATATTTAGGTTCATTAGTTTAGTTCACTGGTTTCTCTCAGTTTCACCAGTCCCTCGCTGTTGTTTTGTTTCATGTTTGGTATCTCGACCCTGTATTCACATGACAACCTTGATCTCTGCCGTGCCCAAAGTATATGCCTGTTCGCTGATTGCCAAACCTCTTGCCTGTTTTTAGATTACGTGTTTGGATTACGTTTTGGATTTGTCTGCCTGTCTCTCTTAAATAAAACTCTCGTTCTTGCATCCGTCCTATCTTCCCTTGCGTCACAAAACGTGACAGATATGTCACGATTCGTGACATAAGTATTAATCTGGACAGACCTTTATAATATTACAGTCTAAAACTGGATTTAAAGAGTAGCAAATCAGTAAATGAATCACATGTAAATGAATAAAATAAATTAAAGACAAAGTCTGTACAGTATAGTATTGCAATAGTCAAGCCTGAAGGTATGATGTGGATGAGTGTCTCTGCTGACGAGAGGGAAAGAGAGGGTGGTGAAGCGTGGCGACCTTCCTAAGGTGAAAGATTAAATTTTTTAATGTATGATTGTTATGAGAGTGTAAAGTTTAATGCTAAACCAAGGCTTCAAAAATGATCTGAGGTGGATGTAATAAAACCTGGGATAGATCATGAGTAGTGCTTCTTTAATGTAGATATTGATGCAGTTAGTATGAGTTTAGATATGTTACTGTTAATCCTCAAAAAATTAGAATTCATCCAAGTCTTTAAGTCTGTCAGATGATCCTCTAGTCCTGGAGGAAGCAGTGGTGTAAGGGGTTGGTCTGAATGTAAATCTGAGTAATATCAGCATATCACTGAATGCTGCCTGATGATATTGCCAAGAGGAAGTGTATATATGATGAATAACCGCAGGCCAAGAACTGATTCTTGAGGAATACCATGGGAGAGGCAAGACAAGCGAGACACCAATAAAAACATATTGTTGTCTGTTAGAGAAATTTTTTAAACCAGGAGAGGACAGTAACCCCAACCATTTTTTTCAAATCTGTGCAGAAGCTTGTTATGACACACTGTATCTGTATCAAAAGCAACCCCCATTCTCATGCAACCAGCAGGTCATTTGTGACCTCGATGAGGGCAGTTTCAGTACTGTGGTTTGGGCTAAACCCAGACTATAAGACCTCTGTATTAATGTGAATATTAAAATCTACTGACGCAACAATGCAGGGTATGTAGAAGTAAGCGAGGTAAGGAGTTCAGACAGATCATTAATAAAACCAGTTGATCTTTTTGCAGGGTGGTAAACTAAAATAACCAACAAGGGTTCAGGCCCAGTGACACTCAAAGCAAGATACTCAAAAAATGTTACATGGATAATTCATATTCAGATTTGACATAATAACAACTGTGAAACAACACAGCAAACCCACCAATATTGGGGGGTGTGGCTTGTTTTAATGCAATCAAGTTGTTAGGATTTTGACAAGTTTCAGTCAGATATATAAAATCAATATTGTGGTCCAAGATTATGACCGAGATAAGCAGCAGGTAATTAGTTAGTAAATGTATGTTTATAAAGGCAAACTTGGCATTTTCAAAGTGAGATGGGTATAGGATATACTGTATTGATGCAACCAAACAGGTTCTGCTTTTGGCAATTGTAGATGCAAATGAATACGATCCAATCTGCAAATATCAGGAATGTTTCCAGATTCCGATGTGAGGATGCTGTGTTTGTAGCAAGAGCCACAATGGCAATAATGGCACAGGAACATACAATCCAAAAGTTGGTGGTCTTGAATTTGCTGCTGATAGTCACTTTCGAGCAAGGTACAAACGGTAAAAGCCAGATAGAGTGAATAACCTGCGGTGCTGATTTATAAACTTAGCCAGATTTATAACCCTTTAGCCAACTAACTTGAAGACACCATGAGCAGCATTTAACACAGAATAGAGGTTGAACCCGCTTATCTAAGACAAAACAATGCCACAGCAACACGGCAAGGAAGTGGAAAATTACCTGAATGTAGCCAGGCCAACACTTGGTGGAGCAAGCCAGTACAGGCTTGGGGATAAGCTGTTAAGTAGTAAGCGTAGCATATAGGGTGAAAAAAGGTGCTTTGGACCAGTAACCAAGCTCTGACAACCCTTAAAATCTTTGGTTACTCTGTGGTTTAGGACTGCAGGGTCTGGGTAAATCAGTGTAATCTTAGTTTGAAAAATGAAAAGCATCCACATAGTTGATCAGAGTAAGATCCAAAATGAATAATGGCACTGTGTAAGTTAAAAAAGAAATTCTAACAATTTTAATATAAAATAATGATACAACCAACTAGATAACTAAATAACCTAAAAACAGATGAGCAGCAGCTGAAGTGTTTGCACACCAGTGTTTGCTGAGCTGGAAGAGAGTAACTAGCAAGCATGCCAAGATAATTTGCTCATTCCCCCACACTCCTACTGAAGACTTCAACTAAGCCATGATGCGATAATATCCTTGCCAGCCCCATGAAGTGTCTTACCTCATTTTTGGTCTTGTGTCTCAGGAAGGTGACAATCACATCAGTATTATTAATTTGAGCAAAGTGCAAGTGGAAGCCCACATACCTTAACTCCATCAATCCAATCTCAGACATTGCTGGGTTCTCTGTGAGGCTGGGATTTCTCCAAAAATTTTAAGTCCAACTTCACATCCTGCATATTCAGCTTTAATTCATTATTGTAGATTTTTATATACAGAGGCATTTGCACTGTGGGGCTGTAACATCTGAGCCATCGGTATCGGCAGTGGTGGCTGAACGGTTAAGGCTCTGCGTTAGTGATCAGAAGGTCAGGGGTTCAAGCTGCCTGCATCATCAAGCTGCCACTGTTGGGGCCTTGAGCCCAAAGAGGCCCTTAACCCTCAGCTCCAGAGGCACTGTATCATGTATCATACCTTGTGCTCTGACCCCAACTTCTTAACATGCTGGGATATGTGAAGAAAATAATTTCACTTTGTTGCAATGTATATGTGGCAAATAAAGGCTGCTTCTTCTTCTTCTTTGAAGTGTAGCCAGTGCCCTGAGGGTTAGAGTTAGGGTTAGGGCTTGAATGGAAGAGTGACAAATTGGTGTAAGCAGAATGGGTTGGAGAAATCCATTTTATATTAGAGACAAGGGAATCTGCTAATAGCCCTTGGTCACATCCAGAGTTGACTAAATACAAGCCATTCCTAGCTGATCCAGGCGATCTTCAATGCAAAGCATTGGGTAGGCAGAAAATTTTTAAACTAGGTTCACCTTGCAGAAGTCCATACAAAATAGACAATTTGGAACTCCTGAAATTCTCCCACATCCAGGATGTGCCTAATTGTTTTTGTGTTCAGGTTAACAATATGCTTGGCTGTGTACAACCAGGCTGGGAAGAGTCTCTATGACGTGTTATATGAGGTTTTTGAATCCGGGGATAAAGGAGCAAAGATTTTAACTGCAATTTGCCAACCTCTGTCCTCTAGGACGGAGATGGTGTCCAACTAGGATCAAAGGATTACAACTGGAATCAGTTGTTTTTGGACACCTCCGTCTCAACACATTTTGAGATGGTATATATGTTTGTAACACACTCTGTGATTATGAAAGAAATGAGGAAAAAAGTGGCAGGTTTGGGAAAACTCAAAACGGGATCTTTATTGGCAATGACTTTTTTACTCACTGTAACACTGGAATTCAGTGTTCAAAATTATCAAAATCAAAGGTCTGTTAGCAGGCTGGTGACATCTGAATAATTAGGTACAAACCTAAAATAATAGCCATCAGAAAGTGTCTCACCTCTTTTTTGGTCTTGGGTCTTCCCCAGGCCCCAATTGCTGCTGTCTTTTCAATTTGCAGATGCACCTATCCATGGCCCAAGCAGAAACCTCCAACACTTGTTTTGGTTCACAGTGAGTTCTGCTCGTCTCAGCAATTCCAGAACAGTGCTCAGATGCTGAATGTGCCACTGTCAATCATTATTATGAATCATGTCATCTAGATATGCAGTAGTATAAGCAGTGTGTGGGGCTCTGAACAAGCTGAGAGGAAGGGTCGCAAATTGGTGTAACCCAAACAGAGTGGAAAAGGCAATTTTTTTCATTAAAAAAATGTTAAATGTGCACTTATATAGCGCTTTTATCCAAAGCGCTTTACACTGTGTCTCATTTACCCATTCACACACACACCAGTGGTAGCAGAGCAGCCATGCAAGGCACTAACTTGCCATTGGGAGCAACTTGGTGTTCAGTGTCTTGCCCAAGGACACTTCGGGACCGGGAACCGAACCGCTAACCCTACGATTAGTGGACAACCCACTCTACCAACTGCACCACAGCCGCCACAAGACCAATGGCACTCCTTAATCTGCTAACCAAGAGCCGGAGGGATTATGGAGCAGTGAGGAAAGCTGTGCTCGAGTGGGTTGAGCTGACACTGAAGGAACTTCACTGGTAGATCTGGTCCATACTATTGAAGGAAGGGCATTGGATCTTCACTTATACCCAGGGATTGGTTGTTACTAAACCATGTGCATTTAAAAAAAAAAAAAAAAAAAAGTGGTCTAAATAGTCTAAAGTCACACACAGAGAAACCCCGAATACCCAGAATAAAGCAGTTATTCACGAGTAAGATTCTGTATTTCATAGTGATTAAAGGCTGCAGTGACGCTTGGATGAAAAGCTCCTGCTGAACTGATCTGTGTGTCCTGATCTGAGAGAGTGAAGAGTGTGTCATTGTCTCTCTACAGGTTGAAGGGTTGTGATATCTCAGATGAAGGCTGTGCTGCTCTGACTTCAGCTCTGAGGTCAAACCCCTCACACCTGAGAGAACTGGATCTCTCTGTGAATAAACTCAGAGACTCAGGAGTGAAGTGTCTCTCTGCTGTACTGATGCATCCTCACTGTAAACTGAATATACTGAGGTAAGATCATCTCTCTGAGAGTCACATGACCTGCTCCTCAGTAAGACTCATTCTCTAATAGTGAGACTGAAGCAGAGGTTTTATTTAATATTAGTTGTGTTTTCTACGTGTATTTGATGTTCCTGATCTTTGCTTGTGTTGGAACTGGAACTGAAAGAGCTTTTATGACGGCTGATATAAATGCTGGGGCTCTGCTTCACTCTCACATATGTGACTGGCAATGATTCTTGGATGAAAAAGTTCCTGCTGAACTGATCTGTGTGTCCTGAACTGAGAGAGTGAAGAGTGTGTCATTGTCTCTCTGCAGGTTGTGTGGTTGTGATATCTCAGATGAAGGCTGTGCTGCTCTGACTTCAGCTCTGAGATCAAACCCCTCACACCTGAGAGAACTGGATCTGTCCTTCAATAATGTAGGAGACTCGGGAAAGAAGCTGCTCTTCGATCTTAAAGATAATAAACTTTACAAACTCCAGGACATGAGGTTCGTTATAAACATTTCAGATAAATGTGAAAAACAGAAATATTTAGACATACAGTTCTGTGCAAAAGTCTTAGGCACACTATTGTTTTAGTACAAACTTTGTTATAGATTTTTATTTTACGACTTCTACATAACGAGTCGGTACAGAAACATTTTAGATTTCCAACATTAGTTTTCCAGTGTAAAATTAATTGGTAAAAGAAAAATGTTTGTGTGTCAGTACAGAAAGCAGTGTTATTTATTAAGAGACACTTTTTAGACAAAAACACAATGATGGCTGCTGGATTTTTTAGATTTTTAGTGTGTTTTTAGTGTTTATATTTTTAGAAGAAAAGTCTAGAAGTAATCTGGTCCTATTCCCATAAACAGCTATTGATTGTAAACAGGTTCAGATTCATTTCTGAGTCATTGGGTATTTTTACTATTCGACTGAAATTTGTATTCAACATTACACTGATGTTTAACGTTCGTGCTCAACCTGTCGACTTAAATATAAACCTTACTTTCTTTTATTTTTAGGGTGTAAAGAATTTCATCAGATGCAGACTCCAGTGAAGATATTTTGATGAAATTCACTCCATTCACCGAGGCGTTTCCTGGATATGATTATTTTAACATTAGAGACGCAGAGACGTGGATCTGTGTTTAAGAGAGCTGTGTTGCATCACTGATATCAGGACTAAACACTTACTGAGGATGAGTTATTATTATTATTATTATTATTATTATTAATGAACACTTACACAGTGACACTCTACAGGATCCAGACCTCATAGCAGGACTCAAGTTCTTGTTAAGGTTAAGGATGAAAAGTTTCTACAAAGAGAGTGTAATTATGAGTGAATAAATCCACTACACAATAATATGATCATATCGCTGGATGTGACACAAACATGAAACATGGAGGAAAAACTGACACCAGTCTGGAGTGTGTATGTCTACACCGAGCTTTTATAAAGGGATTTTCATCAAGAGGAGGAAAAGGAAATCCAACATACTGTTAGTTTTATACAGAACAGTAAAAGTATTGTATCATGCAGTCTGAACAATACAGAGATGAATTTTACAACAGCACATCGATACACAAAGATACAAAATAACCTACAGCCTTATTAAATGTTCCTCACATTTTATAATCCACACACATCCGCACGCACACACACACACACACACACACACACACACAACCAGACAACAACTGAATATCTGAGTTTTCTAAAAGAAGAAAAGGAAAATTAACAAAACAATGAACACGATATCACAAAACATTATATAACATTTACAAACCCCGCCTACGTAGAGTGATCTCTGTACCATGAGAATTCAGAATTTGTAAATAACTAAAAAATTACTTTTTCAAATGTCATTTCAGAATCTAAATCTGTTCGTAAGATTTTATTTTAATGTAATCGTATGTATTCAACAATTTGTGGAAAAGACATAAGATCAGCCAACTGTGTCGATCACCATTTATGAATATCATGTTATTACATTTACTTTGTAAACTTGACTTTATTTACATTCAAATTTTCTTGATTTATCTTCACATTTTTGATCCAAAAATTAAAAAATCTAAATCCCAGTGGTGTAAATCTCCATCATTCATTTCTAACACTGTGACTGTAAATACAGGACCAACAAGAAGTGTGTGTGTGTGTGTGTGTGTGTGTGTGTGTGTGTGTGTGTGTGTGTGTGTGTGTGTGTGTGTGTGTGTGTGGGTCTCAGTACGTGGTCAAGCATGCTTCAATGCAGGTCAAGATGTGCCATTTCCATTAAATGCCCTTTGACCCTCACTAAGGCCATCTCCTGGTCCAAGGTCACAGTCTACCTTCACCAGATTTTACTGAATGTTGCTTTGTGCTAACCCATGTAGTGAGTTTCAGTCATCCTCTCTCTCAACAGAATACGATATTACGTCTTAATCTTCTCCTTTAAATATATACAATATCAGTAGAATGAGTTGTGACCCTCGATAGAGAGAATGATCAGAATGTGAGTGATTCTTATCCTCAATAAAGAACAGTATCGGCTCTTTGACGTTCGTACTCAGTGATGAAAAAGATAATGGGGAAAAGTCCACTAGTTCATAAGGTGATCAGATGTAGATCCACAGGTACATAAGATTCCATCATATAATCCTGTTCTGCAGTGGGGAAAGTGGGACCAATTGTTTATGATTGTTTATGTGTGTTATTGCACACTGGTGCATGATGAAAGCTAACTGGTCTTTTATTGGTGAAAAACTAAATATTTTTTTTCTGAAAGTCAAACAAGTTTAAACCTCATACACACCTTTTACTAAACATGTCACATGATGTTTCACCTCTAAGATCAAATTTCATGATAAAATCTCATCAAAAAGCAAATTTAAACAAAAGCATTGCTACTTTATATGTTTTATCTCAGAGACTGAAATTTAGCACAGAGACTGTAATTTGCCTCACACCTCCAGCGTTGGGGGTTCGACTCCTACCTCTGCCCTGTGTGAGTTTGCATGCTCCTCCAGTTTCCTCCTCCGGTTTCCTCCCCCAGTTCAAAGACATGCATTGTAGAAATGCTGATTAGCATGTCCAAATTGTTTGTAGTCTGAATGTGTGTGTGGTTCTACCCTGTGATGGGTTGGCACCATGTCCAGGGTGTGCCCTGAGTTCCCTGGGATAACCACCAGACTCCCCCCACAACCCTGTGTAGGATTAGGAGTACTGATCAGAAGGTCCTGAGTTCAAACCCCAGAACTACCAAGTGAAAGAGCTCATCTGACCTCATCACGATAAACACTATTAAAGTTATTATTTCATTTAGAGAAGAATGTACATGATAGTATAAACCAGTGGTGTCAAACTCATTTTCATCAGCATAATGGTTGCCCTCAATGCCACATTAACAGAATGAATGTAACAAAATGCAATGTAATTTAAAATAAATTTAACTACACTTTATTATATTGTTAAATAATTGTTACTGTTTATTATGTATTCAACTTACAAATATTGCATGTGTGTCACAGGGTGCCCAGCAGAGAGCGCTGTGGCACTGGGTTTTGCCGTCGGACTAACCACGTGACCTTCGTTTTGGTTTTGCTTCCTGATTTGACACCGGTGTTTGTTATTTCTGTTAATCATGCTTAGTTTGAGTAACGCCGGTATTTAAGGTTCCCGAGTAACGAAGCACGTTGCTCGGTATTAGATAGACTAGATGGTAATGGTTTGGTTCACAAGTATTCTGTGTTGTGACGGTTTCCTGGTATTGTCTATGTTACGTTTGATTTAAGTTTTTATGTTTAATAAATAGTTTGATCTGCACCTGCCTCCGTCCCCGTCTACAACCTTGTGACAATGTGCATTTGCACAGATTTAAAAATAAATGTTCAGTTTGAAACCCACATTACTTGAATCAGTCGAACTATTTAAGCAAATAAAGAAAAATATTATAAACAAGTTATGATATTAACCCTTAACTTCATTCAGAACCTTATTTCTGTATGGTATGGCATATCTGCATGCTCTGAGCCCCCCTCCTGCAAGAACAGCTGGAACTGGCAGTGATTCAGGCCACGCGCCCAAATAAAGTTCACCGTTTTCATGACCATGGTCATAATTTCATAATTTCATCCAGCTCCAGAAGCTTTCCACACACGCTTCATGATGGATAATCCAGTGATACGTTATCAGGGTGTGTGACAGTTACTTTTTTGCAATTTCTCCTTCATTACTCCAACCAAAGCCTGTTTTTCCTCCACACAACGCAGGTGCACCATCTGTAGTTAGTCCCACCAACTTTTCCCACTGCAATTTATTTTTACTTACGGACTTCTCCACTGCATCAAAAATGTTCTGGCCCGTTGTGGTCCCATGCATGACAGCTACATCCAAGAGCTCCTCAGTGACAGAGAGGTCCGGCTTCATGCCTCTAATAAAAATGGATAGATGCGCTGTATCCATGTTGTCTGTGCTTTCATCCACAGCTAATGAAAAAGCTAGACAGCTACGTGTCTCTTCGGCCAGCTGTGTTGCTAAATTTCCTGTATCTGGTAGGGACACACCTGCTCACACACCTTTAGCATGCACTGCTTCAAAACTGCACCCTCTGAAAAAGACTTTGAAGCTCGGGCAATTTCTTCAGCCACAAAAAAACTTGCTTTCAGTGCTGTATCATTTTTGGCTGTGAGCACATTTTTGCTGCGACTGTATTTTGCCTTTTAATTCTGCTACAATTCTTTGTTTGTTTTTCTTGGAGGCTAAATTTACCATACTTAGCTCTGTGTTGGGTGTAAAAATGCAGACGTAGATTGTACTCTTTCATGACTGACACCGCCTCATAACACAAAAGACATACTGGTTTTTCACCTTGAAGTACAAACATGAATTCGTTCTCCCATCGTTCGTGAAACTGCCTTCCTTGTGCATCAGTTTTTCTCTTCTTAGACATGTTGAGGTTAATTTGTCGAGATTTCTCAATTCCAAATCGCCTTGACGTGACTTTGCTGCAGATGTAGTTTATGTGGCCCTCAGTATGATTTTTGATCAATTAAGTTTTATTGGTATGTTTTGGATAGCAGAAAGTCGTACACCACCCATAATCCTCGACCACCAACGCTTTGTCATACCCCTAGGCATCTGATACTGACACAAAAGGGACCCTTCCACGTCTGTATGAAATGCTCTGGGTTCTTAATTGACTCGAATGTAAAACCATCCGCGGCGGTAAGAGACACTTAGAGCAGAAGCTACAGCCTTCCATTCACACCAGTATTAACCCGTAAAACATATGTTAAGACAATCATGTACCCATCATGTTCTCACGGGCCAGATAAAATGATGTAGCGGGCCACATTTGGCCCGTGGGCCTTGAGTTTGACATGTGTGGTATAAACAGTGGTGTCTGTGGTCCTGTATTGGAGATCGAGTTGCTGAACAATGATGAGATCTATACATAGCAGAAGATTTTGAGTGATCTGGTTTTAACAGGTCCATGTACTCCATGTACTAGCTAATGTTCCTCTCATGATTATTGTACTCACACTGAGATTTGTGTGCAGTGTTTTGTAACGTGAATAAACTTGAACTGTAGATTAGTGTGATTAATGTGTGATTATTGCAGTAGAACTGATTCTGGGAGATTAATTACAGATGAGAATATTTACCAGCCTGCAGGTCCACTGTGCACCTGTTAAAAGACAGATATAATTATTTAGTCTCTATTAAACATCAGTGTAATGTGTGTTTGGATTTAGTAACGTGTAACATGGAAATGAATACAGAGGTTAAAACATTGCTTGTGTCTGTGATGTTTACGTGAGACTGACTAAACCTGTTCTACTGCTCTGTGTATAAACCTGTTCTACTTCTTCTATCAAAGTGAAAGAACTTCTCCAGTTTGGACACCTGAGACGTACGTCTGGACTAACAGAAGGATCTAGAAACAGTGAAATAACAACGTAACAAGGATTGTTGACTGAAGGTAAAAGATTTCTCTGTTTTAATTTCAGGTATGGAAATGTATGATATATGTTAGAAACCATGTGTAAAAACAACAGTAGGAAAACTGCACTGTGTGAACTGAGTGTGTGTAGTATTCTGTGGTAAAGTTGGTTTTATTCACTGATTATTCCAGTTTCTCTATTTGATTTCCACAAACTAAATCTACAAAATAAATCAGACGTAACAGAACTGTTATCACTGAGAGAAAACTGACTACGGGCACACATTTTACACTGTTTTACTGTAGTGCGACATTTCAGTGACTTTTCTGGAATGTGTTTAATCCGGGTTATGAGGGTTGCCAGAGTTGTGTTTTTTTATGACAAATGTTAATCATTTTGTGTGTGAAAATGCAGGTCCATTGTTTTTTTGGTGTTTGGGGTGTTTTCGAGTGTGTTATAGTATAAATAGTCCATAAGTTCAGGCAATCTGTTTATTACGTACAGAATCATTTCTGTTTTGAAAATATTGGAAAAGGGAAAAGAGATCATGGAGTGAAGAAAATCATGAACACACGGACAGAACAGAGATCTAGTTTCCCTGAAATTGAGAAAGATATAAAGAAATATGTGTATTTTTAAATCCTGAGCTTTTCGGCTGGTTTCAGATCTGTTTGTGTGGTATTAGCTACAACCTGGCAACCCTGGTCTAAAATAAATCGCCTCTCAGTGTTTGATTTAATGTTTGATTTAAACACACTACTGTGTAGTTTTCCAAATCATTTGCATTAGCTTGTGTTCGGTGGAAACATTTCAGAAACAGTCTTGTTATTAGGTGTGACATTATATAAAGTTTTGGCAACCTCTGCATGCAGATAAAATCAGAACCACAAAAATGTGGAGGTTTGAATACAAGTATAACTATGGTTTTATTCACAGGTTCGTACCCTGTGCATGACAGGGGGTTCTCCAGGACCAGGGGTGGGAACCTGTGAGTTTAGTCATTAATAATTAATACTACTACTAACTGCTATTTTTAAGGAATCAAGCACCAAAATGTTTGTATTGGAAGTTTCCAGTCCTTCTTAGACATCACTCAGATCCCAACATGTCACCAGTAGATGGCGACATTCACTGATTAGTATAACAGGTCATATAGGGCTGTGTGTTCTTAAATAGTATTTGAGTAATCTCAAAATACTAATATGTAGAGATGTATTGGCAGATAAAGGCTATTTTCTCACTATTGGCTATAATTTAAAAACATCCAATGATCAGAGCCGATTATTTTCTGTCAATAAAGATGACAACAAAATTTTAGCAGTGCAGAGATTACAGAGATTAGAAACTACAGCTTTGTCATCAGTCCACACATGAGACATCTTTACAAAATCGATGTTTTCCCGCCCTCTTTTGATTGACAGGATATAATCAGTCTTGATCATTGGATGTTTTAAAACTATTATCAGCCGATACATCGGTGCTTCTCTAGTCTGATAATTTTTGTCTACCTTTGAACCGTGACACCAGCAGTGAAATTTTAGATTTATGTTCAAATATATAATATATTTTCCCAGTCAAAGTGCACTATTTTTGGGCAAAATGACAGACTTCCAGGGACTTTTCCCTTGAACTGAGCTCCATCAGGGGATTCAGCTTAGGGCTTCCCCAGGCATGAGGCACTATTATAAAATTTATAATCGGCCCTAACCATCGGATCATTGGCAACACTGAACAAATATTAGAGTAAACGTTTTCAGAACCAAACAAATCTAGTTTTTATGGAAACAGAAGTTAGCACTTGAGCATGTTTTGGGAAGGAATCATGGTGGTTCTGCCCTGCTATGGGTTGGGACCCTGTCCAGGGTGTGCCCTAAGTTCCCTGGGATAGCCACTGGACTCCCCCCATGACCCTGTGTAGCATAAGGGGTACTGATCAGCAGGTTCAAACCCCAGAACTACCAAGTGAAAGAGCCCTGACCTCATCGCGATAAATACTATTAATGTTATTTAATTTAGAGAAGAATGTACATGATGAATAAACAGTGGTGTTTGTGGTCCTGTACTGATTTTGAGTGATCTGGTTTTACCAGGTGATCCATGTACTAGCTAATGTTCCTCTCATGATTATTGTACTCACACTGAGATTTGTGTGCAGTGTTTTGTAACATGAATAAACTTGAACTGTAGATTAGTGTGATTAATGTGTGATTATTGCAGTAGAACTGATTCTGGGAGATTAATTACAGATGAGAATATTTACCAGCCTGCAGGTCCACTGTGCACCTGTTAAAAGACAGATATAATTATTTAGTCTCTATTAAACATCAGTGTAATGTGTGTTTGGATTTAGTAACGTGTAACACGGGAATGAACACAGAGGTTAAAACATTGCCTGTGTCTGTGATGTTTACGTGAGACTGACTAAACCTGTTCTACTGCTCTGTGTATAAACCTGTTCTACTTCTTCTATCAAAGTGAAAGAACTTCTCCAGTTTGGACACCTGAGACGTGCGTCTGGACTAACAGAAGGATCTAGAAACAGTGAAATAACAACGTAACAAGGATTGTTGACTGAAGGTAAAAGATTTCTCTGTTTTAATTTCAGGTATGGAAATGTATGATATATGTTAGAAACCATGTGTAAAAACAACAGTAGGAAAACTGCACTGTGTGAACTGAGTGTGTTTAGTATTCTGTGGTAAAGTTGGTTTTATTCACTGATTATTCCAGTTTCTCTCTTTGATTTCCACAAACTAAATCTACAAAATAAATCAGACGTAACAGAACTTTTATCACTGAGAGAAAACTGATGACAGGCACACATTTTTTATTTTATTCATTTTCATATGATTCATTTTCATGTGAATCATTTACTGATTTTCTTCTCTTTAAATCCAGTTTTAGACTGTAATATTACAAAGGTCTTTCCAGAATAATACTTACTACACTGTATGAGATAACTCCAGTAGAATTGCCTGAATTCTATAATATAATTTGTTCACCATGTTAGGTTTAAATCCTCTAAAAACAGATTCACAATAAAATAATATTACTCTTTTCCAATTCACATCCTTCAAAGCATTGGCATGTTTTGTTTACTCTCACAATCCTCCAAACACACACACCCAAAGTCTCCACAATGTGAAAACAACTCGGAGAGTAAACTGAACTAACCAACAAAATGACCAAGACAAAAAGTTCCAGTTAGATAGAAAGTCTGATAAACAGTCTGCTCACAGTAACAAATATAATGTCCTTAACTTTTAAAGACTTGTAACAAATAATATAACAGTGTATCACGTAAAGCTGAGGAGATAACACTAATAAAATTAAACAAACAGAAACTCTAACCCAGTCAGAGCCTCAAAACAGAGAAGCACATTAATACAGAAGTAGATAAGAGGATTAAGTCCACAAGATCTAGGCAAAGTATTGCAACGACAATATCTTCAATAAAAATCCAAATACTGTAGAGCTGGAAGGCAGAGTGCAAGAAAATAAAATAAAAGATGAGCAAAAAAGACTCCGCTGTGTAGGTGAGGCAGTTCACCACAGGCACATATTTTAAAAATATTTTACTATAGTGCGTCATTTCAGTGTCAGAGTCGTAAGGTTACGGAATGTGGTTAATCATTGTTATGAGGGTTGCCAGAGGCGCATTTTTTTTTTGACAAATGTTTAAAATTTTTGTGCGTGTCAAAAAGCAGGTCCATTGTTTTGGGGGTTTGGGGTGTTTTCAAGTGTGCTATAGTATAAATAGACCATAAGTTCAGGCAATCTGTTTATAATGTACAGAATCATTTGTTTTTTTAAAAAGAAAAAAGAAAAAAGAAGGAAGAAAAAAAAAAAAAGAAGGGGAAAAAGGGACAACATTTTTTTTTTTTTTTTAATTTTCCTCTCAGTGTTTGATTTAATGTTTGATTTAAACACACTACTGTGTAGTTTTCCAAATCATTTGCATTAGCTTGTGTTCGGTGGAAACATTTCAGAAACAATCTTGTTTTTAGGTGTAACATAATATAAAGATTTGGCAACCTCTGCATGCAAATAAAACCAGAACCACAAAAATGTGAAGGTTTGAATACAAACATAACTTTGGTTTAATTCACAGGTTCCTACCACCTGGTCCTGGAGAACCCCCTGTCCTTCACATTTTAGTGTTTCTACTTCAACTAATCAGATAATTAACAGAATTGTGTGTTAGAGCAGGAAAACACTCAAATCTGCAGGACAGGGGGTTCTCCAGGACCAGGGGTAACAGTTAATCATGACACCAATTATAACACCTCAAGAGAAACATAAATCGATAGCATAATATATTAGTAGAGATGTACCGATACTACATTTCTCAGCCGATAGAGATAACCGATAGTTCTGCCTTTAATGCCTTCTTATAAATGAATAATAATTCATTCTTAACTCTTAACGTAGGACCTTGCGAGCCATCAATTATCTGCAATATTATTGTCATGTATCAACGGGGGAACCTTCATTTCCCAGCAGCCACTGGACCAAATTTATCAGTATCACATGACCACCTGCACCTGAATTCGGTTAATGAGCACACCAGTATACATGCCACTGTTTACACTGCTTTCTTTGTCTCATGCTATTGTCCCTCCATGCTTTTGTCTATGCTACAGTATTTTGTATGTTTGTTGTAGAGTCCTTTGTTTGTGTTTACTGTTTATTAAATGTTTCAAGATCTGTGCTTGCTTCCGAATCCATCTTTGTAACGTGACAATTATCAAAAATGTCATTTCCTCAGCGTCTTTTCCTCAGCAGCTTTAGGTCTCGCGGTAAAGAGCTTGTGTCACAGTAGAGAAAATTCATGGTTATTTTTTAATATCAGCATTTACAAAGATGCACAAGGTGTGAAAAAAATCTACATTTTTATAGAAATTAAAAAAGAAAAATGTTTAAAATGAACATTATTGTAATGGTGAGGACATTTTGTAAGAACCAGATTAATTGAAATTAGATTTAAAAAGTCATAAAAAACAAAAATGTTCCAAATGAAAATCTTAATGACTACATGCAGTTTTGTAAACCTTTTTATATGTATTACAGACTCTGATGGTTAAAACTCATAGGAGTTGATTTTTTAAATTTGGAGAATAAAAAGTGACCGTAGTTTCAGAAACACCCAGAGATATGAACTTTAATATACATTGTGTGATCACTTCATGATGTACATTCCTACACGTTTATTTTATTATTATACATTAGCATTTGAACAATTCAACAAATATATTCAATGATATTTTGAGTATTGTCTTGTGTATTTGTCTCAGTGTATTGTATTTCTGAGAATCATGTAAAACTATCCACAGATATTTTCAGTAGTCTTTGACCGCTGGGATTTTTAATGTAATTTTACAGGAAAATGTGAAGAAAAATTCTGAAGCAAAAGATCATTCTTCTGGGCATTTCCTTTATGATCGTTCAGGAATGACTTTCAGGACTGTATGTGGGAATCCTGTGGGATGGGTAGAATACAGGTTTGATAAGATCAGAAAAATGACATGAGCATCTTGTTTCACAAACTGTGAATAAACTGAGGTGCACAATATCTATATATTCTGATATTTAATCACAAGATAACTGAAAGTGTTGATTTTTCCCCAATCTACAGGTTAAATGTCTGTTACACAGCACTAAATGCATTAAACACCCAATAGTCTAATCTGGAAGCCAACTTGTCTCACTGTGTACATTAATCTATTGATTGATTTAGTGATTAATTCTGTAAATACTATCAATGTTTTGTATTATAAATGTTTTACCAAAAAGTATTTCATTTCTTTCTATCAAATACATATTTACTGTTGAAGCTGTTGGTTATTTTTATTTATTTGTTTGTTTATTCCTTCTTTTACTTTCATTTATTTATGTTTATGTGTGTTTCTGTATAGACTGTAACCCGTTTCAGCAGAAGAGATCAGGTCGGGTCGTACACAGCTCTCTGTCCATGACCAATAACGTTTCTTTACTAACAGTGAAAGATGGATCACTCGAATCCTCTCCAACCTGATGGATCTCAACAATTAAACATGAGGTAAAGCTTCTGCTCCTGTATCTTAAACATGAACATTTAATGAGAACGTTCTAGTACCAAGTTGTGTTTTAATGAACAGTGATGTGTGTGTCCATGAGGAGGCAAGGTGAACAATAAATAAATCTTAAGTGGATAATTTTCTCAAGATTCTCACCCCTTTCATTTTCCCCAAAAAATCTTTTTTTAAGACTATTACTGCACTAATCTACTGACTATCTGTGCATGTTCATGAGAATGGAAAGGCAGTAAATAAATGATTAAGAGTAAAAGTGTATGTTGTTGAACAGTGAAACCCAGGAGAAGACATCAGACAGTGCAGGACCCAGCAGTGTCTCCATGAACAGTGATGTGTGTACAGATCCTCCACCAGGATTAAAAAATAAAGACCTCTCATCTACACACAGGTAACGTCTCCTCATAGTTCATTCTTTTTCTAGTTAATATTGATAGTGATCATTAATCTACATTATCAAAGCCGTTTGGTAAAACTACTGACTTCATTTCACTATAAAATTATATCCATGTGGAAATCATGGTGCAATTAAAATACACTTCACAGCTACTTCTAAATGACACTGAATATTCAAAATATGAATTAGTGTGAAGATTTTGCAAAAGTCCTCCAGTATTGAGTAAAAGCACATACTGTAATTCTTCATCACTCAGTGTAACATGATCCAAATTTAGAACAAAATAAATGTTGTTAAAGTTAATAAAACACTAATGTATACTGTATCAATGTGTGTGTGTGTGTGTGTGTGTGTGTGTGTGTGTGTGTGTGTGTGTGTGTGTGTGTGTGTGTGTGTGTGTGCAGTGAAACCCAGATAAAGAGATCAGACTCACCAGTACCCAGCTGTTTGTCCATGAAGAGTGATAAGTCTATGCATTTAATAATGGAATTTAAAGAGCAGAGAGAATCCTCACCTGAACACAGGTAACAACTCCTTACTGTTAATACAGTTCTGTGATATATTACAGCTTCTTACAACAAAAACACCATAATCCAATGTACATACATGAGAAGTGTAATTATTATTAAGGCTTTAATGTACGTGTTTAATTTTATGTGTTGTATGTGCCTATATTTGTAAAATATTTTATTATTGTGTTACTTGACCGGAAATCAGGAGGCGGGAGGCGAGATTCGGACAACTCAAAAGGGGCTCTTTATTTTCTGGCACTAGTTCTTTCACTTTTAAACAATTTTATTTCACTATGCACACACACTCACACATACACACGGCTCTGCACTTCTCTCTCTCTCTCCGCTCTCTCTCTCTCTCTCTCTCTCTCCTGTGGCTCGCGTCTCTCCCCCTTTTATCCTCGCCGCCGTTCACTGCAACACAGAAAACTTATTAGAAAAATCCTTGTAGGTCCTTACTGCTTACTTTCCAGACTCCACCCTCCATTCATAAACTGGCAGTAGACCACACCCCACCTCCACTATTATGACTGATTTATTTGTCCTTGTGAGTAAAAATGTCCATTGTGCTTTTGACTACAATACAGTATTAGTATTATTTGTGTGCGTTGGTGCAGTAAAAGCCAGATAAAGAAATTAAATGGTCTGGTAAATGGTCTGCACTTATAAAGCACTTTTCATAGTGCCTCATTCACACACACACACACACACACACACTCTAGCTACATTTCCATCGAAGTTGCGAATATAAGTTTTGGGAATAAAGTACCATTTCCATCCCCTGTGTTCAAGAGAAGAAAAATCATCACTTCTAGGGACACTTGTGATCTGCAGGCTGTCGTTTAAATGATTGTAGATAATGATGTAATAATAGTGTACAGGTATATGATATTTAAAATCTTTTGTTTTCACAGTGACCTGGAGGGAACAGGAGACAAAACAGAACAGAAGATCATAATCAGAGATACAGGGTAAGATCAAACTCATCAGTGACTGTGGATTATTATAACGCTGGTATTATAAACATCTCTCTAATTACTTCCTGCTGATTATTTCCACAGACTGATTAGATTATCAAGTACATATTTAATCAATGACAGAGATTGTGCTTGATTTCTCACTACATGTCTGTTACCGTGTTGCAGGTGTAAGTCTGGAACCACTGAGCCTCATCTTCTGGAGAAATACAAATTAAATCTGCTAAAGAAGTTTCAGCATGTAAATGAGGTGATAACAAACCAGGGAAACCCAACACTTCTGAATGAGATCTACACAGAGCTCTACATCACAGAAGGAGACAGTGGAAAAGTCAATAATGAACATGAGGTGAGACAGATCGAGGCAGCATCCAGGAGAGCAGCAACAACAGAAACACCAATCAAATGCAATGACATCTTTAAGCCCTTATCTGAAGAAGACCAACCCATCAGGAGCGTTCTGACAAAGGGAGTCGCTGGCATTGGAAAAACAGTCTCTGTGCAGAAATTCATTCTAGACTGGGCTGAAGGGAAAACAAATCAGGATGTTCATCTCATATTTCCACTTCCTTTCAGAGAGCTGAATTTAATGAAGGATCGAAACCTGAGTCTGATGGAGCTTCTTCATTTCTTTTATAAGGAGATAAAAGAAACAAACATTTCCAGCTTGGACAAAGTTCTGTTCATTTTTGATGGTTTGGATGAGTGTCGTTTCCCTCTGGATTTCCAGAACACAGTGAGGTTGTGTGATGTAACTGAATCAGCATCAGTGCATGTGCTGCTGATAAACCTGATCAAAGGGAATCTGCTTCCCTCTGCTCTCATCTGGATCACCTCCCGACCAGCAACAGCTGATCAAATCCCCTCTGAGTGTGTCCATCGACTCACAGAGGTACGAGGGTTCAATGACCCACAGAAGGAGGAATATTTCAGGAAGAGGATCAGTGATCAGAGCCTGAGCAACAGAATCATCACACACCTGAAGTCAGTAAGAAGCCTCTCCATCATGTGCCACATCCCAGTCTTCTGCTGGATTTCAGCCACTGTTCTAGAGAGAATGTTGGGTGAAGCAGAGAGTGGAGAGATCCCCAAGACTCTGACTCAAATGTACACACACTTCCTCATCATTCAGACAAACGTCATAAAGAAAAAGTACACAAAGAGCAGAGAGACAGATACAGAAATGGTTCTGAAACTGGGTAAACTGGCTTTTCAGCAGCTGATGAAAGGCAACCTGATCTTCTATGAGGAAGACCTGATGGAGTGTGGCATTGATGTGACAGAAGCATCAGTGTATTCAGGTGTGTGTACACAGATCTTCAGAGAGGAGTTTGGGCTTCAGCAGAGTAAAGTGTACTGCTTTGTTCATCTGAGCATTCAGGAACACCTCGCAGCTCTGTATGTGCACCTGACATTCATGAATGAAAAGAGAAATGTTCTTCAGCAGAGTCTGTTATCTAAAATTATCATGATGTTGTTGATGATGATGAGGTTAAGAGAAATTACAATCTCAGATGTCCACAAGAGTGCTGTAGATCAGGCTTTACAGAGTGGAAATGGACATCTGGATCTTTTCCTTCGCTTTCTTCTGGGTCTCTCACTGGAGTCCAATCAGATCCTCTTACAAACCATAATGACACAGACAGGAAGTAGTTCTCACAGCACACAGGAAACAGTTCATTACATCAAGGAGAAGATCAGAGAGAATCCTTCACCAGAGAAATCCATCAACCTGTTCCACTGTCTGTATGAACTGGATGATCATTCTCTAGTTGAGGAAATCCAACAATACTTACAATCTGGAGACTTCCAACAAAGCAAACTTTCTTCTTCCCAGTGGTCAGCTGTGGTGTTTGTGTTACTGACATCAATGCAGGAACAGGATGAGTTTGTCCTTAATAAATATATGAACAAACACTGTACATCAGAGGAGGTTCTTCTGAAGCTCCTGCCTGTGGTTGCAGCATCCAAAAAAGCTGAGTAAGTAATGCTGAATATAACTGTTACACTGTTAATGTTAGCAGCAGAGAAGCTGAAAAAACTTTATAAGAACTTTATTAGACACTGATGGATCTCAGACGATTCTTAAATCTGATGTGAAACTGGATATACAGTATGTTCTATGTACACTGTACACAAACATTAGACAGTGCATTATGCAGCATGATGCAACTTGAGCTACTTAAGCTAATGTTATATTTGATATTTGTATTTTGGGAAGATTTAATAACTTGTACATTAATGTACACCGGTGTTACTGAACCCTATATTCTGTATTTGCTGCCAGGTTTAAGGACTGTGACCTGAAACAGAAAGGTTGTGCAGCTCTGGCCTCAGTTCTCAGTTCTGAGTCCTCCAGTCTGAGAGAACTGGATCTGTCTTGGAATAAATTTACAGACTCAGGAGTGAAGAGTCTCTCACCTGGACTGGAGAATCCTCACTGTAAACTGGAGAAACTGAGGTAAAGTCATCTCTCTGAGAGTCACATGACCAGAGACCTTCTACATAAAAACTCTCTTATAATTTACAACTTGTATACCAGTAGCTCCACCCCATTTCCATGCCTATTTTTGTTTCATTGTGATGTCATGTGTATAACATAACATAGGTCCATGATTCTGTATTCTCCAAAGTATGAAGTGAAAGTGAATAACTTTTCAGAATGTGAATAGTTTTATACAGTCTTAATCGATATAAATGTAGAAATTACACTTTACTGAGGTCATCTGGAAAAACAATGATTGGTTTTGTATGTTGATTTTTAGATGATTGATTTTTATTTTTCCTTTTCATCCTGAACCTGAAATCTTCTAAACCTGTAAAGTTTCAGGGAACTGTTTGATAGTCATCAGAATCAGAAAGATTAACAGTTTGTTATTCTGTTAGTTGAGTACAGTTGAGTATGATCTGATCTGAGTGTCCTGAACTGAGAGAGTGAAGAGTGTGTCATTGTCTTTCTGCAGGTTGAAGGGTTGTGATTTCTCAGATGAAGGCTGTGCTGCTCTGACTTCAGCTCTGAGATCAAACCCCTCACACCTGAGAGAACTGGATCTGTCTGTGAATAAATTCAGAGACTCAGGAGTGAAGTGTCTCCCTGCTGTACTGGAGAATCCTCACTGTAAACTGGAAACACTGGGGTAAGATCATCTCTCTGAGAGTCACATGACCTGCTCCTCAGTAAGACACATTCTCTAATAGTGAGACTGAAGCAGAGGTTTTAGGTTCAGCATCAAATCAAACCTGTTTTTTAATAACCCAATTCCAAAAAAGTTGGGACACTGTGTAAAATGTAAATAAAAACAGAATGTGTCACCAAATCCCCATCGGGGGACAGATGCAAAGGCAGATAAGAGTTTATTTAGAGAGAGACAGGCAGACAAATCCAATACATGAGACAATAGTGAGGTCAAGAAACAGGCAATGGGTCAGGTGATTGTCAAACAGGCATAAACTGGGCAAGGCAAGAATCGAGAACAAGAAACAAGAAGCAAGATCAACGAACATGAAACAAAGCAAGGAACAGGGTACAAACGCTTGGTAGAATGATAACACTCAACACTCCGAACTCAGACAGGAACCATGCTTGGGAGGTCACCTCCTTGACCTCTAGCAGGAACTTGATTTTATGCTGGTGCTCTGGATATGAGACTGCCTCGTGATTTTCATGCTGGATCTCTAGGAATGAGACCGCCTTGTTGGTCTCAGGTTGTAGTTCTGGAGATGAGGTCGCCACATTGACCTCCAGCTGGAGCTCTGCAGGTGACACCACCTCGTGGGTCTCAGGTTGGAACTCTGGAGAGGAGGTCACCACGTTGACCCCTGATTGGAGATCGGCAGGTGAGACCACTTCTCGGGTCTGAGACTGGAGCTTTGTCGAGGAAGTCACCCTGTTTGGCTGCTCATAATCAGTGGTGAATGGCAGGGCAGGTTTACCTGCAAGGCTGACCCCACCCCAAAAGATGTTCCAGCACAGCCTTGGATTCTGGACTACCGAACACCATCACAAATAGACCCACAGACTGAGTTACATTCTCAGGTCCCCTGGATCTCATGGCCGCTAGATGCTGCACCCACTGGTGGGCTGGGCCAAAAAACTGGGACAACATGAGCCGTAGCCATTTCTTCTTGTCGGTCTTGGGGTCCACTATGCCTCCAAAATAGAACTTGCAGTCAACAAGAAAATATTCAGGGTAGCCAAAAAGCCCATCATACGGATCTGGGACTCCTATATCAGTCCACTGGGGGAACTGGATCGAATCCAAAGCTGGGACACAATGAACGCCAGCCACTGCCCTTTGTCCGGCTTGGGGTTCACCAGTGTGGCGCTGATGATGCAGGTGTGTGTGAAGAATGTCAATGTTTTAAGAATTGCAGCCCATGGTGGCCATGTTTGTAGGCCGCAGTGCAGGATGGGAAATGTATTCACTGGTTTCCAGTGATATTGCATTTACATTCACATTTGTTCATTTAGCAGACGCTATTATCCCGTAAGTTATTCAAAATAGAACATAGAAAACATATCAAATCTTTAAACTGAGTAAATATACTAAATAAAGAAAAAAAAAAGTAATTTTGAATTTGATGGCCGCAACATGTCTCAAAAAAGTTGACACGGGGCAACAAAAGGCTGGAAAAATAAGTGTTACTAAAAAGAAACAGCTGGAGGTTAAAAAGCTCATTTAAAATGGACTGAGGCAAAGTGGAAAACTGTTCTGTGGTCAGATGAATCGAAATTTGAAATTCTTTTTGGAATCCATGGACATCGAGTCCCCTAAACTAAAGAGGAGAAGGACCATCCGGCTTTTTATCAGTGCTCAGTTCAAAAGCCTGAATCTGGGATTGTATGGGGGTGTATTAGTGTGTATGGAATGGGCAGCTTGCACATCTGGAAAGACAACACTGCTGAAAGGTGTATACAGCTTTTACAGCAACATCTAGATTCCTTCCCATCTTTACTTCTAAAAGACTCTGCCTCTCTAAAATATTCTTCTGATACCAAATCATCTTACTGACCTGTTCCCAATTAACCTCCAGCTGTTTCTTTTTACTTACACTTACTTTTACAGCCTTTTGTTGCCCTGTCCCAACTTTTTTGAGACCTGTTACAGCCATCAAATTCAAAATGATCTTATTTTTTTTACTTAAAACGATACATTTCCTCAGTTTAAACATTTGATATGTTTTCTATGTTCTATTGTGAATAACATACTGGTTTATGGGATTTGTAAATCATTGCATTCTGTTTTTATTTACATTTTTACACAGTGTTCCAATTTTGCTCTTATAGGATTCATGAGTAAGATTCTGCATTTCCGAATCAAGTGATTAAAGACTGCAGTGACTGTTTTATGAAAAAGTTCCTGCTGAACTGATCTGTGTGTCCTGAACTGAGAAAGTGAAGAGTGTGTCATTGTCTCTGTGCAGGTTGCGTGGTTGTGATATCTCAGATGAAGGCTGTGCTGCTCTGACTTCAGCTCTGAGATCAAACCCCTCACACCTGAGAGAACTGGATCTGTCTACGAATAAACTGAAAGATTCAGGAGTGAAGTGTCTCTCTGCTGTACTGGAGAATCCTCACTGTAAACTGGAGAGACTGAGGTAAGATCTTCTCTTAAGGAACATTCTAATAGTTCAAAATGTAGAGTCACAGACACAAGCGCTGCCACATCAGGTTGCTCCACTCTGTAGCACCAACTCTTTCAGCTCTGCAAAAACTCTCCTGTACTGCAAAAGTTAAACGGTATAACAGGAAGATTGTTAATTTCATACAGGTGTACGCTCATTCATGAAATTACCCACCTCTTCTCTGAGATGCTGCTCTCCATTCACATATTTAAATTTACAAAAGGGAAATGCATATGTGTATATAAAACTTGGCCAACAAAATGATCAAAATAAACAATCAAGGCCACAATAAGTTCAACCTCTATTCTGTGTTAAACACTCTTCAATGTAACTGGTTAAAGGGGTATACATCTGGCTAAGTTTGTATATCAGCATATCAGGTTATTCAGTCTATCTGGCTCTTACCATTTTGCTGGTAATAAACTGGAAATTTACTGACTAATAAGTTGTTTATCACTAACATAAATTCGTACCACAATGCTGATTTTTTTTTTTATATACACATATACATACATACACACATATATATATATATATATATATATATAAAAGCGAGAGAGAGAGAGAGAGAGAGAGAGAGAGAGAGAGATTAGTCAGCTTTAAAGGGAGTACGGGTGAATACCTGTACGAGAATCCGTTTCGGACGCCAACCGTTTCGGTAAGTCGGTACTCAGCTTTCCCGGGGCGGAAGGGCGTCCTTTTATTTCCGCCATCCGGGTAGAGAGTGGTGGAATTCCTCCGTCCGATCCTCCAATCCCCGGACGGTACGGCATCGGTGGGTCCTCCCCGGCATGGCGTCCTTTCCGGTTAATGCTAGGTCCAACGCGGGGCTGCCTGCTTCGTGCCTGCTTCGTGCCTGCTATGGCAGTTGGAAAAGGAGCGATTCCCTTTCCCCTCGCGCCGAGTGTCAGTCCGTCGCGACAATATATACATAAGTAGTTATATCATACACTTTCTGTCAAAGTGGTGATTTATGACCCTATGTGCTGGGAATAGTCCCCCTTCCAGCAAAAGGGGGGTTTATGTTAATGAGTTTGCTTTTTGGCGGGGTGAAATACGTCTGAAAAGAAATAATATTGTTAATATGGGGATATGTTTGTGTTACTGTGTGGTTTTATTTCGTTTGTGTAAACACAAAGTTAGAAAAGCATGATGTTTGAATGTGTACATATAGGAGTAGAATATTTATTTTGTGAAAATGATGAAAACAAATGTTGATTAAGTTTTTAAGGATCCCTGATTACCTTTGAATAAAAAGTTTAGGAGTTAAAGCAAAGTTTAAAAAAAAATAATCTGATTAAAAGAGTCGTTTGTATTACACACATTCTAACCACAAACCTTTAGGATGTAAAAAAGTATTAAAAGATCTGTTTAAAAAGAATCCGCATTACCAGGCTTCCAAAAACACATAAAAACTTTAGGCTGTAAAAATGGTGAAAAGAGCAGTTTAAAAAGAATAGCGCGTATTACACGATTTCTAAACAAAGATCCTTACGAGGAAAAAATGTTAATGCGTCGTCTAAAAGAATCTCCGTAATGTTTAAACTAGGAGATAAGTATTTTCCAGAGATGTTTTCCATTCGATGTGTAAAAGCCGTATGAAGTTGAAACGAAACCCAACCTCTCACTCGCTAAACCCCGCCCACACATACGTGTATTCAGACACTCCTCTCTCTCTCTCTCTCTAAACACACCCACACACGGGGTTTCAACATGGCCAGTACTTTCTGTCAAATGTCAATCATGGTAGAAGAACTAGAGGCTAATTTATGGCTCGGTCTTCTCGGGCCTGACGTTTCTTTAGGAGTGGTTCATTTATGATCCTTTGTTTCTTCCTGACCAAGAGTTTTTTTATGACCAGGGGTGGTGGGGGTAACCCTATCCACTGTATGAGTGGGTCATTTTGGCCCCTGTATGTCTGGGTTGTGTCCTTCCCCTCCTGGGGGTGTGTGTTTTGTGTACTGTGGGGGATCACCCCCAACAAATGTGTTTATGTTAATGATACTGTTGTGAAACGTGTTTCTCCCTGAATTAATCACACACAAATGTATACCTTTTTGTGGTATAACAGAATGTTTGTTTACTTTTGTGGTATTGTCTGAAAAGAATATCAATGTTTAATACGGACATGTGTTTTAGTTACTGTGTGGGTTATTTTTTATGTGTTAACATATTGTTATAAAAGCATGATGGTTGAATGTGAATATATAAGAGCAGAATGTTTGCTTGTGAAATAAATGAAAACAACTGTTGATTACGTGTTTGGGAGAACGGCGTGACTTTGAATAAACATTTACTGAAATAAAACCCCTGAAACAGATAAACCATCGATATGGCCAAAGAAATGTAAAAAATGTTTTAACATACATTCTAAACATAAACCTTTAGGAGGTAAAAGCTTTTAAAAGTGCTGTTTAAAAGAATGGTGCAGTTTGTTTCAACTACAAACAAGATTTTGGAAAATGGTTCCCCAACGAGGATACTTATACAGAACTGCCGCTAAATACATACGATTTTGTGTATGCTTTGACATCCCATGTCCCCACTGGCTGTCGTGTAAATTCATGACATCTGTAACACTGTTTGATCTGAATGTGTGATCTTTCATTGCAGTTATCTGCCTGTGTGAGAGAGAGACGTGTGATTTCTGGGGGTTTTGCTGACCAGATTGCTTACAAATGTCTTTATGTTAACGAATTAAGGAGAGAGTCGTGAGTCTCAGTGCTTAAATAATGGTTAAGAAGCTGTACTTAAAACACTGAAAAAACTCTGCAAATATCTGTTACAATGTCTGCTCCGAGAAATCCTAATACCCCTAGAGGAACGCTGTGTATTCACCAACAGGACCTGTTGAAATGAGAGAGAACCTGACTTCTGCTCCAAGAAAAAAAACCCCAAGATGTTAGTTTGGCAATTTATTCATGAAGATATAGTAAAGACGTTGTTCTTTAATCCTGAGCAGGGCGTCAACAACTCCAAAGAACGTGTCTTAAGGCCGAGGGTTTTATTTAGGAGGTAGAAAAACATTTAAAGATGGTGTTTTAAAAGAAACGGGTGTATCGTCCATAATGGTAAAAAAGAATTTTTAAAAAATGGTTGTATTTCAATGTGAAATAAATCGGTGGAGACACTGAGTACACTTCTGTTCCACAGTCTATAAGGATCCCTACCATTAATGTAGAGTGACAAATGTTCACACCCTCCGTGAATACAGTACTTAAGTTTTAAGCATTTTTATTTTGTGATGGCAACAAGACAAAGCTGTCATAGGTTTGGTATCTAGTGATTTTAGAGTTAGACCCCAACTGTCAAATATGTTTTGACATAGAATGTGAATTGCTTTGTTAGGCAAAGAGCACGATGGTATGGAAAAGAGTATGATGAGGTGACCTAATGCTTAGGAGTTCTACAGTACTTTGACTTTGGAACATACCAACAAGATCCTCAGAGAGGATGTATATATAATATTGATCAGATCACCAGTATGTCTTTACCCAATCCTGATCTGGAGTCAAAATTATTTCTTTTATTTCCTCATATGGGTTTATGACAGTGAGCGGTATATATAGAATAGTTTGTATGGTATGTAACCATAAAATTTGACAGGTCTAGGTCAAAGGTCAAATAGATATGGGTCAAAGGTCATGGTCATAAAATTAGATACGACACCTGTTGCGGCCATGTAGGTCCCCATCCGTTACGGATAAACATAGACACATTATTCACACGTAGGACATAAAAATAGATATAGCTATGTTAAATCAGGATCAAATACAATCCTGACACACACATTACCACACCTGTTGCGGCCATGTAGATCCCCATCTGTTAAATCAGGATCAAATACAATCCTGACACACACGTTAACATACCTGGAACGACCATATGTTCTCCACACACGTTGCACTTTCTAACACTCTGAGGTAGTTCATAAATATATATATAGTTATGTTAAATCTGGACCACATACATTCCTGACACAAACGTTACCATACCTGGAACGGTCATGTGTATAACACATCCAACCAGAAATACGACACACACACACATACACACACACACACACACACACACAAACACACACGTGCACGTACAGACAAACGCATGCATACGAACCTGTTTATAAATGTCGAGCATCCCTCTAGGTTTTATAATACTCTGTACTTAGAACAACGTGTGAGAGCTTACAACATGGCTGATGTTTGTCCTAACGCGCCAAAAAAAGCTCAACCTTTTTTTTTTTTGGGAAGAATAGAAAAAGGCTATATGTATTACACACACACATCCAAACAAAAATATGACACACACAAACACACTTTCACATTATTTAAAAGGAATTTAAGTGTTATGTACTAAATTCCCATAATTGTGAACACAAGTTGTTAAGTTGACAATCATTGTTAAAATTACGTTGCTCCATTTAGATTGTCTGCAGTAGAATGCAGTCTTTTAAACCAGGAAAAGTGACTGCCTTTAAGTTGTATAACAATAGTATGTAAAATCCAGTGTGATTTACATTATAAATCTCATACGTAACATCTCTGCAGGATTTATAGACGTTAAAGCACTGAATGAAATGAGCAATATAGACAAAAAAGAAACACTCTTGTGTCTTCTACTTTTATCTCTCATAGAACTATCCACAATCCAAAGGCCGTGGAACTAGAACGCTACATGTGCGAATGACAAAAGATTTAAAAATAAAATTAGATTACACAATGTAGTTGAGGTTTACACGAATAAGCAGAAATGTCATCATGCTTATCTTTCCTATAGCACAAATGAAAAGCCCTCTCTAGATGAGCGTATTTGTCAAATGAAACTTTTTCGTCCTTATCCACTGCTACGGTAAACTAAAGAGTAGATATTCAAATTACACTGCTAAATATGACTAGCATTAGCTACGTGTAGTGGTGCAAACTAGTCCATCAAATGTATTAGCAGGTGTAGCCTATACACGAGTCCACTAACGGTCATATCACAATTGAGAATATGCCCCAAATGCATCGCTTTAGTAGAATTTAATTGTAAGGGAAATGAGACTCACATTTTAATGTCCTTAGTATTTGTTCAGTCTACAGGTCCTCTAACACTCTGTTAAATGAATAAACGTAAATGTACTACAACGTAAATTTTGTTTTAAATCAATTAACGCAGAAATTACACACAATATTAAGTTGATGTAATTATCAACATTGTGAACACAACTCATCAAAATAATGTGTACAACTTTAAATATTTAATTTAGAATTTTTATCTTGCAACCACACATTAAATTTAGATTGTGGGGGATCGTTTTGTATAGCTCAGCTGTTAGAAAATACATGATGGTTGAATGTGAACATAAATGAGCAGAATGTAAGCTTGTGAAATAAATGAAACTTTATTGATGACATTTTTGAGAAAATGGCATGACTTTGAATAAAAATTTACTGAAATAAATACTCTACAACAATGATATACCCGATGAAATGTAAAAAGGGAAAAAAAAAGTTTTTACATACCTTCTAAATAGGTCCCTTTAGGAGGTAAACGTTTAAAGACGGTGTTTTATAAGAAACGCGCGTATTACATGCCTTCTCAACATAACCCTTTAGGATGTAAAATGTTTAAAGTGTTGCTTAAAAGAGTCGATAGTTTTGTTTAAACTAGAAGACACGTTTTTTCGGGCGATATCCTGTAGGCCTATACACACACCGGACTACACATGTGTTTTCCCGGGGTGACCGTTCTGAAGTGTGTGGGTGAGAGAGAGAGAGAGAGAGACAGAGACAGAGACATGTGTTTCCTGGGGGTTTGCTGACCAGAATGCTTACAGTGTGTTTAATGAATTAAGGGATGAGTCGTGTGTTTCGGGGTTTTACGATCCCTACCAATGTGAACATTTGTGATTTGAGTGAATCTTTGTTTCTGAAATGACTTCTGTGGTAATGATCAGTTTGTGTAACTAATCTATCAGAAAAGACTAGACCTGGTGTCTGAATGTGGTAGATGTATCAGAATTGTGGACATGTTATGCATGTGTAGCTCCATATGTGTATGATCTATGTGTAATCCTTCTGTCAAGAAATGAACAGACTGAGGTTTGTGAGATAATTGAACTATTTATTGGCTACGTTGTTGAGAAAAACACTGATGTGTAAAACATTTCTACAGTCCTTCAAGGCTGTATGATGTCGTTGTTCTCTTTTACTGAAGGAAAGTCAAAACCATCGGTGTTATTCGTCGTGGAGACTGAAGTGACAATATGTCTGAAGAAAATTAAAATATGCATTACATATCCTACCTTCTAACCAGGTTATTTTAAGGGAAGAAAAAACCCTTTTAAAAGACAGTGTTTTAAAAGAATCATGCATTTGAACTATAAACAAGATTTCAGAAAATGGTTCACCAACGAGGATACTTACACGGAACTGTCACTAAATACATATGCTTTTGTCTATGCTTTGACATCCCATGTCCCAGCAGTACATTTATGACCTCTGGTGACCATGTGGGTGTGTGGGGGTGGGTGAGAGAGAGAGAGAGAGAGAGAGAGAGAGAGGTGTTCTTTGGGGGGTTTTGCTGACCGGGATTCTTACAAATGTGTTTGTTAAAAAATTAAAGGGAGTCGTGTGTCTCAGTGTTTACATAATGGTTAAGACGTTGTAGTTAAAACACAGAAGAAACTCTGCAACGATCTGTTACAAGGTCTGCTCCGAGAAATCCTAATACCGTTAGAAGATTGCTGTGTATTCACAAACAAGCGGACCTGTTGAAACGAGAGAGGACCTGACTTTTGCTCCAAAAAAAACACACAAAGAACCAAGAGGTTAGTTTGACAATTTATTCATGAGGGTAATGTAAAGACGATGTTGTTTATCCCTGGGGAGTAGGGCAGGGCAACGTATAAAATATCGTGTCTTAAGTCCGAGGGTTTAGTTAGGAGGTAGAAAAATATTTAAAGATGGGGTTTTAAAAGAAACGAGTGTTTCATCCATAATGGTAAAAAAAAGAAAAATGGTTGTACTAAATATGAAATAAATTGGTGGAGATACATTGAACACATTTCTGCTCCACAGTCTATAAGGATCCCCAAACTTCATGTAGTGTGAAAAATATATACACCCTCCGTGACTACGTTACTTAAGGTTTAAACATTTTTATTTTGTGATGGCAGCAAGAGGTTGTGCATTTGGTATCTGGTGGTTTTAGAATTAGGCCCAACTGTCAAACATGTTTTGTGTATGGCTTCGTCAGGCAAAGATCACGATGGTATAGAAGGAGTATACAAAAGTAATTGGAGTGATCTAATGCTTAGGACTTGTACTTCAACTCGGGAACGTCCCACCATGGTGTTCAGTGAGGCATTATCTAAAGTACATGTATATAATATAGATCAGATCACCAGTCTGTCTTTACCCGCTCCTGGTCTGCAGTCAAAATTATTACTGTTTATTTCCTTGTATGGGTTTATGACAGGGAGCAGTCATATACACTGCAAGCCAAAGTTATAGAAGCAGTCGAGTTATTTTAAAAGGGTCGGGGAAAAAATAACAGTTCAGGCTTATTTCCAACAGAACAGAATATTAGACATTTAGTGTAAACTAGTGTGAAAAAAAAAATATTTTAAAATAAATTGGCGTGTTAATAAAATTATATTAGAAATGATAGTACAGTATTTGTTAATTTTTGTGCATAAAAGTTAATAAATAAATTACGAAGATATGGATTTGTTATGACGTTCGTAGAGTAGCAGAAACGTATGGCACCTCATGAATACGCGTGAAGAATTAAGTTGACTCATCACTTACAGTTACAAAGACATGTCCTTGTGCAGGATCACCTTCGCACCAGCATTGATCCCCTCTTCTCCCATGTCGACGTATAAGAAAAGGCAAAAAGTAATATAAGATATATAACAATATATTTATAAAATATAACACATTATGAGGAAGAGACATAAAATATTATTTAACAAGGTCTGCCATTCAGCCCTCTTAACTGTAAGAGCATTATCAGTATTGTACGGCAGTTGGGGACAGTAGTTAGCTTTCAGATGTCATATATAAAGCAAGTTTTTGAGTCACAGTGCCAAACTACTGGTATTATATTTTGATCCTTCTTTTTCAGCCTGAAGGACCGGCATTTATTTAATAGACAGATGGCACAGTCATATACTTGGTCAGAGAATTTGGGAATTTCTTTAAGAAAGGTTCATTGTTTTTGTTCTTTTATCATAGCGTCAGTTTTGTATACTTACTTTGGTTAGTGACTTAAACTGTTTTATTAGGTATTGACAGATTTCGTTAACAGGTAATGATGATAGGTGAAGATTACGTTGGTACGCGTGTACAAAATAAAACTGCTATGTATCTGTTTAAGCACTACTTTAATAGCGATATATAGAGTGAGAGAGCCCATTAACTAATTCATAGATCCCTTTCTACCTTTTCAACCTTGTTATACGTGTTTCTTTTCAAACATTGTGTTCAGACATTGCAAATCATTAGTCTGAATGTTAAGGGTTCCTTAGATTTTTGCTTCTTCAGCATCAAAAATTCTAAACAAAGACTAAACTCAGAAACAATATAACTGTCTGGTTGTGATCAGAATAAAAGGCTACTGTGACTTCATTCCCAAAGCGCTAAATGAGATTTCTCTAAGTTCTATATGGCCTTTCTTCAGTATGTGCCATTAAGTCCTAGTTTCCAGCCATCATTACAGCACGGGAGAGGAAATCTTTGTTCAACAGATGTGTGATCTACATCTAGACAATCTGATAACAAACTACACAAAAATTTACATTGAGAAAATTCAGCTTGCTCTTTGTTCCCAAATAACATTGGACCAGATGCATAGTTTACATCATCTGCCCACACAAATTTAATCTGTATTACAAGTACTGAACAAGTTAGAGGAAGAGAACGTGTAGCTTTACTTTTCATTGGAACTTTCATTGTTTATTTGGATCTGTCTTGATTCATTTTCATATTCAGGTTTTTTTTTTTATTCATTTCATTATTATTTTTTATGAAGTATCTTCAACCTAGGAGAGTGTGGCATCTAACATAATGTATGAATGTAGGTATATGGATTATATTCCTGTCTGTCTTGCCTCAATATCATACCTTCTGAATCTGCATGCGAGTGTTTATTTTAAAATGGAGGCTCAATGCCTATGGAAATGCTCATCAATTTCTTCTGAAGACATCTGTGGAAGAAATAGCCTTAACATGAGCTTAATTTCTTAATTGAATGTGAACTTAATCATAGATATAATCTAAACAGATGATGTGCTTTTATTTTCCTTACTCCTGCACTGCCTGATCTTGGAAGATGTAACATGTTTGACTTGCTTTTCAACTAGGGTGCCGGTGGAGTGCATGGTGGAATCCATATACCTACATTCATATGTTATGTTAGATGCCACACTCTCCTAGGTTGAAGATACTTCGTAAAAAATAATAATGAAATGAATAAAAAAAAATTTTTTTAAACTGAATATGAAAATGAATCAAGACAGATCCAAATAAACAATGAAAGTTCCAATGAAAAGTAAAGCTACACGTTCTCTTCCTCTAACTTGTTCAGTACTTGTAATACAGATTAAATTTGTGTGGGCAGATGATGTAAACTATGCATCTGGTCCAATGTTATTTGGGAACAAAGAGCAAGCTGAATTTTCTCAATGTAAATTTTTGTGTAGTTTGTTATCAGATTGTCTAGATGTAGATCACACATCTGTTGAACAAAGATTTCCTCTCCCGTGCTGTACTGATGGCTGGAAACTAGGACTTAATGGCACATACTGAAGAAAGGCCATATAGAACTTAGAGAAATCTCATTTAGCGCTTTGGGAATGAAGTCACAGTAGCCTTTTATTCTGATCACAACCAGACAGTTATATTGTTTCTGAGTTTAGTCTTTGTTTAGAATTTTTGATGCTGAAGAAGCAAAAATCTAAGGAACCCTTAACATTCAGACTAATGCTTTGCAATGTCTGAACACAATGTTTGAAAAGAAACACGTATAACAAGGTTGAAAAGGTAGAAAGGGATCTATGAATTAGTTAATGGGCTCTCTCACTCTATATATCGCTATTAAAGTAGTGCTTAAACAGATACATAGCAGACAAATATACATATAGACAGTTTTATTTTGTACATGCATACCAACTTAATCTTCACCTATCATCGTTCCCTGTTAACAAAATCTGTCACCACCTAATAAAACAGTTTAAGTCATTAACCAAAGTAAGTATACAAACTGACGCTATGATAAAAGAACAAAAACAATGAACCTTTCTTTAAAAAATCCCCAAATTCTCTGACCAAGTATATGGCTGTGCCTGTGTGTGTCATGAATTGTCATGAACAGATACCATGAATTGATTTGTTGGCATCCTTCATGTGGTGGAGCCACTGCAGGGTGTCTGTGGTCCAAACAGAGGATGAATGGGCACCCCAAAAAGTATTATCATGGAGTCAGGACCTCTCACTATCTGAGCAGTACATGGACTGAGAGCACTGAAAGCTTTCCAATGCATCAGTCTGCAACACAAAAGGAAGACAAATTTTAGGTTAGTGAAGCAGACAGCTCCAACAGAGAGCTGATTTTACACTCAAAAGACCACGAGCACTGGACCAAATCTAGTGCTGCTGAGATCATTCAGTGGGATGGTAAGGTCCAAATAGCTAGGTGCAAACCTCCAGTGATATCCCTTCAGCCCCAGGAACTGTCTTACCTACTTTTTTGTTTTTAGTCTTGGGATAGCAACAATCGCAACTGTATTATTTATTTGAGGACACACCTACTCATGGCTTAAATGAAAGCCCACCTTACCTCCATCAATCCAATCACACACTTTGCTGGGTTCTCTGAGAGCCTGACCAGTCTTTAGGTCCAAAGACTTTAGGTCCAACCTCACATGCTGCAGATGTGGCTGAAATTCATTACTGTCGATTATTATACCATCCAAATATGCAGTGGCATATGTGCTGTAGGGCTCCAACACCTGAGCTGTCAATCTTTAAACATGGCCGGTGCCCTGAGAAGCGTGAATGGAAATGTGACAAATTGGTGTAAACCAAAAGGGTTGGTGAAATCCATTTTACTTTAGAGACAAGGGAATCTGCTAATAGCCCTTGGTCAGATCCAGGGTTGAATAAAGACAAACCACTCCTAGCCGAGCCAGGAGCCCATTAATACAAGGTAGTGGATGGCAGCAAATTTTGAAACTGTGTGCACCTTACAGAAGTCCATACAAAATGGACAATTTGGGACTCCTGTAATTCTCCCACCTCCAACATTTTGCCTAATTTAACTACTTTTTAATGTTTGGGTGAACAATACACATGGCTATATATGACCAGGCTGTGAGGAGTCTCTATGGGGGTTTGTATGAGGTTTTTGCATCCAGGGGGTAAACACATCCAAAGATTCTAATTGCAACTTGCCAACCTGTGCCCTCTGGGATGGAGATGGTCTCCAACAAGGATGAAAGTGGAATGAGCTGTTGTTGGACACCACAGTCTCAACTCATCTTGATATCGTATATATGGTGTAATTTTGAGCTAGAGGTGGGAAGCGATATAAGGACTTACATAGACATCTTGCCTGTCCTTAGCCTGAAGCAAATTCATCGATGTTGTTATCTCCCGCTTTTCATTAATAATGTCCAACAGAGCATGGGGCTCCCCCCTGTATAATCTTTCAAATGGGGAAAACCATGTGGAGGCCTTGGCATCTCCCAGACTGCAAATTATAAGGCTCCCCATCACTTATCCCAATTTTGGCTATCTTTGTGCATGTTTCATTATAGTGCTCCACTGACTCATAAGTTTCTGGATAATAATTGCTAGTTTAGATTACTTTAATACTCAATCATTTGTACAGTACAAGTAGTGTACTGTATATGAAATAAATGATGTGCTTGATCAGTTAGGATCTCCTTTGTTATCCCAACCTGCGAGATTGTTCAAACAAGTCCCTCAGTAATGCTGAGGTGCAAGTCCCTGCAGTAATGGGGCGGTTGTGGCGCAGCTGGTAGAGTGGGTTGTCCACTAATCGTAGGGTTGGCGGTTCGATGCCCGGGTGATTCCACATGCCGTAGTGTCCTTCAGTGCAAGACACTGAACCCCAAGTTGCTCAAGATGGCAAGCTAGCGCCTTGCATGGCAGCTCTGCTACCATTGGTGTGTGTGTGTGCGTGAATGAGACACAGTGTAAAGCGCTTTGGATAAAAGCGCTATATAAGTGCACATTTAATGCTATTCAACAGATATCGCACAAATGCCCAACATGTAAAAATGAGCCATTATCTAGTCTTATTTTTTATCTACCAGAGGTACCCAGAAGCATGTTTACAGCAAAGGCAGCAGAGATCTCACACTATTGTAATGCAAAGGACATATCCAGTGTCATGTGTCATGAAACTCTGGACTCCAGTTCCCACCAGCCACTGCACTGCACTGCCTGTCACATGAAAATACATAGTCGGAGCTGCTAGAATGCAGCCCAGCTTCATTTTTCCCTGTTTTATGTTTTCACTTTTAATAATGTGCTATGAGCTAAAATAAAAGTCAAGTCAAGTGGGTTTTTATTGTCATTCCTCGTCGTTTACTCAGGACCATGGTGCAACACAGACCAATATGCAGGATTACATATAGTGCAGACATGAAACAGTGTGAGACAAGTGAAAGACAATAATTACACAAAACAATACATACACAAGACAATAAATATGCAGGACAATAAACACACAGAACATTGTCTGTAACTGTAAGGTATTGTTCAGTGTAGCAAAATATATTATAGTAATATTGGCAGGTCATACAGGGTTAGGTGTTTAACTAGCCCAGGTAAATGCTTGGAGGCAGCAGGACACTGACTACCTCAGGGAAGAAACTGTTGTGGAGTCTACTGGTTGTGGCGCAAATGCTCCTGTACCTTCTGCCAGATGGCAGGGGGGTGAATAGACTATGAGAGGGGTGAGAGGGTCACCTGCAATACTGGTGGATTTCTGGATGCAGCAGTTTATATAAGAGGTTTTGATTGTTGTTAGGGAGACTCCTTAAATCTTTTCAGCTGTCCTCATAATATACTGTAGGGTCTTGCGGTCAGATGCTGGGCAGTTCCTGTAACACATGGGGAGACAGCTGGTCAGGGCGCTCTCAATCATCTCTCTGTTGAAGGAAGTGAGGTTTGGGGGGGGGGGTTCTGTAGGAAGTGGAGGTGCTCCTGGGACTTCTTGGCTAGGTAGAGTCCAGGAGATGTCATGTGCACACCAAGAAACTCTGAGGTTTTTACTCTCTCCACAGTTGTTCCATTGATGTACATTGGTGATTTGTCCACTTGGTTCCTCCGGAAGTCGGCAATCTTCTCTTTAGTCTTATCAACATTAAGAGATAGATTCTTGTCTCTACACCATAGTGCGAGCTGGTTCATCTCCTCCCTGTATGCTGATTCATCATTGGTGCTGATGAGGCCCACGACTGTAGTGTCATCAGCAAACTTTATGATGTGATTTGAACTGAACTTTGCAGCACAGATGAGTCACCAGGGTAAACATCAGTGGACTGAGCACACAGCCCGGTTGGGTGCCGATGTTCATTGTGGTGGTGCTGGAGGTGGAGTTGCCAAGTCTTTCAGACTGGTGTCTCTCAGTCAGAAAGTCGAGGATCCAGTTGCAGAGAGAGGTGGTCAGAACTAGCATATTCAGCTTTGTTGTCAGTAGTTGTGGCATGATTGTGTTTTTTTTTGGCCTTATAACCACACTAAATGTTTGTGTAACTTAAGTCTAAAGTGTTTGTACCATGGGTCACGAAATCAACATGCTGGTGGAATTTTGGCAGCAGTGATTTCAGCTTTGTCTCCAATGAAATGAGGATGATGAAAAATCCATCTCAGAGCACTGTCTGTAAGTTACTGATAGCCCTGTAGATTTTACCCTTGCACTGGTGCCAGGAGGAATGGACACTGCAACAATGAAAAAAATCTCTGGGCAGGTAATATGGCCAGCATTCATAGACTAGATATGGCCAGAAGTCATAGACTTCACCAGCAACAAACAGTGGCTTCAGTCTTGCCATCAGGCGATACTGGTTTGCGTAGCAGCCTGAGGTCGTTTACCTCTTCCTGCAGTCCATCATTTGTTCCTCCATTGGAGTTTTGTTCTCCAATGTTCAGCAAAAGTTGGTGATCATAGACATGTTCACCAGTGCTTTTGTTGTACATCTTTAAAACGTTCCCAAATTGGCATAGACTAAACCTAACATGCACAATATTTGTAGATCCAGGGTGGCCACTGTGTGCTTCCACAACGCCATTTTGAAAGGGTCACACGAAAGCTTAAAATAAGCTTAGCCTGAGCTTCTCATTTCTTGCACTGGTGCCAGAACCAGGGAGAACTGATTGGAGAACAAATGTTGCATGGATACGGACACGCAGATTATACAATATCTATCTTGGACGCAGGAACAGCAGCATTAGAAATTCTTCCCAGATTTGTGTTATCCTATTTTAACATAAGAAAAAACTACAAGTTTAACAGGGGTTTTGTTTTGTTTGATTTCATTAAAACAAAAATGGTAAATGTGCACTTATATAGCGCTTTTATCCAAAGCGCTTTACACTGTGTCTCATTCTCCCATTCACACACATTCACACACCAATGGTAGCAGAGCTGCCATGCAATTCGCTAGCTTGCCATCGGGAGCAACTTGGGGTTCAAGGTCTTGCCCAAGGACACTTCGGCACGTGAAGTCACCCGGGCCGGGAATCAAACCACCAATCCTATGATTAGTGGACAACCCGCTCTATCACCTGTGCCACAGCCGCCAAACAAAAACAAAAACAAAAACAAAAACAAAAAAGAGGATTTAATGAATGATGCAGTTTTTTAATTATTGCTCAAAAATACTGTAATTAACTAAGTAATTAAGTACTTCTTACTTAAAAAAAATGGTAATTAAGTAAGATGTTGTTTTTGAGAGAGTAAAGAGTGTGTCATTTGACTTTCAGGGCAGTAGTGGCTCAACGTTTAAGGTTACTGAACAGATGGTAGGTGTCATGATTCCCCCGTGAAGCAGCACGCTTTAAGCACTGGTGCGCATGCGCCTGCTTCTTCATTGTTGACATTCCAACACGTGTATAACCGCGTGTCTTGTGTTGTTGCTGTTGACGTCATGTCTCCGCCCCGTCTTGTCATGTGTCATCAGGTCACGTGTGTTATTGTATTGCTCCCAGCTGTTAGCAGTTGCGGGGCTAATAATACCGGGAGCCATGTTTCACACAACATGGGTAATTCTAGGTAGATAGATAGATAGAGTAGGAAAAACTAGATAGACTTAGAAGTCGATTCTGGAACTCGATTAGAGATATAGAGAGTCTTGGTTTCAAGCCATGTTCATAGTTCTTGTTTATGTCCACAGTCATAGTCATATTCCATGCCATGAATGGTGTTTAGTTTATAGAGTTAGCATATAGCATAGCCTAGCCAAGTCTAGCATAGCATAGTTAGCTTAGCTTAGTTTATGGAGTTAGTCCTGTTTCTTGTTTCCTTTTTGTTTGCTCTCATCGTGCCAAAGAAAGTCCTCGTTCTAACTGCGAATGCATCCGTCCTACTTTCCTGACGTCATGCCTCGTGACAGTAGGGGGTTCAAGCCCAAGCAGAGCCAAGCTACCACTGTTGGGCCCTTGAGCAAGGCCCTTAAATCTCTCTGCTCCAGGGGTGCCTTGTCATGGCTGCGCTCTGACTCCAACTTCCTAACATGCTGGGATATTTGAAGAAAGGAATTTCACTGCCCTGTAACGTATATGTGACAAAGGCTTCTTCTTCTGCTTTCTGCAGGTTGCGTGATTGTGATATCTCAGATGAAGGCTGTGCTGCTCTGACTTCAGCTCTGAGATCAAACCCCTCACACCTGAGAGAACTGGATCTGACTAAGAATAAACTCGGAGACTCAGGAGTGAAGTGTCTCTCTGCTGTACTGGAGAATCCTCACTGTAAACTGGAGACACTGAGGTAAGATCATCTCTCTGAGAGTCACATGACCTGCTGTTCAGGAAGACACATTCTCTAATAGTGAGACTGAAGCAGAGGTTTTAGATTCAGCAAAAAATCAAATCTATTTTTAGGTGGTAAATGCTGTAAATGCTGCTTCACTGAACAAACACAGATTGACAGATTTCACTCATGCTTTACAAACTTTGATGACAAAGAAGGTGAGTGGAAACAACGGACTGAATGTGTTACGAACGGACTCTAAACGGAAGCATTTGGAGATGGCAGTCTTTATTTACACCCAATGTCAATGAACATGAGCAGAGATACGCGGTTCAAAGCATGAAACGAGATTCAAGGCATGAAAAGAAAACAGGACATGAGAGTAAGATCGCTTAGAATGAAAGTGGCTAACACACGTAAACATTTACTCATCTATCATTTAACTAGAACTAAGGCGGTTCGAATTCGGTGTTCAATGTAGTAAGACATGAAGTTTGAGTCTTCTGCTGATTTCGATTAAAAATTATAATTAATTAGCATTTTTTTTGGTAATATAATATGTTTTGAGTTAGTCTCTTTCGTTTCCTTATTTGTACTTTTAATTCGGTCGTTCGTTAAGATGTCGGAGAAGAACTCGAAAATCGGTGGTAGCATTCAGACAGAACTGAGGTCATGTGCGCACCGCAAGCGTGTCTCCTTCTCGCTGTGAATCCGCAGCCGTGTCTCCCTCTCTCAATGAATCTGCTGCTGCGCCTCCCTCTCACTATGAACCCGCACCCGCGCCTCCTTCTCCTCATGAATCCATAGCCACGCTCCCTTCCCCCCGTGAATCCACAGTCACATCCGCATCCCCGAGCGGTGCCCCTGACCTCGCCACTGAGGAAGGACATCACCGATTTTAGGAAGGAGTTCCGGGAGCATCAGAAGCACCAGGAGAATCACAAGGAGAATCTTCAGAAGACTCTCAGGAATGCGTTGTCTACTATCAAGCATGACCTGCAGGTCATGAGAACACAGCAGGCTAGTGATAAAGTCACTACCGATTCCACCATATCAACACTGAAAGATACTGTTGGGGAAATGGGGCACACGCTCTCCTGTTGCACCGATGATATGGTTCATATGAAGACTATCGAGTCTCTCACTGCGACCGTGACTCAATCAGAGAATAAATGTTAGGATCTGGAGTCAAGGTCACGGTGCAATAACGTGAGGACAGTCGGAGTTCCAGAGGGCGCTGACATCTGTTCAAGCACTGCTGTAGTCCCCTTGTTAAAAGAGGTGTTTGGTCTGGAGAAGGAGCCGGTTCTGGACCGGTCCCACCGGACCCTTCAGCCGAAGCCTGGTGAACAACCACGAGCTATTGTGTGCAGATTCCATTATCACTATTATCGACTGTGTCGATATTTTACGCCGTGTGAGAGAACTCCAGCGGATTAAAGTGAGGGATTTGACCATGTCAGTTTTTCCTGACTACACAGTCCAGACAGTCCGGGCCCCGGCCGCGTTTAACAAGGTTCGGCGTCAACTTCGTGATATTGAGGGAGCTCGCTATGGAATACTAAACCCAGCTCGGCTTCGCATTACATATAATGGTGTCCAGAAGGACTTTATTTCAGCAGAGAAAGCAGGAGACTACATTAAACTCTTAAAACCGGGGTGAACCGCATCACCTACATAGTTCTTTCTTTATTTATTTATTTTTCATTTTATTCTTTATTCATTATTCTTTTTTTTTGCACTCGGCTTTCCAGCTCTACAGAATTCGAATTCTTATTGAAGATATTTTTGGTGCATTACTTCGTCTACAATTTGTGGACTCACTCCTCTTAAATCTATTTCTGTATTAATGTGTTTCTCTTTTTGGATGCTCTGACTGGGTTAGAGTTTATTTAATTTTATTAGTTATTTTCTTTTTTTTTATTATATTATTATTTTTTAATGTGCTACACTGTGTAATATTATTAGGTATAAGTCTTTAAATGGTATGAACATTATATTTGTTAAAGTGCGCAGACTATTTATTAGATTTGAAGTCAGTAGGGGACTTTTCTCTTACTGGAATTTTTTTTTGTTTAGGTAATGTTGCTTAGCTCACTCTAGGTCCACTTTGTGGACAACTCTAGGGGTGAAACACTGCTGTCTCCTTCGTTTTATGGAGATTTTGGGTCTGTGTCCCTCATCGGCTCCAAATGGCTATTTATATTCTTATGGTCTACTTTATTTAAATGGTGCCTGTTCTTGGGTTTTATCATTTTTATATAACCAGCGACAGCTATTGAGTAGCCATGTTGAGCCTGGGGAGGGGGGGACTTTTATTTATTTATTTATTTGTTTGTTTATTTATTTATTTTTTTCTCTTCTCAATGAAATATTTGGGAAAGGGAGGGGAGAAAAGGTAAAGGAATCACGTGAAAATGAATCACTTGAAAATTAATCACATGCATGAATATGAATCATATGTAAATGAATCACATGTTAATGAATCATATGAAAATGATATAAATAAACAAAGGCAAAAAAAAAACTAGAACTAAGGCATGAAACACCAAACTAGAACAAGACATGGAAACACTACCGCTTAGCACAATTACACATTTAAATAGAACCGAGGTGTGAAACATGAAACCAGAGCAGGGCATGGAAACTCTACCATGTGGCACCATTACACATTTAACTAATTTAAAGATCTAATACTGCGTGAAGTGCGCAGCAACGCGAGGGGTTTAAATAACTAATGTAATTTACCTTAAACGCTGACAGCTGGTAACAACTGAGACGCACCCTCGAATATCCAACAATAACTAAGCAAGGATGAGACAAAACAGAAACAAATGCACATGTCCATTGTAAACAAAGTCCCCATAGTTAATACATCACTCACGACCATGTGCTTGCTCTGGTTTGTGCACTGTCCGTGCACATCACTACCGCAGTGCCATCTGCCAGTGAGATCCTGACAGGATCCAGAAACACAAATAACTTTAAATGAATGTGGCATCAAGAGCAGAATAAAAACGCAAAAATAAACGCCTAAAATACTGATAGTTTCAATCAAAAAATGTAATGGGTGTTATAATAGAGCATATACAATGCTATGGAAGTATTTTGCAGGCAATATTCAAAAACAATTGCAAACTGTATTTGCAATTGTTACATAATGGAGTTGAGGATGGATGCAAATGCAGATAAGAGCTTTATTAAGTGAGAGACAGGTAGATAAATCCAAATTGTGAAACATAGACATGGTCATAAACAGGCAATAGGTTAGGCGATCGGCAAACGGGCATAAACGAGGCAAAACTATTATCAAAAACGAGGGCTAGAACAAGATCAAAACTAGGACAGAATACACGATGATCAATGTCTTGGTATACCGATGACACACGTAATACTTCACAAAGTCATAGTGTTAGAAAAGTCTCTTATATACTGTGGTTGTGAGATTGGATGCAGCTGTGTGTGATTAGAATTCTGGAGAAGGTGAACGTGTGTGTGGTAAGTGTAGTCCTCTTCGGCCATGTTTGTAATTGGTGGTGCATCCTGGGAAATGGAGTTGCTGGTTTGCTGTGATATGACAGCAATTACATTTCCTATTTGTGGATGCATAAATTATGCCATAATTCAAATGAAAATACCAATCATGTATTACCATTTTCATTTACATGAACATACAGTGTCTGCCAAATTTCAAATGGAAATGCAAAGCCCCATGTGTTATGTGTTATGCAGTTGTTGAGATGTAGTCTGTAAAGGTCAAGCTGTCATCAAGAGTCACCCAAAGTTTCCTGGCTGTCTTGGTTGGCTTGAGTGTGGTTGAGCCGAGCTGTACAGTGAGGTTGTGGTTTGTTGAAGGACAGGCTAAGATGAGGAGAAGCTCAGATTTTGCCAAGTTGAGCTTGTCAGACAGGCAAGCAGAGCTTCACATAGAGACCGATGGATCGTCAGGCTGGAAGGACAAATAGAACTGGGTGCCATCATCTATGCAATGATATGAGAAGCCATGAGACTCAATCACAGGCCCCAGATATATCAGGCATTTTGGAAAACTTGCAGTGTCTTAAAATTATTCATGAAAATACCTTTGTTCACAACCCCATACTCTTGAATAAACTCTTTACATTCTGCTTTTTTAGTTATTGCTCTTATATTATTCATGAGTAAGATTCTGTATTTCATAGTGATTAAAGACTGCAGTGACTGTTGATGAAATATTTCCTCATGAACTGATCTGTGTGTCCTGAACTGAGAGAGTGAAGAGTGTGTCATTGTCTCTCTGCAGGTTGTGTAATTGTGATATCTCAGATGAAGGCTGTGCTGCTCTGAGTTCAGCTCTGAGATCAAACCCCTCACACCTGAGAAAACTGGATCTGACTGGGAATAAACTCAGAGACTCAGGAGTGAAGTGTCTCTCTGCTGTACTGGAGAATCCTCACTGTAAACTGGAGACACTGAAGTAAGATCATCTTTTAAGGCACATTCTAACAGTTAAAAATCTAGAGTTTTAGAAATGTAAATATTTAAAAAGAAACAAAACTGTCACTTTCTCACGCACCGACACAAGCTCATACAGAAACACTGCCAAATCAGGTTCCTCCACTCTGTACCACCGACTCTTTCAGCTCTGCAAATACTCTCTACTGCAACAGTTAAACTGTATAACAGGAATGTTGTTAATCACATACAGGTGTACACTCATTCATGAAATTACCCACCTCTTCTCTGAGATGCTGCTCTCCATTCACATATTTAAATTTATAAAAGGGAAATGCATATGTGTATATAAAACTTGGCCAACAAAATGATCAAAATAAACAATCAAGGGCACAATAAGTTTCAGTTCAAGAGTCACTGGGTGTGAACAAATGCAAGGTGGAAAAGATGAGCCCTGTTTCCTGTGGTGTGGAGGCAAGAGAGGCGTGTCAGAGGATCTAACCATGCGTATAGATGTGTATATGAGAAGGAGGTTAGATATGTTTTCACAGCCAAGAACATGCAGAGACCTAAAGAACAGAAGAAGTATCTTGTATTCTACATGAAAGGAACAAGAAGGTGTAATATTTGGAGTGTAATTTTTGGAGTATGGGTGTGATGTGTTCATATGACCTTGTGCGGGTAATAACCCTAGCAACTGAGTTTTGCACATACAGTAATTTATTAAGTCTGCACAGTACAGTATTGCAGTAGTCAAGCCTGAAGGTAACAAAAGTGTGGATGAGTGTCTCTGAGAGACAAAAAGAAGGTGGTGAAGCCTGGCAATGTAAAATGGTGCACTTATATAGTGCTTTTATCCAAAGCGCTTTACACTGTGTCTCATTCACCCATTCACACACCAATGGTAGCAGAGCTGCCATGCAAGGCACTAACTTGCCTTTGGGAGCAAATTGGGGTTCAGTGTCTTGCCCAAGGACACTTCAGTATGTGGAATCATGCAGACTGGGAATTGAACCGCCAACCCTACGGTTAGTGGACAACTCGCTCAACCATGTGAGCCACAGCCGCCCGATGTTCCTGAAGTGAAAGATGAAAGAGGTTGTATAAATGGAACGTATTTAATTTAGGATTGTTGTGGAACTGTGGAGTTCAATGCTAAACCTAGGCTTCAAAAATGATCTGAGGTGGATGTAATAAAACCTGCGATAGATAATGACTAGTGCTTCATTTTCCTTAATGTAGATGGGGATGTAGTTAGTATAACTTCAGATTTGTTACTGTTAATCCTGAGAAAATTAGAATTCATCCAAGTCTTTAAGTCTGTCAGATGATCCACTAGTGCTGGAGGAAGCAGTGGTGTAAGGGGTTGGTGTGAATGTAAATCTGAGTATTATCAGCATATCACTGTATGCTGCCTGATGATATTGCAAAGAGGGAGCATATGTTTGATGAATAACAGTAGGCCATAAACTGATTCTTGAGGAACACCATGGGAGAGGCAAGACAAGCAAGACGTCAATAAAAAACATCATACGTCTGTCAGAGAGATTATTTAACACAGGAGAGGACAGTAAGCCTCTGTATCAACGTGAATATTAAAATCTACTGATGCAACAATGAAGGGTATGTAGAACTAAGTGAGGTAAGGTGCTCAGACAGCTCATTAATAGTTGATCTTTTTGCTAGGTGGTAAACTAAAATACAGTGGCAGGAAAAAGTATTTGAACCTTTTGGAATTTCATGGTTTTCGGCATAAATTTGTCATAAAATATGATCTGATCTTCATCTAAGTCAGGGGTATTGACAAATATAATGTGTCTAAAATAATAACACAAAAAATTCTGATCTTTCATGACTAGTATTGTGTGGTTTATACAGATACCAATATTGTGGGGGTGTGGCTTGTTTTAATGCAATAAAGTTGTTAGGATTTTGACAAGTTTCAGTCAGATATATAAAATCAATATTGTGGCCCAAGATTATGACATAAACAGCAGGTTATTAGTCAATAAATGTATGTTTAAAAAGGCAAACGTGGCATTTTCAAAGTGAGATGGGTATAGGATATACTGTATTGATGCAACCAAACATGTTCTGCTTTTGCCAATTGTAGATGCAAATGACAATGATCCAATCTGCAAATATGTAGCGGACTTTTGCCTATATAATTAATGCGGCAAAAGACGCCCTGGGATCTCTTACCCTATTCAACTTTAAAGTCTATGGTTGCAATTCCCCTGGTATGTGTTTCACTGTCATACAGTGTCACTGACTAGATGAATGGTGTTAAAGGAATTCCCAACAACCAGGTAGAGTTTAGGTATATGTATTAAAAAAAATTATATGCATAAATCAACTTAGAAATAAAATGTATTCAAAACTTTAACATGTTATCCCTTTTTCTAAGGTTTTTAAGTCAATACCATACCAACTCAACAGGTTAGGTATAAAACACTGTACATGCATAGAACAAGCAGTTTTCAGTTCTACCCTTTAACCTATGGGCCCAAAACAATAGTCTACCACACCAAACTGTCTATAAACCCCTTGTATGTTTCCGATGCAGGCCTGAATCGTAGCTCGGGGACGTTGAGGCCTGAAAACTGTACTGGCCGCTTCACGCGAATCGCGCAACAAAACAAACAAACTCCCTCACGAGGTTGATGGACATGTCCGTGTCCAGAGTCCCCGCACGTCACTGCAGTTGCTCACGCGCTACTGTAGTTCAACAACAGGCGGTCTTCCTCCGGTTAGTCTCGCGGTCTTGTGCCTCCAGAAGCAACTCCTTCGCTTTCGAAGCCAGTCAGCATCACACAGTCCTAGCCACCGAGTTGCTAACTTTTCAAGCAATACCATTAGCTGAACTATTCAGACAAATTCGCTTTGAAAACGTCTCTATGTGATACCGACTTCTTCTACATGCCAAGTAGTGAATAAGTTATCGGTCTGACAACCATTAAGTGTTCATTAAGCATGAAAAGTCGCATTAATCACTGTACAGTTCTCCAATGTGATCTTCTCCGTGCCTCACCTGCAGCCCCCCTAAAAAAAAAAAAAAACGTGTGACCTTTCCTTACACAGGATTTGCCTCCTCCCCTGACCTCTCACCTTTCCCATTGACTGGCTAACAGTTTCAGATTTTTTCATAGAACAAAGTAACAATCTTTTCCACATGAATTTGTACTTACAATTATTTATCATGGGAATACAGAATTCCACAAAATACAGTGTGTGTATTTAAATTCGTACAAAACAAAAGGAAACTTAACCATGTATTTTCTACAGGGTTACAAATGTAAGGAATATTTCCAGATTCCAATGTGAGGGTGCTGTATTTGTTGCAAGAGCCACAATGGCCATAATGGCACATGAACATACGACAATCCAAAAGTTGTGGTCTTGAACTTGCTGCTGGAAGTCACTTTCCAGCAAGATACAAAAGAGACAGATCGACTGAATAACCTGAGGTGCTTGTCACGAATCGAGGTCGAGGCAGAAGCAAGTGCAGATTATAACGTTTATTTAAACAATCAAACAAGAAAACAAAGACACTGAGATAACTAGACAAAATACTGTGGCATGAAACAAAACACGGGAACATAGAACACAGAAGTCTAAGACAATGAAAGACAAGGAAACAGTGCAGACAATGACACACATATACACATTATATATATATATATATATATATATATATATATATATATATATATATATACATACACACACACACATACACACACACACACGAGTACTCATTAACAAAACGTGAATCAGGTGCAGGTGGTCATGTGACAGGTAGTGCAGTGCAGTGGCTGATGGGAACTGGAGTCCAGAGTTTCATGATACGTGACAGAACCCTCCCCCAAGGGCGCTACTCCCGGAGCGCCCAAAATTATACGTCCTCCCTCTGGTGGTCCTGGCCCCCTGGGCAAAAAGTCCTCAGCAAAACCAGGAGGACGAGCGGCTTCCACAATGGCACAGGGAGGCAGAGGGACGTCCTCGGCAGAGCATGAAAGTGGAGCAACGTCCTCCACGGGACAGGAGAGGGGAGCGAGGTACTCCACGAGACTCAAGGGGGGAGGGAGGTTCTTCATGAGGCCCAAGGGAGGAACGATGCTCTCCGCGGAGCATGATGGGGGAACGATGTCGTCCGTGGAAGGGGGAGCAACATACTGAGCGAAGCAAAGAAAAGGAGCGACATCTTTAGTGGAACATGGAGGCAGAGCAGGAAGGCAGAGCGACAACCTCAGCCGAGCAGGAAGGCAGAGCGACGACCTCAGCCGAGCAGGAAGGCAGAGCGACGACCTCAGCCGAGCAGGAAGGCAGAGCGACATCCACAGCTGAATAGGAAGACACAGCAACTTTGAGGTAGCTGAAGAGTGGGGAATCCTTGAGTCTGGTAGGAGATCGAGCGATGTCTCTCACGGAACGTGGAAGCAGAGCGACGTCCTCCACTGAAAATGAAGGCTGAACAAGAGCCATAATAGAGGAGGGAGGGTGGGAGTTGGTCTCAGCCCCGACCACAAATTCCTTCTCCTGTCGGCGTGGCATGGCGTTGTCCTTTATGACCGCCGGGTGTGGTTTGGTGCATGGTCTGTCCTACCACGGTATCCCGAGCATGCGGTCATTCTGAGCGAGTAGTTCATCCGTCTTTCTTCCCTGCTCCAATAGTCCTCTATACCAGTGGTCCCCAACCCCCGGTCCGCGGACCGGTACCGGTCCGTGGGTCATTTGGTACCGGGCCGCACAGAAAGAATAAATAACTTACATTATTTCCGTTTTATTTATTATCTGAATCTGAAAAATGACCGGATTCTCTCCGTTACAACCTTCTACGACTCACTCTTGACGCATGTCAAGACCTTACCATAGAGACCAGAGAGAGTTAGGGGGGAGAGAGGATGTTACGAGGACGCTGCTAATAAAGTTGCGATTTCACATTGGATTCATGTTTATTATTATATTTTTAAAAAATATCCCAGTTTTATGCCGGTCCTATAATTTTATTTTGTTGTATTTATCCGCCACACCTTTAAGGCCGGTCCGTGAAAATATTGTCTGATATTAAACCGGTCCGTGGTGCAAAAAAGGTTGGGGACCGCTGCTCTATACCACTCCTCATATGCTGCAAACCAGGCATCCATCTTGGAGATCTGCTACTTCTGATGATCAGTTTTTTGTTCTGTCACGAATCGAGGTCGAGGCAGAAGCAAGTGCAGATTATAATGTTTATTTAAACAATCAAACAAGAAAACAAAGACACTAAGATAACTAGACAAAATACTGTGTCATGAAACAAAACACAGGAACATAGAACATGTAAGTCTAAGACAACGAAAGTTAAGTGCAGACAATGGATATATATACACACGAGTGCTCATTAACAAAACGTGAATCAGGTGCAGGTGGTCATGTGACAGGTAGTGCAGTGCAGTGGCTGATGGGAACTGGAGTCCAGAGTTTCATGATACCTGACAGTGCTGATTCATAAACTGATTCATTCAACTAACTTGAAGGCACCATGAGCAGCATTTAACACAGAATAGAGGTTGAACCCGCTTATCTAATACAAAACAGTGCCACAGCAACACGGCAAGGAAGTGGAAACGTACCTGAATGTAGCCAGGCCAACACGGGGTGGAAAAAGCCAGCACAGGTTTGGGGTAGGCTGTAAGCTAATAATGCTAATAATGCTAGTAAGCATAGCATATAGGGTGGAAAAAAAGGTGCTTTGGATCAGTTACCAAGCTCTGAAAACCCTTAAATCATTTTATTACTCTGTGGTTTAGGACTGCAGGGTCTGGGTAAATCAAAGTGTAATACTAGTTTGAAAAATGAAAAGCATCCACATAGTTGATCAGAGTAAGATCCAAACTGAATAATGATACTGTGTAAGTTTAAAAAGAAATTCTAACAATAATAATATAAAATAATGATACAACCAACTAGATAACTAAATAACCATAAAACAGATGAGGTGCTTGCACACCAGTGTTTGCTGAACTGGAAGAGAGTAACTAGCAAGCATGCCAAGATAATTTGCTCATTCCCCCACACTCCTACTGTAGACTACAATGAACTCATGCCCACAGTACCCTGACCGCTGATTCCAGGAGAGAAAGTCAGACACTATCATCTGTGCTGCTGGCCGGTGGACCAAAGTGAAATTGAATGTCTATATTGGCAGATAACAAGAAATGATCCACATGTTACCCACTATCTCCACAGTGCTGTACATGGACTGAGAACACTGAGAGCTTTCCGTTGATGTACATCACAAGATAATTCTCTGCCTCTACCACCTGGGACAGAACAACCCCCACCCCTCTGTCCAATGTGTCAGTCTACAACACAAAAGAAAGAGAAGCAGACAGCCCAAACAGAGAGTTGATTTAACACTCACAAAGGCCTCGACCCCTTGACCAGATCTGATGCCCCTGTTAAGTGAGATCAGTCTGTGGGATGGTGAGGTCCAAATAGCTAGAAACAAACCCACCACCCAACTCAAGCTGGGGAGCACCGGCTGATGTACAGCATAGGGCACTCCTCCCCCTCCACTACCTGGGACAATGTGGCCCCAACCCCCTGTCTAATGTGTCTGTCTGCAAACAAAAGGGAGAGAGAAGTCAGGAGAATGTAACAGTGGTCTTTTACTTGAATAAAAGCCTGTTGGCACAGTTCCATCCACTGGTCTGGTGCTTTCATTTTTTTCATCTTTTTTTTATTTCGGCTCAAACAATCTCCAGTGTTCTACTGAACACTTCCACCGAACACCTCCACTGAACCTCCCTACTGAACACCTCCAGTAAACATTTCTGCTGAACATGTTGCTGTGTGTTAGCCAGTTTGTTTTTTCTTCTCAATAAAATGTTTTTTGGGGGGAAAAAAGAGAAATGTTCAGAAGAAATTGTGCTTTCTTTTAAGTGAGATGTGTTAGCAGGCTGGTGACATCTGAATAATTAAGTACAAACCTAAAATAATAGCCATCAGAAACTGTCTCACCTCCCTTAATGGCTTGGGTCTTGCCCAGGCCACAATTTTGGTCTTGGGTCTTGTCCAGGCCCAAATTGCTGCTGTCTTTTCAATTTGCAGATGCACCTACCCATGGCCCAAGCAGAAACCCAGATACAATACTTCCACTCATCTAATCGCACACTTGTTTTGGTTCACAGTTAGTCCTGCTCGTCTCAGCAATTTCAGGACAGCTCTCAGATGCTGATTGTGCCACTGCCAATCATTATTATGAATAATGTCGTCAAGATACGCAGTAGCATAAGCAGTGTGTGGTGCTCTAAACAACCTGAAAGGAAGGGTCGCAAATTGGTGTAACCCAAACAGAGTGGAAAATCTCATTTTTTTCATGAGATATTGGGGTCAAGGGGATCTGCCAATATCGCTTTTATCAAATCCAGTGCCAAATAAAAGCAAGCCTCACCTAACCAATCAAGCAGTTCATCAATGTGAGACACTGAGTATGCATCAAATTTAGACACTGCATTGACTTCTCTGGAATCCACACAAATCCTGACTGAACCATCTGCATTGGGAACGAAAACTACTGGACTAGACCAGTACCTATGGGACTCCTCGATTACATCCCATATCAACCATGGCCTTGAGTGTGGTGTTCTATGGGATAAGTGTGATAACACATCGGAAAACTCCACTTGACCTCTGTGATTTGTGATTGTGAGAGGTGGTCTCCAGGAGGGCTAGATTGAGCAACTGTTTTTAGATTTAACTCTGGCTGTAGCTCCTCCCTGACCAGAACGACCATCACCAAAGCAATGGGGACCACCTCTGTCCATGGTTTAAGGAAATTTAGGTGTTTTATCTGCTGCAGCCCACCTGTATCCATTTGCCGTATCTCACAGTTGATATCTCCTACTCACCAACGTGACCTCAAAGGGCCACTGCCACTGGGCCTGACACAAATGATCCTTTTATGTGAGTCAATATCTAGAGTTTTTCTCTCAAATCAAAAACATATTATATTTCACTTTTGATGTTAGAGGGTCCCACCTCCACATTTTCATGAATGAAGTCAAAGACACCATGATGCTTGCACCCGTACAATAATTTAAACAGGAAAAACCCCATGGAGGCTTGCACAAACTCTTATCCTGAAAATAAACGGGGCTCGAGCAACTTATCCCAATTCTGTGCATCCTCATGAACAAACTTACGAATCATATTTTTAAGCATTTGTTTGATTAACCTGTTCAGCCCATCCCTACTTGGATGATAAACACGGGTGTGAACTGATTTAATCCAAAATAAATCATAAAGCTCATGTAGTGTCCGTGACATGAAAGATATGCAATGATCAGTCAGGATGTTTTTCAGTATCCTGACTCATGAGATAACACGGAAGAGTGCTTCCACAACACCGCATACTGACATGTTGTGGAGAGGCACTGCACAAGGTCCATGCCAATTCTTTCAACGGGGACCTCAATTAATGGAAGGGGGCAGTGGTGAAAATGTTTTTTTCCATGCCATCAGATTATGGTGAGCTACCTGGAGTAATATTTCCTATTGGCTCTTTGGGACCAACAATTTGGTGTTTGTGTCTTGTATAACTCGGTATAACCTATCCTTAATAATTGCAAAATAGGGATGGGATAGTGCAACAATGGGCTGGATTCACTGACCATCGATTACTTTCACTTGGTTGAAGGTGTGCCTTAGGGTCTCTTAATGCGACTGTTCCAAGGGAAAATCCCAGAGGGGATTCCTGGCCAAGAGTGGAGAAGCCCTACCCTGCCAACACCTTTCCAAAGCCTCATTTTGATTCAGCCTTTGTTGATTCCAGGGCTGCAGGCTGCCTGAATTCAAAAGGCTTGACGTACTGTATAACACCTTGAGAACTAACTGACACTTGATATGTTTGGTATAAGTGTCCCAGTTCTCTGCAATCCCAATAGACCTGCTTGTACCTTGTTCCAGATCTCTGGGACTCCCTGGGAAGAAACTTATATTGAAAATTTACAAGCTGTTCCTCTCTGTCGTATTGAAATAAGGCCGTGTGCTCAAATATCATCATGAACTATAAACACCTAAATATTTTCTCTGTTTGTTTTCCCTTTTAATAATGTTCTATGAGCTAAAATAAAAGCTCACATGAAAGCTTAAAATAAGCTTAGCCTGAGATTCTCATTTGTTGCACTGGTCCAGAGTCTGAGAGCACAGATCAGAGAACAAATGTCGCATAGATAAGTCCTTCTGACAGGAGAAGACCAACTGGCACCCCATAGTCTCCTAACCAAGAGCCAGAGGGATTATGGAGCAGTGGGGAAAGCTGTGCAGCTGTGCTCGAGTGGGTTGAGCTGACACTGAAGGAACCTCACTGGTAGATCTGGTCCACACTATTGAAGGAAGGGCATTGGATCTTCACCTATACCCTGGGATTGGTTGTTACTAAACCATGTGCATTTGGAGAAGGTCGTTGAGAAGGTGGCATTGGAACAGTTCATCTCCCAACTGCTAGTGGGAACATCTAAGTGGTCTAATACCACTAACCAGACTCAGAGTATGACATGTTAATACACGTGGACTCGGGTACACGCCAGACCCTCCTGCCTATGTACAAAACTCTCTTCTTAACAATTTTTTATAGAAGGGTGTGCACACCTATATAACCAGGTTATTTTTTTTCCAGTTTCATTTTTACTTAACATTTCTGCTGAACATTTCAAAGTAAAAAACTGTGAATGATTGTTGCTGTGTGTTAACAACCAGATTATTCAGATTTTTCTTTGCTTTTTTCCCTAAAGTGTTTCTATTTGTTAATATATTTAACATTTGAGTTTTGTTTGTTGCTGTAGCACATTAAAGATGGAAGAAGATGACATGATTTATCTTGGGTTGTGATTTAACACAACAAAAATCTACAATTTTAACAGGGGTGTGTATGTGTCTGTGTGTGTGGGGGGTCTGAAAGTGGTCTAAATGGTCTAAAGTCACACATAGAGAACCCCTGACCAGAATAAAGCAGTTACTAAAGATTGATTGAACCATACTTTTTTAAGGTTTTTTTAAGGTAAAAGTAAGTAAGTTTCGTATTTCATAGTGATTAAAGACTGCAGTGATTCTTTGATGAAAAAGTTCCTGCTGAACTGATCTGTGTGTCCTGATCTGAGAGAGTGAAGTGTGTCATTGTCTCTCTGCAGGTTGTGTTATTGTGATATCTCAGATGAAGGCTGTGCTGCTCTGACTTCAGCTCTGAGATCAAACCCCTCACACCTGAGAGAACTGGATCTGTCTGGGAATAAACTCAGAGACTCAGGAGTGAAGCGTCTCTCTGCTGTACTGATGAATCCTCACTGTAAACTGGAGACACTGAGGTGAGATCATCTCTCTGAGAGTCACATGACCTGCTCCTCAGTAAGACACATTCTCTAATAGTGAGACTGAAGCAGAGGTTTTAGGTTCAGCATCAAATATCCTGAGGAGGAAAATCATTTCATTTCACTGCATCATTTGATTCGTAATTATCTACTCACAATATTAGTTGTGTTTTCTACGTGTATTTGATGTTCCTGATCTTTGCTTGTGTTGGAACTGGAACTGAAAGAGCTTTTATGATGGCTGATATAAATGCTGGGGCTCTGCTTCACTCTCACATATGTGACTGGCAATTATTCTTTGATGAAAAAGTTCCTGCTGAACTGATCTGTGTGTCCTGAACTGAGAGAGTGAAGAGTGTGTCATTGTCTCTCTGCAGGTTGTGTGGTTGTGATATCTCAGATGAAAGCTGTGATGCTCTGAGTTCAGCTCTGAGATCAAGCCCCTCACACCTGAGAGAACTGGATCTGTCTGGGAATAATGTAGGAGACTCGGGAAAGAAACTTCTCTTCAGTCTTAAAGATAATAAACGTTACAATCTCGAGGAAGTGAGGTTCGTTCTAAACATTTCAGATAAATGTGAAAAACAGAAATATTTAGACATACAGTTCTGTGTAAAAGTCTTAGGCACACTATTGTTTTAGTACAAACTTTGTTATAGATTTTTATTTTACGACTTCTACATTATCGAGTCGGTACAGAAACATTTTAGATTTCCAACATTAGTTTTCCAGTGTAAAATTAATTGTTAAAAGAAAAATGTTTGTGTGTCAGTACAGAAAGCAGCGTTATTTATTAAGAGACACTTTTTAGACAAAAACACAATGATGGCTGCTGGATTTTTCTGTAAAAATAAGAAGTGAGTTCCAGACAAAGTCTCCAGAAGAACCGTGGCTGGTTCTGCAAGACACTCGATAAAACTTACAGATCGTTTCCTTATAAAACTGCACTCATTGTACACAAGAATACTTTCTTTTTAAAGCAAAGGGTCATCACAACAAATACTGACTTAGTTTCATTTATTACTGTTTCTGCTCTTTATAGTATTTAATGTAGAAACATTTAGATTCCTTATTTATGAAGACATCTTTACTCTACAGCATTTCTTTGCATTTGCCTGGGGTTAGACATTTACACAGTACTGTATTTACATTGTTTAGTGTGTTTAGTGTGTATGTTTTTAGAAGAAAAGTCTAGAAGTAATCTGGTCCTATTCCCATAAACATCTATTGATTGTAAACAGGTTCAGATTCATTTCTGAGTCATTGGGTATTTTTACTATTCGACTGAAATTTGTATTCAACATTACACTGATGTTTAACGTTCGTGCTCAACCTGTCGACTTAAATATAAACCTTACTTTCTTTTATTTTTAGGGTGTAAAGAATTTCATCGGATGCAGACTCCAGTGAAGATATTTTGATGAAATTCACTCCATTCACCGAGGCGTTTCCTGGATATGATTATTTTAACATTAGAGACGCAGAGACGTGGATCTGTGTTTAAGAGAGCTGTGTTGCATCACTGATATCAGGACTAAACACTTACTGAGGAGGAGTTATTATTATTATTATTATTATTATTATTATTATTAATGAACACTTACACAGTGACACTCTACAGGATCCAGACCTCATAGCAGGACTCAAGTTCTTGTTAAGGTTAAGGATGAAAAGTTTCTACAAAGAGAGTGTAATTATGAGTGAATAAATCCACTACACAATAATATGATCATATCACTGGATGTGACACAAACATGAAACATGGAGGAAAAACTGACACCAGTCTGGAGTGTGTATGTCTACACCGAGCTTTTATAAAGGGATTTTCATCAAGAGGAGGAAAAGGAAATCCAACATACTGTTAGTTTTATACAGAACAGTAAAAGTATTGTATCATGCAGTCTGAACAATACAGAGATGAATTTTACAACAGCACATCGATACACAAAGGTACAAAATAACCTACAGCCTTATTAAATGTTCCTCACTGTTCTGTTTCACATTACTGAAACAACACACAAAAATACTGAATATCTGTCCATTCATCCACGAGTAAACAACTGTTCAAATATTTATTTTTACATCACACATACACACACACACACTCACACACTCACACACACACACACACACTCTCTCAAACACACACACACAACTGAATATCTGAGTTTTCTAAAAGAAGAAAAGGAAAATTAACAAAACAATGAACACGATATCACAAAACATTATATAACATTTACAAACCCCGCCTACGTAGAGTGATCTCTGTACCATGAGAATCCAGAATTTGTAAATAGCTCTAAAAAATTACTTTTTCAAATTTCATTTCAGAATCTAAATCTGTTCATTAGACTTTATTTTAATGTAATCATTTGTATTCAACAATTTGTCTAAAAGACATAAGATCAGCCAACTGTGTCGATCACCATTTATGAATATCATGTTATTACATTTACTTTGTAAACTTGACTTTATTTACATTCAAATTTTCTTGATTTATCTTCACATTTTTGATACAAAAATAAAAAAAAATCTAAATCCCAGTGGTGTAAATCTCCATCATTCATTTCTAACACTGTGACTGTAAATACAGGACCAACAAGAGAGAGAGAGTGTGTGTGTGTGTGTGTGTTTCATGAATATTCATTATTTTATGAAGTCTTTTCCCCAATGATGGCTCTTATTATTGATTTAAAATGCGTCCTTTCAGTCCTCGTCATACAGCAGGTTGTGTTTTCTCCAATCATCTTCATTTGAATCATCTACATTCCATAATTCATTCATAATAAAACAGTCACCCAGTCTGTAGACACGTTCTTCCCCACTGGCTCCCGTTCCTCCGAATCTGACCATGTGAACAATACTGAACATTTTAAACTGTTTAAACAACATGAATGTTTTATTTTATCTGCAGTTTCACTTCACTGGCCTTTTCCCGGGGACCGTTCATGATTGTTAGGAGCTCTCAGTAGTTCTTTAAGGGTTTCTCGAGCTGTACCCGGATTGTTGTGTTCTGTGATGTGATAAATGAAAGATAACGCTACAGAGACACGATACAATAACTCAATTCCACCAGTCATTAAACACTGTTACACCAGGTCACTGCTCAGTCCTGGACTCTTATTGGTAGAGAAAGTGTTGATTCATTTTCATTTGTTATTCTAATGTATTATCGTTTCTATAGTAACAAAAATCGTCGATATGAAATTTTCTGTGTGGAGACGGGTTTTTTTTAACGTTTACGGAAGGAGTCTCCAGTGTCAGTGCTGTGTACCAGTCAGAGTTGAAGCTGTAACGTTTTCCGACATCTTCAGGACGGAGGAGTTTACACCTCTTCGCTGTTTCTCGCTAATACGACCAGCTGAGTTTAGTTTTTTGTCTTATTAACGTTGTTAGAGGAAAAAGAGAAGAGAAGGCTGGTAAGAACAACGGTTTCCTCCATCACACCATCCTGTCGTTTACTGTAACAGCTGAAGAAGATCTAGTATTGATCTGAAAGTGTGTACAGTATTTGAGACACAGCCACACGTGGGTTAGTGTTTGTACATAGTTCAGCCAATCAGAATGCACTTTAGGGACTTAGTGAATATATAGTGTACTACTTTTGCCTTTTTGTTATCATGTCTGAACTCACACTGGAGTACAAGTAACCCACGAGGATATCCCATAATGCACTGCTTAGGATAAGTGCCTACATAATGTACCCTAGGGATTAGGGAATAGGGAGTTGGGAATAGGGGGTACGGAGTAGGGAATAGGGGGTAGGGTATAGGGGGTAGGGAGTAGGGAATAGGGAATAGGGAGTAGGGTATAGGGGGTAGGGAATAGGGAGTAGGGAGTAGGGTATAGGGGGTAGGGAGTAGGTAGTAAGGAATAGGGAGTAGGGAGTAGGGAATAGGGCACTAGAACAGAAGCGGGTACAGTGTTTGACGGCTGATGGAGTAAAATCTCCGTAGTGCACTCGGAGTAGATTTAACCCAAAGTGCTCTGTAATGCTCCGTGTCGGACAGACAGTGTGTGACATCATCGTCTGATATCGGCCGGTCGGAGCTGTCTCTCTCCCTCAGCCAGGAAGATCTGCATGGTTCTGTACAGCAGGTGAACCCCGAGCTCACGCTGCCTCTTAGCAGGCCAGGTGGAGACCGTCCCATAATAATCCCCTCGCTTCTGATTGGTCAGCATCTTCAGACCTGATGAGAGGATTATGAAGAATCTATTACACTTCAATTCACAGTGTGTGTGTGAGTGTGTGTGTGTGTGTGAGAGAGAGAGAGAGAGAGAGAGAGAGAGAGAATGAGTGTTCGTACTGATGGCGTCCACCATGCAGGCCTCGCGCGTGTACGCCTCCACAGGAATGACGTTCTGGAAGCAGTGCAGCGAGATGACGCCGTGGCCGCAGTTCCACACCTGCAGGATGTGCTGCACCTTCGAGCAGAGCTTCTGAGAAACACCAGGAACAAAACACCATGGCGTTATAATACAGAGGATTATACTAGAATTTCAGTCACATGACTTTTCTGTTGTTGTTGTCCAGATCCTCGTTTCATCAGGATTCTCAGTCCAGATCAGTTACACAACTATCTTCAGTTAATATTAGAACTACTGAGATGAACCTCCCTGTTGTCCAATCGTGTAGCTAGCGTCTGTTCAGTATCGCACCTTGGATGATTTGTCTCCTTTGAAATACTCCAGGGCTTCGTACAGGTGGCTGTACGGTCGAGAGCGTTTGCCTTTTCCCACGTAGAAAATGGAGCTGATGAACGTCTGGAAACACTCCTGAGGAGTCATCGCCTGACTGCGGTACGGCAGGTTCTTCGTCACTCTGGACACAGAACGCGTTACACAGGATTATTTAGGGTGCAGGCGTTACCTTTTTATTTCATAAACAAACAATTACATCATTTCTTCCTGAGACTGGGATCAGACTTCACCTGGGCTAGAGTAGACCTCACCTGGGCTAGAGTAGATTTCACCTGGATTAGATTAGACTTTACCTGGATTAGATTAGACTTTACCTGGGGTCGAGTAACAGGTAGTTGAAGCTGGACTTGATGACGCCTTCACGCCAGTGTTTTTTCTGATCAGCCTGATCGAACTGCTCACACAAGGCAAACTCGTCATCTTTACAGTCGGGCAGGCGAAAGGAACACAACGCTCGATTCAGCTCCGGACTGTAACCTGTACCTCACACAGGGGACAAACACTGCCGTAAAAAATAACTCATTACTGCTAACGCTCCTTAATCACACCAAACACACGGAAAATATTCCGATATAAACGTTATACTTTATAGTGTTTACGTGAAAACGTAACGTGTACGTACCCGTGACGGCGGTCGGCTCGTCCTGCACTGATTTCTGACTCGCGTGTCTCTTCTGCAGTGACCGTAATTTCTGAACGTACAGGTGGCGCGTGTCCCTGTTGATGGGTCCGGGTTTCTCTCCCAATTCGGCGAGTTTGCGTCGGAGCTCTCGGTCCGTTAACCCGTCCGTCCACGAGATCTCCGCTCTCTCCAGCGTGTCGTTAGGACAACGGTTTTCTTTTCCCTTCTCCGGACTTGCGGGCGCGGTCGGAACCGAGCGCCAGTCGTAGATGACGGTCTCCTCGCTGACAGAGGAGCTTAGAGACGTGTTGGACGTGGGAGGGACGTGTGTCTCGATCAGCTCGTGTCCCTCCTCGGTATCGGTGTACAGATACTCCACCGGTTCGTCCGTGTCGGTGATGTGAGGACGCCCTCCGGGGGTGTAGGACAGGTTTGCGAGCGACTGGGTTTGGGAACGGTTGCAGATCCGGCTCATGCTGTATCTCGGCGTGCAGCCGGTGGACGGCGTCTGGAGCGCGTGACCGAAGCTGGAACTCGACTCGGAGTTGGAGGAGGAATCTTCAGAAGTGGCGTTTTTGCGTGTTCCGCGCTTGAAGTGGAAACATCTGAAGTTAAAAATTCCTTGTCGTCTGTGAACACGTCCTCGTGGTGGCGTGATGATGAAGATGGTTCCGAGCTCTCATCAGGGGCACCTCTGGGAATGATGATGGTATCTGCCATGCTTCCCGAGATAATCAGAGTATCTGCTTGGCTTCCATGAAGTCGTGAAGAAACGCACAGGCTCGCCATGTGCGAATCGAGATCCGATACTCTGTCGTCTTCAGACGGACGTCTCCGCCGAGGTTTGTCTGACTGAGTAAGGTCTCGGCGCACTCGTGTCGGCGTAGGGAGCGTCTGCTCGAAAAGAGACGAGGCGGAGAAAGACGAGGCGCTGTTTCTCTGGGAGCAGCGACTGAGTCGTGAGCGGGTCCTGCCCGTGACGAACGGACTCGGAGTGAACGGGAGCTCGTTAATCATGTCCTCACACGCTCGAGACTGCAAATTAAGTTCTTCCTTCTTCTCGCTGTCGGAGTCTGCACTTCCTTTTGTCCATCCATCGTGATCCGATTGCGGGATGTTTTCAGAAGGTAGCGGCGCTTCGACGGTGGTCTTGTACGGCTCGCTGTCGCAGCTGCTGTACTGACTCGACCCACTGTTACTGCTGACAGCGGCGTGAGCGACGCCATCTTCGTTATCCTCGTCCTCCTCCCCTAGATACGCCCCTCCCACTACGGTCCTATCGAAATCCTCCGTGGTGTTTCCTTCTCTGCAGAAGACAAACACGTCGTCCGGAGACGTCACATCAATCCCCTGATTCTGCAGCACGGTAGTCATGCGCTCCGAGCGCAAGAAGTCGGGGTACAGCGAGAAATCGACCGTCGAGTCCCTGGAATCGCTGGCGTCATCATCGCTTTGTTTCAAATCCGGGAAGTACTCGTCGCAGTCTCGGAACGTGACGCTCTTCCGGCTCGGTGTGAAAAAACCGGCCGGCTGGGCCGCTTCCGGGCTCTTTTTAAAGTCCGTCACTGACAGGCGAGTACTGGAGAGAACCGGAGGAAGAGAACCGCCCACTTCTTCTCTGTTAAACATATCGCTAGGACGTGCATCGAAACCAGAGACGTCAGAGAGCCAGGACTCGTTAGGGTCTCTGGCCCTTCGCTGTCCGTTAGTCTCGGACTTCCTGTAAAACGAGGAATATCGTGTGCTGCTGAGCGGCGTGTCTCCGAAATCGCACGTCAGCGTCAGGTCCCTGCTGCAGTCTCTCATCGAGTGGCCCGAGTACAGCGCTGGAAAAGACAGATTTCAGAGGGATTTATGATTGAGGACGACGCTGCTGGGAATGACGGAGAGGCGTGTCCGGATAGGGAAAGTGGGTGTGTCCAAGAAAGACATTGTGTTGTGACTACAGACATCCTTATATGGACTCAAAGACACACCCACATTCCTATTTCTTGCCATCGAACACTTTAAATCTAAAGAAAAACTCTTACAGTATTGGAATTTGGGCAGATCCTCATATCCGGTTTGGGGCGTGTGAGACTCGTATTCCTGAAGAATGCTGGCACATTTACTGTTTTCTTCCTGTTCTGCCAGATCCACTGCCCTATTCCCACCCTGCACACACACACACACACACACACACACACGTCTGATAGCGTACAGAAGTGTACAGAACACATAATATTCATCCGGACTCACCGGCTTTGTTTCATTTAACATTGAAGTTAAAATAACTTCACGTTAAGTATACAGTACACAGAAATGTTTTTAGTTTCAGCTCAATCACTCACTTTAAATTAAAAAATTGGCTTAATTATAATTTCAATAATACGTTATAATGTGTTTTTCCCCCAGTGATCAAACCCGTGTTAGAGGATTCCACATCGGACGTGTGGTGATACAGGTGTGCGATTCCTCACCTGGTCTCTCAGACTCGGGTCTCCTCCGTTCTTCAGCAGGAGTTTGAGGTTCTGATAACAACCCCATAACGCCGCGATGTGTAACGGAGTCAGATCCTCACCAGACCTGAACGCACGGCACACAGGGGAAACAAAACGGCCACCGTTACGCTCCGTTACAGCGCATGGAAAAGCGTTCAAACATCCTGATGACACACACAACCTGTGATGAAGAGAACCTGGATTCTTCTACAAACCCAAAGTCTACCAGCTGTCCTGGAATAAATCTCAAAAAGGAAGAAAGAGAAAGGAAAAGGAAGAAAGAGAGACAATAAGGAAGTAAAGGAGAGGAAAGGGAATGAAAAAGTGGATCATCAGACATTTTAATCCGATGGTTCCCTGTCCGGTTCGGGTCCCTGACCTGAGGTTTGGGTCAGCGCCGTTCTGCAGGAGCACTTTAAGGCACCGGAGTCCTTTCTCCGATTCCTTCCCTGCAGCCAGATGCACCGCGGCCACGCCTCCCTCGAGCACCAGGTTGGGTTCTGCACCGCTCTGCAGTAAACTCTCCACCGTCCTGGTACAGAACAGAGGGAGAGACACAAGCCAGGGTTCAGTCGCACGTGTACGTGAGGGTCTTCACTCTCACTCCTCCAGATCATCTCAAATCCTCTAGAAGTTCTGACTCAGTGGTATGATCCTCCTGACATTCTCTACTCACTCCTCATCCATATAAAACTGGGGTTTACACACTAATGCACAGTTTCAGCCCATTCCAGACCTGTCTGTGACTTCTGATGAGATATAATGCGATAATTAACATCTAATAAACACAATAAGAAGAAAAGGAGGGGGGAAAGAAGGAGAAGAGTTCACGCCGTCCCCCTAAACAAGCACAGACTTGTCCTTGTGGTGGGAAGTCAGGCTCTGTTCAGTGAGTCGGCTCACTTGCCACAGTTCAACAATATGAATCGACTCTTCCGGCTCACGAAAAACTCACCCCCATTTTCTCTAAACCCGACAAAGTCTGTGATACTCGGACCGGTGATTGCTCCTCTCTGCTTCTTATTCAGTCTTAATCTACTTCATAAGTAACAATCTACGTCTAAAAAAAGAGAGAAAAACTGCTCATATATGCGAGCCGAGTCTCAAAGTTCAAATAAAAGGAACCGACTCAAAAGAGTCTGCTCGTTAGAGAATGACACGTTAACAGTGTTTTATTTCGTCGTTTTGCACACGAGTGTTTATCCTAACACACTCTAACACACGCGGCACTGTATTACTGGGTGTAGTGAAGTGTGTTAGCGCAGGAAAAGTAATAAAATGTGCAGAACGGAGTTTATTTCACGAGCTGGACTGTTCAACACAACGATGCAGATTACCTGACATCCGTCTCGTTTACCGCCGCGTGCAATGACGATGCTAAATGATTCCTTTTCTCGTTCATGGTTTTGGTGTTATTATTCGTGTCCTTCCAGCGTGACTTGATTCGATTCTTCGATTAATGAACTTGAGGCTAAGTAGCTGCTAACAGGCGCTGTTGTTTTTGTTCCCTTAATCATCACCCGTATTCCGGTAAAAACCCCGCCTTCTGATTCTGAAGTTCATTCTCTGTACAGTCAGTATACTGAGCGACATCACGGCGGGCCAATCGTGGCTCAGGAGGCGGGTACAAACGCGCCAATCACAGCGCAGGGAAGTCGGGTTTGTCGGAATACAGGTGGAGGAGAACACTAACACGTAGTCGAAACTCTAGCTAGCGAGGTGAATGTGATGTCGTTTTGTATGAGCTTTAAAAATAGATGTTAAATGCAATGTAAAACATGTTGCTGCTTGGAGACATGCAGAACGAGGAACCTTTTTTTTTTGTCGTTTAAATTTCCCTCTGTTGACGTGACGTATTATTCCCGCGACAGCGTCAGCGCTCTGTCAGGAAGACACTCAGCGCCATCTGCTGGTCAGGAGTATGTAGGGCTGGGTTTTATTATATTTCGTTTGATCGTGTGAAGTTTGCCGAAGTGCGCTGGGTTCCTCCACACCGCTTCCTCCGGAGACGTGTCCGTGGAGATGAGCACGGACCACCGCACTGCGCAGTGAATATGTAGTGAACTCGGTCAGCTGACAGCGCGTCGCTGTTTACAAACAGCTGTACCGGAAGTGAGGCAGACCGGAAGTGCAGCGGATCCGGCGATGACGTTGCGGCTGCAGGGCGACTTTAACAGCTGAACGCCGAGGAGGAGGATTCCGTGCTGACGGACTTCTGTTGAGAAGAAGAAGAATAATCATCATTATATTTATTTACATCAGACTGACTCCGGCCAGAGTTTACATCAGACTGACGGCTCGCAGGTAAACACGCGGATTTACTGTGATAATAGAATAATAATAATAATATGGAGTTTAGCCCCGGAGCTAATCTTACTGCTAACTGTAGGGAACTCTTCCAGCTGAGAAAGTTTCTTTTGTTTGTTAGTTTATTATTATTATTATTATTATTATTATTGTTATTATTATTATTGTTGTTATTATTATTATCATCATTATTATTATTAGTCTTTATCTGCAGTAATGGACTTGTTACATCACTGAGAAATAAACACCGACACGGTCAAATATACAACATTACACCCCTCTAATTCATTCATTCCTCCTCCATCATCTCTCCTCCATCATCTCTCCTCCATCATCTCTCCTCCATCATCTCTCCTCCATCACCTCTCCTCCATCATCTCTATTCCCTGTTCCCTTCTCCATCACCTCCATCACCGCTCCTCCCTAATTCCTCCTCCATCATCTCTCCTCCATCACCTCTCCTCCATCATCTCTATTCCCTAATTCCTCCTCCATCACCTCCATCACCGCTCCTCCCTAATTCCTCCTCCATCATCTCTCCTCCATCATCTCTCCTCCATCATCTCTATTCCCTAATTCCTCCTCCATCATCTCTCCTCCATCACCTCTCCTCCATCATCTCTATTCCCTAATTCCTCCTCCATCACCTCCATCACCGCTCCTCCCTAATTCCTCCTCCATCATCTCTCCTCCATCATCTCTCCTCCATCATCTCTATTCCCTAATTCCTCCTCCATCACCTCTCCTCCATCACCTCTGCTCCCACTTCTCTATTCCCTGTTCCCTTCTCCTTAATTCCTCCTCCATCACCTCTCCTCTGTATTCCCCAGCCCCTATTCCATAATCCTTACTTCTATCCTTCATTTCATTTACATTCATTAAGGTAGTGTGCAAATACCTCAAGTGTTCAAAAACAAATGTCCCCTTCTCCCTGTCCCCTTCTCCCTGTCCCCTTCATTCTGGTTTTTGGGGCGGGGTTTAGTCTCTCCAGAGCTTCGGCATCTTTAATGTTAATTAAATAGATGGAATAACATACAGATTGTGAGAGATATATCTCCTGTATATCGGAGAACGGTTTTCTTCTGGAGAAGCGTGTGATGTGTTTTATGAGATTTTAAAGATGTAGGGGTTGGGGGGGGTGTTAAGAAGAAATGAGATTATGATGATTATTTTTTTTTTTTTTTTTATGTGTAGTCTTTTCCTCTCTTCCCCCCCACACACACAAAAAAAAAAAAAAACAGGGCCGGCGGGGGGGGTTGGGGGGTCTGGGGTTTTTTTAAGAATAAGGATAGAAAAGGGCGTTTTTTCTTTGGGCCGACCAACAGTCTACATGTAGTTATGATCAGGTTAATAAGATCTCGGATCTCACCGCGTGACCGGACGGAGGACGGAGAGATGTCGAGGTGACGCTGATTCTGTCTCCTGATAAAGTGTAGTTGAATGAGTCGAGACTCAGGACGGTCCACACTGCCACGCCCGTCACACAGCGGCTTCCCCTTACTCCTACTGCCTTTCGAACCGCCCCGTTAGCTGCGAGATCATGGCTGAAAACGTGTCTGACCCCACCGGCGTCCCGCGTGAAGAGAAATGGACGAGCGAAAACGACAAAGCGAGCAGCCGAAGAGGCGACGACAACGGCGGAATGACGTCGACCGAGAGCGTGAGCAGCAGGAGCCTTTCCGAGAGAGAGGATTCGGAAATCACGTCATCCGTCAGCAGCGTCGTGGACGAGACGCCGTCTGTGTCCACAGACGAACCTCCTGCGTCTGTGAGATCAGAGGCCGAGCAAGCGCCATCGACGAGTGACGCTGTGACGAGTGAAGAGGCGGGGCAGGCTGCAGTGTCTACGCCCCCTTCTGTACCGCCTTCAGTACCTTCGTCTGCCCCTCCCTCAGTACAAGAGCATTACTACGTCAAGTGGATCACGTGGAAAGGGGAGAAGACTCCCATCATCACACAGAGCGAAAACGGACCCTGCCCCCTGCTGGCCATCATGAACATCCTGTTCCTCAGGTGGAAGGTGAGACCCGTGTGTGTGTGTGTGTGTGTGTGTGTGTGTGTGTGTGTGTGTGTGTGTGTGTGTGTGTGTGTGTTTCACACTGTAAAATCGTACGGCATAGACCTAACTTTAGCGCACAGAACAGTGCTTTCATCCTGTTACCGTGACGATCCTGCTGTAACGGTCATCATCATACATCTTTATCATATTTACATATTGCTAGTGTGTAAAGTTTAAAAGATCTCTCTCATATAACCTAAATATCATATAATTTGGGAAAAAAACAAAACAAATGATCTTCATTTCTGGTTGATGTTAGCCACGCCCCTTCTCTTTGTTAGTCACGCCCACAACGCTGCTCAGTTTGTACATAAGGCATCGCTCTAAACTATTTGAAACTCTGTCCCGAACGCATCGTATTTAATCAGAAGTTATTTTACTAAACGCGAGCCACCGAGGCAGTCTAATCTAGTCCAGTCTAATCTAAAAGCGGGTCAGTGGTTAGTGTTTGTAAACGGGTAAACCATGTGTGTTTGACGTGTTGTTATTTCTGCTCGCAGGCGAAGCTACCCGTCCAGACCGAGGTCATCACCATCGAGGAGCTCATGGCGCACCTCGGTACCGTGTTTACTCGGTTCTCATCTCCCGCCTTACGCTGCGCACTAACGTTGTCACGGTTACACCGGCTCTGCTGCTTTATTCCTCTCACACCGCAGCAGCCTCGTTACTCACTCATCAAACACCACTCGCACTGTTTATCTCTACAGTTACATTTAACACGACTCCGATCCTGTTCTTACTTACATTACAGCAGATATAAACTCTCCCTGTGTGTGTGTGTGTGTGTGTGTGTGTGTGTGTGTGTGTGTTGTAGGCGAGTGTGTGTTGTCCATTAAGCCCAGAGAAAAGGCAGAGGGCATGGAGCTCAATTTTCAGCAGGTGAGTGTGTGAGTGTGTGAGTGTGTGAGTGTGTGAGTGTGTGAGTGTGAGTGAGATATTTAATAAAAAATAAAACAACTGTGGAGATTTTGATCACAGATGAAACATTGTGAAATGTTTTTATAGCTCGTTTATATATTCCATTTTATATTATATTTTTTATTTTGTACGGTTAATAAGGATATATTTTGGAGGTCTGAAGCTTTACTCTTAAAAAAAATATATCTTAACGCTTTAACAAGAATCGCAAGAAATAAATTCCTAATAATAATAATAAAGAAAAATATGGCTGAATTCTGATCATCTTATAAGAGAATAATAGAATTAAATCTAATCTAACTGTAATATAACTTTTAAAAATGATCTTATATATTATTATTCTTGTTGGGGGAAACGTATATAAGATTATGATTAGTATTATGTTGATTATTTTTATGATGATGATTATTATTATTATTATGATTATTATGAGATGAAATGAGATTTTTCTGCTCCGTGTTAGAACATGAGCGATGCCATGGCCGTCCTGCCGAAGTTATCCACGGGTCTGGACGTAAACGTGCGCTTCACGGGCGTGACGGATTTCGAGTACACGCCCGAGTGCATCGTGTTTGATTTACTGGACGTTCCTCTGTATCACGGCTGGCTGGTGGACCCACAGGTCAGAGACGTCGCTCACGCCCGTATCCTTCTTCCCAACACCATCACTGACACCGTCCTGACCTTCAGCACTCCTCTCCTTTATTAAATAAACCCCACCGCACTCCCACAGCCGTGCCGAGAGGAACGCAGAGCGAAGGGACGCCGTGAGCCGGTTCCCGGAGTCCAGGACGTTCTGACACGTGACGATCAGTAACGTGATGAACGCGGCAGGACCGGCTCGAACCGACCAAAACAAACGTGTTTTTGCGTTTTCTTTTAAATAAACGTTAAAGTTCAGCAATAAACTGTAATGAAGGCGGTTGATATCGAGCTGAAAGGTGCGTTAACGCCACCTACTGGACTGGAGTGTCGAGCGTTTATAATTACTGCGTTGTTTGGCGGAAGAATGATTATTTGTTATTGGTAAACGATTGCGTTTGTGTAGCAGACGTTATATAAAGGCAGTAAGCTGCGTGAGGGCGTGGTTTACAGTGACTTCAGAACAGCCAAGTGGGGTTTAGGTTCTCGGTTCCGTGTCGACACCCCTTAGCTGTTCTAAAATCACTGTAAACCACGCCCTCACGGGCCTTACTGCTTTATTAAACTAACAGCATGTGTGTGGATTTATTTTATTTACTGATAATGTTACTGAAACCTCGAGTATCAGCTGATCTCATATTGTTTTCTTTAAAAAAAACAAACACATGGATCTAGAAGTCTTTATAAACATAAACATTTACAGTTTTTATATATATATTTTTTTTTTTTTTTTTTAAATACATTTACAGCCTTTTTCCTTCTTGTTTAGGAACCAGTAGATTGTGTTCTTTATTTCTCTGATATTCGATCCTCCATTTTGTTTCCTGATCCTGGACTCGATCATGTTCCCAGTTTCGCTCAGAAATACGTCACTTTCTAAGTTTTAAATATATATATATATATAATTTTTTAAAGATCTAACTGAGGAGAATGTGTATTAAACACAGATGTTGATGTTCCTGAGTGTGAGACGTAATAATCTGAATTTATACTTAAATAAAGGACGCAGTGTGAGATATTAAAGCTCGGTGAATAATCTTAGTGTTGTTCTTTCTAGAGCCCAGAGACGGCGTCTGCGGTGGGGAAACTGAGCTACAACCAGCTGGTGGAGAAGATCATCATCTACAAACACTCCACAGACAGCAGCCGAGTGAGCGAAGGTGTGAGTCTGATCTCCTGTAGCGTGTTCTGTTTCCTCAGTTCATCGTTCCATCTTTAAACCACAAGCATGAGCTCGAAAGATCAAAACAAAGGTGCATCAGTAAAAACATGACAGAACCTGAGAAACCGGTCTGGCACAGATCGTGTCAGGATGCCGTGCAGGACGCGGTGCGTGTCCTCGTAATCAGAAGTGCTGATTAATGCAGAGCTAATAGCATCGTTGTTCTGAAGATCGTTCAGAATGAATGAAAACCAGTGGTGTCGAACTCATTTTAGTTCAGGGGCCGCATACAGCCTAATTAGATGTCAAGTGGGCGGGGCCAGTAAAATCATAGTATAATTTCCTATAAATAACAAGAAGTCCATGTTTTGTTTTCATGTAAAGACATTTATATTTAATGAAATATCCTTTTATAAAAATATATCATGAACAATCTCAGATTTCTTAAGACAAACATGTGCAATTTGCTTCTGATTATCATTCACATATATGTGCATTACAACTGCTCACAGTGTTTGTACAAATGCAAAAAAAACTTCACAGGTATTTGGAACTGAAAAATATACTATTTCACTTTAAAATGTATGTCATTGCATGAACAATAGGATTCCACCAAAACAAACTCTTCTGTACTGAAGCTGTTGACTAATATTAAATTGCACTTTTTTTTTAACTATTACCCCATTCATCTCTGTGAATAAATAGGAAGCGGTCCATTTTTCATGGAAAACTCTACACTCTGTATCCACTTTTCTGCTTTTGGCAGACATTTAGTCTAATGAGGGTGTGGGGACGAGTAGAAAATAGAGTAGACTACTCCGTGATAACAAACAGCAGACGTCGCATTGCTGCCATCTGCTGGTCAGTCCCAGAGATGTGCAGCGTCTTCTACCCCCTAGCGGATAATTTAGGAATAGCATTTTATTAAAAATGACAAGTTCGGGTTTTTTATGCATTTTTTCTTTCACTTTCAAACTTCGTCCTGCGGGCGGATTGAACCCTCTAGTGGGCCGGATTGAACCCTCTAGTGGGCCGGTTTGAACCCTCTAGTGGGCCGGATTGAACCCTCTAGTGGGCCGGATTGAACCCTCTAGTGGGCCGGTTTTGACACGATGTTGATTCAGTTTCATTTGATTCAGTGATTCACTCTTCGATCCCTTTAGTGATTTTTTGCAAATAAAAACGGTTCAGTTTCTAAACACTGATCCGATTCGGCGCTTTATCGGTTTACATTTAGACAATAAAATTATTTCTTTATTTTTTTTATTGCGAATGAAAACAATTCGGTTCATTTCGGTAAACGGCGATATGACTCATTGATTCATTGTGTTCAATTTGATTCTTCTATTTACTTTTTTTTAAATGTAAATGATTCAATTCACTAAACAGCTGTTTGATGTGTTGGTTTTTAATTAAACTGTAAAACAATTCTTTAAAATAAAAGCGATCCCATTCTGGAAACAGCGATTTGATTCCGTGAATTGATTCGAGCCGACACGTTTTAGTTTTTTCCCCCACATGTGACTTTTCCCCGCTCACTTTTCCTCTGTCCTTGCATGCGTGTAGATTAATGTGAGATTGTGGTGATTGCAGGTCTGATAGCGGAACAGTTTTTGGAGTCGACGGCGACCCAGCTGTCGTATCACGGCCTGTGTGAGCTCAACACCACCGCCAAGGAGGGAGAGCTGTGTGTGTTCTTCAGGAACAACCACTTCAGCACCATGATCAAGCACAAGGTGATCCACTAATCCCCAAACTCCCGCACGCACTCACTCACTCACTCACCACGCGTGTTATTGTAATGAACTATCACTTCAAAAGCTGTATATTCATACAGAGATATAATTCACATTCCTTGCATTGATTTAATCACATGCAAATTCCTACAGATATGTTACGAACACATTTATGTTTAAATGTACAAGATGAAATATCTCTCTTGTGCTTTTGACAATGAATCCCAGGGTCACCTGTACCTGCTGGTGACTGATCAGGGCTTCCTGCAGGAGGACACCGTGGTGTGGGAGAGTCTCCATAACGTGGAGGGAGACGGGAATTTCTGCGACTCTGAATTCCGACTGTCCCATCCGTCCCAGAAGAGCGCGAAGCAGACCGACGGCGCAGCAGCAGCAGATGCAGATCGATCAGGTGACCACCAGGGTTTCTGTGTACAGAGCGGTCCTCTGAGGTTCTCGATGGGAATGATGGGAACGGCTGATTCTAGGTCACATGACCTTTAAGTAAACCCGTGTGTGTGTGTGTGTGTGTGTGTGTGTGTGTTAGGACTACCTGGTGGCCATGTCTCTGCAGCAGAGTCAGGGTGAAGCTCCTGGACCTTTGAGTGATCTGGAGTTGGCGAGACAGTTACAGCAGGAAGAATATCAACAACCGCAACAACCTCCACACACCTCCGGTGAACAGGTCAGTCTGTCAGTTCATAACCTCTCCGCTGATTCAGTGACTCGCTGGTTTCCAAATTCAAGACTGATTCAGTTGAATCACTGATTCAGTTCATGTCACTAAACAGTGAATCGATTCTGCGATTCATTTCCTTTTCTATTCGATTCAAATCTGAATCAAATCCAAATTCAAATCAAATTTTTTTTCAATATATCTATAAATTTCGAGAGATTCAGTTCGTATAGATTCAGATGATTCGCTGATTTTCAATTTGATTCAGAACTTATTTTTGTAAATGAAAGATTTAATTTCACTTAACAGCAACTCAAAAAAAGGATATTTGTAAAATAATGATTCAGTTCATTTCATTAAACAGCGATTCAGTGATTTGTTGATTTGACTCTCTGTTCGATTCAAAAGTGATTTTTTATTTTTTTTGTAACCCAAGAACGATTCGATTCGGTTCATTTCGTTTCAGTTCAGTGATTCATTTGATTCCAGTTTGATTCATAATAGATTTTTTTTTGTAAGTTAAGAACGATTCAAATGAATTCAATTCACTAAAGGGTTATTAGATTCAGTGATCCATTTGTTTTCAATTCGATTCAAAAAAAAGATTTTTGAAACATTTAAAATAAACAGCTGTAAATAACCAGCCACACGCCTCCAGGGAAAATCCACTCGCTAAAAAATATTCCATCTAAAATAAATCCGTGAGCGAGTCCTAAAACTGATCCTGAATGTAAGCGGTTCATTTCCAACAGGCTTCCATCCCAACTAATTTCCCATAATGCCTCTGTGTAGTGAGCGAATGTAGTTAATAATCAGCCGTTTGGGACTGGACCTCACCGAGGACCAATAAATCTTTTTGTGCAGACGAGAGGAGGACAGGCGTCTCATCACGGAGGACGGAGACGGCAGGGTGAGAAGAAGGACGACTCGGACTGTTCCATCCTATAAGTCAGGAAAACACACACACACACACTAACGTTTATATGCAACAGCACCAGAAGACACCGATGCCACGAATAGGTCTGAAAACGTCCACATTATTTTATCTCCAGGGAATATTTTGGTGAAAACTTAAATGTCCATAAGTGTAGAGGATCAGCGAGGGTGTGTGTGTGTGTGTGTGTGAGAGAGAGAGAGAGAGAGAGAGAGAGAGAGAGAGAGAGAGAGAGAGAGAGAGATGTTTGTTTCTTTAGCTTTGCACTGGAGCTACCATGCTAATGTAGCTAACATTATGGAAGTCTGTCTCACTTCCGTTAAAGGTCCAGTAGCCAAAATGAGATGTATATGAGCTGTAAGTGTTTCCGGAAACCACCGCAGTGGTAAAAATCTCTATTTTATAACAGTCAATTAAACGTTGCCATAACTGTATAATGTCATGTTTATGTTTTACGGTGAACTGCAGGAGAGAAAAGCTAAATAAAAAGCACAGGATTCTGATTCAGTTCCGTTACCCATAGTATGATTCTGATTCAGTTCAGTTACACATTATATGATTCTGATTCGGTTCAGTTACCATACCCATAGTATGACTCTGATTCGGTTCAGTTACCCATAGTATGACTCTGATTCGGTTCAGTTACCCATAGTATGATTCTGATTCGGTTCAGTTACCCATACTATGATTCTGATTCGGTTCAGTTACCATACTATGATTCTGATTCGGTTCAGTTACCCATAGTATGACTCTGATTCGGTTCAGTTACCCATACTATGATTCTGATTCGGTTCAGTTACCCATAGTATGACTCTGATTCGGTTCAGTTACCCATACTATGATTCTGATTCGGTTCAGTTACCCATAGTATGACTCTGATTCGGTTCAGTTACCCATACTATGATTCTGATTCGGTTCAGTTACCCATAGTATGACTCTGATTCGGTTCAGTTAACCATACTATGATTCTGATTCGGCTCAGTTACACATACTATGATTCTGATTCGGTTCAGTTACCCATACTATGATTCTGATTCGGTTCAGTTACCCATACTATGATTCTGATTCGGCTTAGTTACACATACTATGATTCTGATTCGGTTCAGTTACACATACTATGATTCTGATTCGGTTCAGTTACCCATACTATGATTCTGATTCGGTTCAGTTACCCATAGTATGACTCTGATTCGGTTCAGTTACCCATACTATGATTCTGATTCGGTTCAGTTACCCATAGTATGACTCTGATTCGGTTCAGTTACCCATACTATGATTCTGATTCGGTTCAGTTACCCATAGTATGACTCTGATTCGGTTCAGTTAACCATACTATGATTCTGATTCGGTTCAGTTACCCATACTATGATTCTGATTCGGTTCAGTTACCCATAGTATGACTCTGATTCGGTTCAGTTACCCATAGTATGACTCTGATTCGGTTCAGTTAACCATACTATGATTCTGATTCGGCTCAGTTACCCATACTATGATTCTGATTCGGTTCAGTTACCCATACTATGATTCTGATTCGGTTCAGTTACCCATACTATGACTCTGATTCGGTTCAGTTACACATACTATGATTCTGATTCGGTTCAGTTACCCATACTATGACTCTGATTCGGTTCAGTTACACATACTATGATTCTGATTCGGCTCAGTTACACATACTATGATTCTGATTCGGTTCAGTTACCCATACTATGATTCTGATTCGGTTCAGTTACACATACTATGATTCTGATTCGGTTCACATACGTGCGCTCTGATTCAGATTCAGTTCCTTTACACACACACGATTCATATTTGGTTCAGTTAAAAGGAACATGCACCGTGATTCAGATTCATTTGAGTTACTCACCCCAAGATTCAGATTCCTTTCAGATTCCATTTTGACACACACACACACACACACACACACACACACACACACACAGTGATTCAGACTGGGTTTGATTTAATGCTCCATGATTTGTATTCGGTCTGATCGAATAAGACGTGTTTTGTTCAGAACGGGATTCTAAAATGACCTGAACGTGAATCGGGACACGAGCGAGTGAACACGTGAAACGTCAGTAAATGAAATTTCCTCCAGTGTGATTTAGTGGGAATAAACGATGCTAACGATGCTATCGATGCTAATGAAGGGCTTTCTGTCTCGCTTGGTTGTGATTGAGTCTTACTCATTGATTTGCTTTGTATTTAATTTGTTAAGAATATATTATTGCAGTAGATGAAATGAAAATGTCGGATCAGCGGCGTCGGTCACTGTGCAAATAAAAACCTGTCTTATTAAAGCTTTTAATCAACAAAATGCTTTTAACACGTGTCATTTCATTTAATCTGGTGACGTGTAGAAATTGGGTCATCTGGAGAGAAGTTAGTTCTATCTCGACTCTTGTTTAAACGTTACAGATGCATTGTAGAAGATTGGGGGTTTGTGTGTTTGATGTTCGAGCGCAGGTGTGCATGTAGTGAGTCACGTGTTCGTTAACGCAGCAGTTATTCACTCACATGAACACTTACTGCTTTATTTCCTTGTTGTGTGTTCAGTATACAGATCTTTAGTTTACAGTGTAAACTCGATCGCTGCTGTACGTCAGCTCCAAGGTTCCTCGTTCCATCCTGAGCTCACGTTACTGTCTGGGGTGTTCCTGGGCGAGGGTACTGGGAGAAAAATCCAGAGGATAAACAAGGAGGGGAGGTGGGGGTGGAGTTACGGCTCAGACCAGGTAGGGTTAGGGGTGGGGTTGGGGGTGGAGTTAAGGCTCAGACCAGGCAGAGTTAGGGGTGGAGCTCGGGCTCAGACAAGGCAGGGTTAGGGGTGGAGTTAAGACTCAGACCAGGTAGGGTTAGGGGTGGAGTTCAGGCTCAGCCCGGCAGGGTTAGGGGTGGGGTTGGGGGTGGAGTTCAGCCTCAGACCAGGCAGGGTTGGGGGTGGGGTTAAGGCTCAGACCAGGCAGGGTTAGGGGTGGAGTTAAGGGTCAGACCAGGCAGGGTTGGGGGTGGAGTTGGGGGTGGAGTTCAGGCTCAGACCAGGCAGGGTTAGGGGTGGAGTTGGGGGTGGAGTTCAGGCTCAGACCAGGCAGGGTTAGGGGTGGAGTTGGGGGTGGAGTTCAGGCTCAGACCAGGCAGGGTTAGGGGTGGAGTTCAGGCTCAGAAGAGGCAGGGTTGGGGGTGGAGTTCAGGCTCAGAAGAGGCAGGGTTGGGGGTGGAGTTAAGGCTCAGAAGAGGCAGGGTTGGGGGTGGAGTTCAGGCTCAGAAGAGGCAGGGTTGGGGGGGGAGTTAAGGCTCAGAAGAGGCAGGGTTGGGGGTGGAGTTAAGGCTCAGAAGAGGCAGGGTTAGGGGTGGAGTTAAGGCTC